>OX419718.1:22497287-23097287 GCA_948474765.1 Patella depressa
TATATATATTATGTGTGTTACCTTAAGATGATACTGATATAAACAATAAGAATAATACAGTTTGGTAAAAAGTTAGCCTGTTAAAAAAAAGTCCCGTGACAATAAGTTTATGTGAATGAATATGTAGTTTCTCTTACCTTCATATAAACAAAAACATATTCAGGTAAGCAGTCGTATGCATACCCACCGTCCATCAATTAAACCAGGAAGGAAAATGCCCCTAGCTATCATCGTCACCTACCCATATACATGTATACATATATACATATTTTTTTTAAAAAACAATATTTTATTCAGGTTGTCTGAATGGGATTGGGTAACAGGCTTAGCCTATGTAAAACCCCTCTCACTGGGTAATTTGTATACATATTATTAATGAAAAAGGGGTGTATATACATAGTTAAAATGCCAAACACATACATATTATATAAACATAATAATAAATGGGTGAAAATGTACAGATATAGTAATTAATAATTATACATATGCAAGCAAAGTGAGGATAGACTAGCCAAGATTATACATTAAAATATTACTCGATCGAATTGAGTTTAGAATCTGTTTGACATATTAATAAACTTATGGACCTGGTTAAAAATATTAGTATTAATTTCTAGACTGTAGGTTTTGGAGCCGAATAAAAGGCAGTTTATATTTTTACAATCATACATGTATTGTAGTTCGTGCATTTTAATGCAAGGAACATCGCAGAAGGTAATGATCGGGATCTTCAAATATGTGACCGCAGAGGCATGCGGGACTGTCGGCAATTTATGACCCTGCAGGTCAGAGCATCGAAGTCGTAATTTACAGTGAATTATTTGAGATTTCCGATGGCCAATATAATAAAACGAAGGAACTTTGATATCAGATTTGGATAGATGGTCGAAGAAAATTTTCAGAGATCTAGAATTCCTTGCATCGGTACTGAGTTTGTTCCACTCTCTCATACTTGATGGGATGAACGATTTAGCAAAGATTTCAGTACGACATCGAATTTCTTTTAAATTGTCTTCATTACGAAGGAAGTATTTGTTTGAGGGTTCTAGATTTATGAGATTCTTGAGATAAGCAGAGGTTAGGTTATTGATGATTGTGTATAGTAGTTTTAATTTATGTCGGTTTCGTCTTTCTTTGAGTGGAAAAAACACAGTTTCTGCGTAGAGGTAGGCATGGCTAGTACTCTTAACTGCCCTGCAAATAGTGCGTAGTGCGTCAAGCTGTAAGTATTCGAGGTTATTACATAAGTAGTCAGTGTATACGCCCCAGATAACATAGCAGGAGTTGCATATTTTTCAATACAAACAGTATAAGTTACAGCCAAAACTCTGGCTTAGGAAAATAGCTACAAAATTCTGTGTTAATGGTTCGGTGAAAGTTAACCTTTTCAAACAAATAAAACGTTTTGTAGCAAACAAATAAATTTGTTATATCATAAACATAGTAGTAAACCCCCCACCCCCACCCCATTGACTTCAATGTTAAATCTATGACATATTTTGGCTTGTAACATGTTTGAACATTCGTATGACTTTAATCTTTATTACCACAAACACCCCAATATGTCACAATCTTCTGGTACAAATGGGTTTGTCGTTTCGATTTTTGCAAGGCTTACCGAACGGAATCTGTAGGCAATGATATGATTATTTGATATGACTCAGACTAGTAATTATTTGCCCATTGACTTCAATGTTAAATAGCTGTAACAACACATGTTGTAGCTTTTTGCTTAACATTCCGTTGGTTCCAATCTTTATAGGAACAATGGGGACCACATTTGGTAATTTCATCATCATAAATGGTTGACCGTATAGATTTTTTTCTACGGGGATTTGAAGTTGACTGGGGTGAAAATCTCACTTCCGACACAATGATTACTCTGCAGAAAGACACTTTACACCCCCTATCCCTCCGCTGTAATACGATCCATACCCAAAACTGCTATGAAATTGCAAACTTGATCCCTTTTCTCCAATTCGAAACCAAAACGTCAACCCAAAAATGCAGGAGGCGGGGAAAGAGAATAATTGTTTATGTATAACTCGCACTACGTTTCCAGAGTTGTGTCCCCTACTATACGATACGTCATAACATTAAATTAATATTCATATTCTACCAACAGAATGCATAATCTAATCACAGCCTTTGAATGTTAGCAAACAGCATGCCGTCAAAAAGATCCGACCATTAGCATACAAGATATATGAATATGTTAACTGGCAGTGTTTCTTTGTATTATTAATTAAAACTTGCTTAAAGGGTGTATGATTCTATTCTTTAGAACTTTAAAATAGACAAACATATGTCTTAAAGAACAAAATAATGTAAAATATTAATAACTAAAACTTGAACTTTTAGTAAATATTCTAAACTAGTAATCATGAAGTTTCCATAAATTACAAGCTGTAGCGATTTTCCAGAAGCTGTCCCACCAAACAGATATCTGTTTCTGAAAAAAAGTTCCATTTGTGGGATGGTGTGTGCTTCTGCTTACTCATTTTATATGCTGATATAGAAAATCCACGGATAGTCATATAGTATATGGAATGGAAATGGAATTCGGATTTATGATGTCCATTAATATGTTGTTCCTATGACTGTTTTGGAAACCTCTCACTTCGTGTACATGATGGCTATTGTGGCATAATGCATCAATTGGACAGATACAGCTGATTCAGCGCGTAGTAGGTGTATATGGTCCTTATATGAGACGTGACTGTAGAACAAAGGAGTTGTCACCCTTATCTGGTTATATCTACCTTATCTACTTATATCTGCCTTAATTAGTTATATCTACCAATTCAGAGTCACGAATTAAGTCACATTAAAGAGTAGAACAAGATTTCAATTTAAAAAGGAACAGGTATTAAAACAAAGACTATCTTTTTAATGATTTTTACATTGTCACACATATATAATCACCAATATTTTCATTTAAAAAAATATATGAAACTTTGATTATAATACAACCTTGTTATGAGATTGATATTATCCAAATGTATTAAACATCTTCAAATATTTATAATAGTAACTAAAAATAACAGAATATTTACAAAGACCTCTTTCTGTTCTAGCCTGGTCTTCAATTTCTTCGGTATTTTCAGCGTAGTTTTTGAATGTCTGACGGGGGACGACTGAACAAGGGACAGTTTCTAGTCATTCGGTTGGGAAAAATCACGATGTTTTTACCATTATGTTTACTATATTGCTCAATACAGTAAATCTCCCTCCCCATCCCCATGAGTTGCGATGGCTGCTTGTGGCTGTACTTCGTGTGATACTGGCTTAACAGGATGGACAGTGACGTGTTCAGCATCGACTGTCCTGTTGACAAAGCTTTCATTGTTCTTCATATTACCACTTTTGTTTGGTATTGCATAAATCACATGAACACCATTTTCCGGAACAACCGTAATAGACCCATTATCACTTGGAGTATCACATTTAACCTTGTCATTATCTTGGGAGTTGGCACCGGTCTCAGTAAAACCAGGATTAATTGCTGATATTGGTGTCTCCAGATATGTATCTTTCCTCGGCTCTTTCGTTTTCAGTTTGCTTAAAAACAAAACAAAAATGAATAAATAAAACCACACCAGCTGAATTTAAAATAGCAGGATTTGTCAGATTTAGACTTCAATAAATTACTAAATCAGATTGATCAAATGAATTGTTGGGGGGGGGGGGGTCTTTTGTTTTCGGGTTAATAACTTATTACAATTATATTTATTTTTTATTGAGGTTTCAGTTTACACATACAGTGTATCTCGCAAATGTATATATCGAATCATCAATGTTTGTACATACGAACATTCAAGCAATAAAGGGGACATTTCGATAAATATATTACCTACACCATTAAGGTGACAAGCCTAAGTTTAAGAAGATTAATTGTGGTAACGAGCTCTTGGTTGTAGATTCTATTAGTTTAAAATAGTGTACTTACCAAATACACATGGTAATGATGTAAATAATAACAATAACAACAGTTACACTCAGTACCACAATAATAACAACATCAACTAGTCACGAAAGAAAAACAAGAAATCATTTAGTCATCATCTTTCTTGAGATAATAAATGCATATTATATTAAATTGGCTTTGCCACCCAAGCGATTTACATTCCAAACCAAAATTTCATTGCTTATTTAATATGTCTGTTCAAGTTTTCTGTCTACTTTAAGAATTGCAATGAAATGGGGTTTAACGTCCCACTGTTCTGCTCCGTATGGGCTAATGAAGACGGATAATTTTATATAGATTCCATAAAAAATATTAAAACAGTTAATCCATCAGGGACATAAGAAGCTTAGAGCACAAGGGAAACGTATAGCGCATCAATTCTGCTTATAAAGTACGGATAGCCACATGATTCAGAGATAAAGATAAAGTACCCTGTGATAGTGATGCACCAGAGGATTCAGAAGGCGTGGTGATGGAGAGGCTATTAATTGTCTCGATGGTTGATGATGATTTTGGTTTTTCAGTAGTTCTATCATGTTTTATTGTTGAACTATCTGTTGTTGGGAAGAGGGTTATATCAGTTTCAACTGAATCTCTGGGTGATTCGACATATTCAATCCGTGATTCACAGCTAATACTAAAGTTAATTCTCGAAACTAAAACATAAATCCTCATAACTATGCATTTCAATCATATTAAAATGTATTTATAATTATGCATTTTCCTACCATGGCAATGAAGAAGGGTTTAACCTCTTATTTAATTTTAACTTCTATAAATTCTGAGTTGAATTGGTGATCACTTCCCTGATTTTGTATTTACAGATTAAAGTGACGTCTACTTTTTATTCTGGAGGAAACAGCAATATTCTATATTAGTATTTCAACTTTCACGAGCATGGAAATTTCAAAATATTTGATTAAATGTATACCTGATTGGACTTCAATGCATTCTGTAAAATCTGTATTTTGTAAATTAATTTTCTGTAGCAACAAATGTGTCGTCTGGTTTGGATTTACATGGAATATCAATAGCTTCCCCCTCTCTTTACAATTATATTGACCACGTGACCCCAAGTTTGTTACGGTAAAATCATATATACACCAGTTTGTCTGAGAATTTTGGGGATCAAAATTCACCAGGTAATCCGACTTAGTATGATCAGGTTGTATTAACTGTAGTATACAGGAACAGTTGTTGATATTATCATTAGGTTTTATATCTATATCTAAATATAATCTTGACCCTGTGTTTACTTCATTATTACACATGTTGACTGCAGTAGCTGAAAATCAACAGAAAACTCTAGTATTTATATTATTAAAAAAAGGTATTTTTAATCCATTACCAGACACAGTAGTTGACAATACCCACCATTTAGCGGTACCGTTGGACACTTTATAAATATGATTACGAGGCATTAGTAGAGATAACACGATGTTGATACAGAACATAATATAGATCTAATACAGATCCAGACAGGCTTTCATTAAAATAGGTAGATTTAAGTAAATGTGTTGGTTTGTTTTAAAAAGTAACCATTTGTCTACATTTTTAAGGTCATAAGAATAGTATTGAGAACGACTACTGCTTAATTTAAGACTTCATTGTGACGCTATAAAAAGGGGTATATTGAACTTGGCTAATACGCCTCACACAGTATAAGTAATTCAATAAGAATCTCAGTAACCCTAAAATTACAGTGTAAAATTTGTGGGTACTGTATACTGTAATATACAGATAACCAGTGGGGTGCATACAATCTGTTTTCGTAATAACCCTTATATATTATTAAATAAACGGACATGCATATAGCTTATTCAAAAATCGACTTTACCATAATGCATGTAGCAGTAGGTAGTAAGCTGATAATTTCCGTTATCTTAGAATAAAAATCAAAGTAAAAAATATATTTACTTTGTACTCGATGTCCAAATCACGCGACCATTGGCCAGTAAAAATGAGTGTATCGGTATATTGTGCTGCATTTTAGGTAAATTGTGTAAATCTGCATCTTAGGTAAATTGTGTAAGTATTCCCGGATGATAAAAATAGAAATGTTAATGGTAGAACACGATTTTGGTTGTATGTTGAAATAGGCATAGATTAAACACCAGAAAAAAACAACGAAACGGAATCATTATCTTATTTTGTCCATTTTGTGGTGGTGAAAGGGTGTGTTATGTTTTAAGAACTTCCATTACCCTCAAACCTGGCTCATTGTTGACAAATCTCTCTAGGACTAAAATGAGTATTTTGACAATACCGGTGCAACACCGTATAAAATATTTTACAGAAAGAGTGACTTACCATTATTATTGCCCGGGCAGCTACTGCCTGTAAATAATCAACGCAATATCAAATGAAACCCATTATCATTATAAAATTGAAAACCAAACCGTAAAGTAACGTAAAAAGCTGAATGAAAAAGACAGGTATGGAATATTTTGTAACAAATCTCAGCATCCTGCTGTTCTTAACACAAGTAGCACGACTAGGACCCTTAATTATTGTGTAAGTATTAAATCTTTAACTTAATTCGAAACCGTTACATCATTTGAAATGATAAATGAAAAAGTTCGATTTCTGATTTTTCTTGACCCATTGCATCATTTCGCTATTGCTAAGATGCAGTAGGCATGTCGTTAGATTTTTAAAGTCACTGTTTCGAGGATAATAATCTAAATAATAATTTATAAGTACGTGGAACAATTACATCATTAAATTCTTACCATTTATTCTAGATAGAATCAGTGACATTGTTATAAATAACACAATTATTGACACGTCCATTGCTCAATCACCTCCAATACAGGTGAAACAGGACGTATTGAAAAGTGGAGTAATTTCCTTTTTATTATTCGTGATCTGATATTTATAAAACGCTTTAGAAACGTGAATAGGATATCAATATTCATGGCTATTGAATAACTTCTTTGTTATTTGATAGGAAAGTGTGATCATTTTACTTTCTATGGTTACATGTATGTATTCAACCTAGAAAGTGACTTCCTCGGGTACACCTTCGAATGTCATGACCAAGCAACCCTTCATGGTGACTGCCGCGAAAAAGACAGATTCTAATAAAGGCCCACTTATCCAATTTTGACAAAACTTTAAATATAGGTCCATATCCCTGGTTGAACGAATAAAAACATGTTTAGTTTGTGGGATTTTAATGAAACTTTAAATTTAAACATGATTAGTCTTCAAGAAATGATGACAGCCCGGAGCTTATTTTGGTTAAAAAAGATATATTCGAATAGGCCCCAAACTTGGAAAGCTACTTTCGAATTTATAGTAAGTAAATATGGTGGTGATATTCTACCAGCATGTAATTACAAACCTAAACTGAAATTTTTATCGCCGTTTTATCAGGAACTATTTAGTAACTGGCACAAAATTTATACACAAAAGATCGACGATTCAGTATCTTTAAAAAATCAACTAGTGTGTAACAATAAAAAGTAAAAAATAGTATCTATAACCATTGGTATGAGAAAACTTTTGGTAAAGAACAAGTTATCTACTTACATGAATTTCTAGGAAATAAAGCGGACTTACATATAAAAGATGGGAATGACCAGTTCTATGTAAATAATACAGCTTTAGTAATTAAGTAAATGCTTAAAACCCAAGTGAATCTAAATGAAACACCTAATCGAATGTATAACAACGCTATAGATGACATCAACAAAAATTTGAAAGCATGGTATAAACAAGATTTAACAGATATAACTGCAAATGACATTTATAACCACATGGTATTAGCTAAATACAAAAAAGCAAATTCAATTACTAAATGGGAGGAAGAACTAAATATACATCAATTTCGTGAAAATGATATAAAAATGATGTTCAAATTAGCTCATCATGTTAATATTAACTCTAAATTACAGAATTTCCAATATAAGTACATCCATAGAATAATTTACACAAATAAATTACTTTGTAAATTAAAAATGACGGAATCAACTCTGTGTTCTTTCTGTCTTTCAGATATTGAAACTGTAAATCATTTATTTATATACTGTACCTACACGCAACGGATATGGAACGAAATGTATGAAATTTTTGCAAAAGCAAATATTAACGTAAACATAACACACAAAGAAATTCACCTTGGTTGCCTAGATAAGTCAGTTTTTGACAATTTTCCCAAATGGTCCTTTGTAAATCAAATAATATTTTTAACTAAGTATTACGTTTATAAATCGAAACTAGAAGCAACTATTCCTACCTGCGAAAGATACAGGGCATTTTTACAAAATAGAAAATCTTTGGAAATGGAAATTTTCAAAACAAATAAGAAAATACTTAATAAATGGACATTTTTACCGCATACCCAAACATAACAGAAATGCGAGTTTTATTAATATTATGTAATATATGAAAGGTGCGGCAGCTCAAGGTATAAGGTCCTTTCAACTTTCGACTTTCATTTCGTGGAAAGGATTAGTATTTTAATCTTCCGCTTAACAGCTTAAAACTTTCCCTTAAAATGTATACAAACAAGTGTGCAAGTAATGGCAAGACTCTGTATCTCCTTTCGGGGAGAGAACACATTATGAGGGAAAGCCAAGCTAAATATAAATTTACGTAACTATAAAACTACTCTTTTAACTATAGAAGAAACGTATCCCTGCACACAACGGTAAAGATAAACATGTAATGCGCATAATAAATGAATGTTAATTGTTTTGACATAAATATATGTAACAGATGATATATGATAAACCTATAATGTAATATACTGTATGATGTACCTGTATGTGATATATTTTGAATAAATATGTTAAGTTTAAAAAAAAAAAAGAAAAAAAATTATTAAAAAACAGTTTAAATATATCACCTTTACACATCGGTGAGGGTTGAGTTTCAATTTCGTAAATATTTCAGCCAAACTGACGGGCTATATGACCGTTCATTGTATACGCAAATGTGTGAACAAAAAGTATGTAATAAAAAATTAAGGCTGTGGACCCTCTAAAATTAACAATTCTTATCCGATTTTGATGAAACTTAAAATGCATATTTATACGTGCATAACTCCAAGATCTTAATTCCTTACGATATTCGCACATATTAGACCATAACGCCCTGTATTATGGCCCCTGGTTGTACGAAAAATCCTGTGTTTAGTTTGCGGATCCACTAGAGATAACAATTTTATCCGATTTTAAAAACTGTTTAGATATATCACCGTCCCACCAAAATGACCGCTTCTTAACCTTAACGCAAATTGTGTGAACGTATATAATACGAAGGTTATGGACCCTGTGTGGGGTAACAATTGTTATCCGATCTTGATTAAACTTAAAATGTATCTTAATATCCCAAAGATCCAGGTCCCGTTCGATATTGGGACTATGGTCTATGATTGTACAAAAAACGCCTTTTGAAGCTATTTCTCTATCAAATTCTTGCTGGCTACATTAGATTGTTAAATACAGATCATGGTTTAATGCGTTGGAATTCGCCACCATCCCATGCTACAGAAAGTTGTTTATTGACTGTTCATATTAATAAATGGCTTTATATAACACAAGAGGCTAAAGAGAAGGCATGTAAAAAAGAATCTTTAGCGCTTACATAATGCATCTTTGTTCGGGAAGGTTTTTGCGGTCAAGTCATCGATTCGAAAGATGGGACGGAGTTTGCATGACCTTTTTAGTATTTTTTTTAAAGACCATACTCCTAAATATTGAGCGACGTTTGGAATAACAAGACCTGGAGCCGGTTGCTCAAAGCACCGTAGGGGGGGGGGGTGGATGGCTGAATGGTTATAAAGCCTGTCATCAAGTCAACTGGCGTAATTTCGATTTCCCGGTTGTACGTGAGAAGGAGTAGGGTCGCCTGTCAAATCTCGTGGGTTTTCTCTGGTTTTCCCCAACTGCTAAAGACACCTTCGCAAATTATTGAAATAAAATGAAGCTATATATTAGTCCCGAAATTGCATAGATTGTGTCGAGTGGACGTTAAACCCCATTTCTCCCTCCCTCTCTCTCTCTCTCTCTCTCTCTCTCAAAGCTCCGTTAACTTTTAACGATCCGTTATCATGGATTTAACGGATGTCAACTTGAACGGAGAGATAGATTGTTGCTGGAAGTCCTGTTAACTGTTTAGCGATGGCATTTATCTGTAATCTAATTTTGTGAACAAAGAGAGAGAGAGAGAGAGAAATGAGGTTTAACGTCCACTCAACACAAACTAGGTCATTTCGGGACTAACATATGGTTTAATTTTATTTCAATAATTCGCTTGCGCGTAGAGGTCTTTTTAGCAGTGGGAGGAATCCGGAGTGCCCGAAGGAAACCCACGAGGTTGAGAAGGCGCCCCTATCTCCATGCCATATTCGCTCACACCAGGGTTAGAAACCACAGCCGCAAGCCAGAGGTGACCAGCCAGCTAGACCACTAGGCCATCCCAACCCCCCTTTTGTGAACAAACTGAACAGTTGTTCCATTGTCTTCAGTTTCTTGTTATTACTAACTTCTATGAAGTTGTTATATACATGTACAGTGAGTTTAAAAATGTAAAATTCAGCCAATGAACAAACAATCTTCTCTTGGATTAACTTAAATCAATCCGTTAGCTAACGGAGGATGGGCTTGACTTTCCAGTAACAGAAATTTATCGGACCGTTAACAAATGACCCGTTAGCAAGATAACCTAGTTTTTTTGAGCAATAGGACCCTGGTCGTTATCGATGGTCGGACATTGTTATAGGATTTTATAGAACTCATGATACAAAATAAACGAAATACAAAATCAAATAAATAGCCTGCAACACTGTTGTTAGGAGTATACAGTATTTATATTACAAACTATGCGAAACACACAATTGTATAACTTTGTCAAAGAATTGTAACATTGTTAGGATTGTATAGTAATCTTATAATACAAAATAAAAGAAGCACTACATTAAACAACTGTAACATTGTAAGGATTATATATAGTACTCATAATACAAAATAAAAGATATACTGCATTAAAGAACTTGTATATAAGGGTGTCGGGCCATTTATAAAATATTGCTACATATAATCAACATCATATAACAGTGAAACAAAGCGATTCTCTATAAACCAAATATATTAAAAATACCATGGTGCAAGTTTTCAAAATCTACTAAAGTAACTAAAATGTATATTATTTCAAATCTACAGAATAAAATCACGGTGTTAATTAGTAAAATAATTATACATTTTCTTTATATCCAATATCAAAATAACGCCTTAGTTATACATGGTTTTGTGTTGGTTATGTTAAAGTTAGACTTTCTTAGCTCTGCTTTGGGACTGTTGTTTGATTTTCAGCATTATTCTCATAAAATGGTGACATAGATGAAGTCCGACTTCCATAAGCCGGATCGAGGGAGGTTGATAGGTTTGAGGTTCTATATATAAAAAATGATTAAACTACTTATATGGACATCTACTGTCATTTGTTTATATTGGTATTCAGAGTGTATTACAATAGTTTCAGATATTGGCAACAAAGCACAAATCAATTAGAATTTAGTCAGATTAATTATGTAATTAGGAAACTAATGGTAAACGACAACGGCTGGTCTGGGAAGTGTTTCTCTTTAACTTGGCTTAGCACATTTAGAAGTTCCTGAAAAATATGAAATGTCTGTCGGAATATAAATAATCTACTAAAATTTATTCTTGGGGTAAAGACAAAATACTAGAAACGCTTGAGTACAAAATGTAATGATCCAAAAGATTCGAGACAGATAGAGATCGTTTCAAAAAAGAACTACAGACCTCTGGTTTTCACATGATTGTTAGATTGTTATATAATAATGTTGAAATATGATAGTTTGTTGAGTTATCTAATCCAAGTGTCATTGTTAGGGGTCATTCAAATCTAATAAATGATCTGAAAATCTACTTTTGAAGTAATAAATAAACTCACCAAAGACATACACCGAGAACAGCACAACCTACAACTGCTACGACACCCACTAATCCGCCAACTGTAATATACAACAGTTTGTTAAATTGTCAAGAACATCTGATAACATTTCCTGATTTTATTGGAGATTGTGTTGTGGTAATTATGTTTTCTACTTAACCATCTAAGCTTCATCAGTTTTAATGGTCTGATAATTCAATTCGGGGCTATATTGGAAACTGTCCACCACAGTGTAATAAGCAATAAATAAAGTCGATCCTCCCTTCACGAATGGTGTCTGATAAGCCCCGATATGACATGGAATTAACATGGAGAAACAGTGGAGGTAATGACTAAAAATTTGGACGACGATTTCCAAGACTCGCCTTCCTCTCATTCTCTTTTACCCCATTAGCTCAGCCATTTCTGTTGATTTGTTGGTCTGGTCTAGAATCGGCGCAGAGGGTTTGAATTAACATTTTTAGTTTTATTTTATTAAATATACATGGTCTAGTGGCGGTGATATGTACGGCGTATAGTTTATAGTATGCTATTTCAAGTTTGTGTATGTAACAATACCCCATACATAAGTTGTAGCTAAGACATGGCCGCGTTGATGCTTTGTCTGTAATGAAAAACATTCATCTCAACGATAAAATAAACTAGGTTATTTCGGAACTAACAAAATGGTTCAGTTTTAATTTAATAATTAACTTGCGCTTACGATAAAACCCACGGAGATGAACATGCTTATGGCACGTCAGCTCCAAATGAATTTGCGACCTAGCTCCTTCTTAAGTACAAGCTGGCAATCGAAATCACGTCATCCGATCTTAAGGGTACACGCTAGATCATTCGGCCACCCGACCCACTCCATAGATCCAAGCTGGCCCGAAAGTGTTTCGCTCCCCGAAAGAAAATTTGCCGACCATAACTCTAAAATACCTACTGTAGACTGTGGTGGGTGTGCCCCCCCCCCCCCAACTAAAAAACGTCACTGCCCCGCCACAGCTAGCAAACTGGCTACGGGCCTGGATCCAAGTACTGTAGATACTTATAATGAAAAAATATATACTATCATATCATTCAGCAAAGACAGCACATTTGATTTTTTACACGGTTCCGTCCTGTTTCTTACAGATGAATCTGGGCTAAGTCGTGCGGATTACATACTATGTAATTAATTGCTTGTTGAAAGGATAGATTCATCTTTGTGTGTAAGTAATTGCTTGATGAAATAACGCTTTCCATGGTTGTATATCAGTATAAGGTTTGATTTGTTTATTTATTTACTATTACTATAAGGCCATCTTAGTAACATTTCAGGATTACAGTCGCTTATTGAATCACTTTGACTTTCATATTGTTAACTTTCCATTCATTAGTAGTAACATTCCAATATCACCAGCTTACGGAGTGTAGTTGTTTCAGCTTGTCCAATACACGAGAGCTTCTTCCTTTTATTAATTAGATCGCGGCATTTGTCATCTAAGCTTCAACGCCAGGGGATACTTGCCCACTAAACTTGCAAAAACCTTTAAAAACTTTTATGGCCGCCATATTCATTTGACTAGTAAATATAACATGTCATTTCGGCTATTATTCTAGATACCGGTAATTAATTGACGGGTATACTATCTTTGTGGTAATGGTACCAGGCAGGGTAAGCTTACTCCTCCTGGCACCTGTTTGTCCTTTATTTTTTACACGGCGAACAGTCCATATGCTGATTACACTGTTTTGCCTATACCGGTAAGGCCTAGAAAAACTGGGAACCGAGTCAGACCGGATACCGAGTGAACCGACAACAGTAACTCAATGAACTGTAGATTTAAATGCGACATTTAGTAATGAGTAAATAACTCAATAATTACCTGGCGGGCTGGTATTTTCGGTCATGGTAGTAGTTTCTAAAGGATCGGCAGAACTAAAGATCATATCATCACCAGAAGTTGTTTCTTCGGATGGCGCATTTGTTGAAGAGGTTGCTTCAATCAGAATAGGCATTTCTATAACAAAACAAATGATTATCCAAACACTACACACATTAAACATACACACTATCCAGCACGTGCATTTCAATGAAATACCCCATGTGGGTCCAATATAAATAATGCACACTTGGTACATTGCCCGTGCCATTATTTGAAATAATGGTACCCAACATCAAAGTGTGACATCACATCTCTCTTTTAAATCAACATAATGGCCCGGATTAGGTGCTTTATCAACCAAATTAAGCAAGCAGTGGCAACACCAAACGACCGCATAATGATTCGGGCCTAGTAGATGTGTCAAAATTATAAATTTGTTCGATGTTCATGTTCAACCTGTAAAGTAAAACGTCATCGAAGAAGACATTTTTCGTCTTAATAAGATGACACAGATTTAATATTTTACGCTGAACAAACAAAGAAATTGGATTATACATTGTCTTAGTTTAAAAAATTACACGAATAGAATTTAGAAAATAGACGATAACTCATGAATAAATTTAGAATTTCGAATCTAATATACTACCATATAAGGTGAACCAAAGGGAAACTAAACTATATTGTGAACCACACAGTACTTAATATACCTGTGAAAATCTACTCACACGTGCAACATAAAACTATGCAACAGCTAAACTTGCATTTATTGGCCGTACTGATCATCCGCATAAGATTCGATTGCCTTCCCCATGACAGACAGGCCCGTATCTAGACACCATAAAGCGGGGGGGGGGGCATTACCGTTCGGTAGGGGGGCGAACATTTTGAGGAAATTTTCGGAAAGGTCATTCTAACAGACTGTTGTAATCATCATGCTATGTAGTTACCTAGGCGTCTAATAGGCATTTTAAAATAAGTATTCAAACAAAAAAAAATTAGCTTTTTTAGGTTAATATAAGGTACTGTGTATACTTTAATGATTGTTAGCAATTTCTGAGCGGGGGGGGGGGGGGGGCGAGCATTTCATACGGGCCCGATGACAGAAAAAAAGGGTGGTTGGTTGAGTTAGTGGAAGACAATCTGTGTTTCCATGCCAGAACGTGAATATCCACATGCGCTCATTTCAACCGAGAAACACACCATAAAGTCCCATTACAATTGCATTACTCATCTACCGGGAAAAAACGGGCATATGCCATACCGTGAGCTAGGAGGAAAAATGATCGAAACAGTGGTCGACGCCCTTTAGTAAGTAACCTTTTAGTTCTGTTGGTTGTCTTGCTATGCAATTTCAGTTTGTGATTAAAGTTTTCTTGGCAATTAGATGAAAAGATATTTTTGGGGGTTAGAATAGGTGACTTAATTCTCATAGAAGGAATATATTATTGGAAAACAGTTTCGTTCTTTAAGGTGTCTAGGTATATCGAAAATGAAATGAACTGGGGTTTAACGTACTTCTGCACCGATTGGTGTGTGCTATAAAGGTAATTTTGTCAGGACGACGGCGCTACGGCCTACACATATATCGAATTCCAACTGTCATTGACATGCACTCCGTACCGCACCACTGACGGGGGGAATTTCAGCGGAAACTTCAATTGGCCACTGACAACAGACGCGAACCTCATACCATCAGATTATCTGCCCAGTGGCTCTATAGATATAACAAAATGGTGTATGTTCTTTTTTATCGCAAAAAGACACGTCGTCAAGTAAATTAAATATGTAAGGGGTTATAAAAATGGAGATAATATGGGGTTGGATTTGTTCATTGTCACACGAACCCTCTCAATTTATACCGAAACATTCACCAAACAACAACAAGTCAGGGATCATTGGGGACACATGCCAAAGTGTAAATATCATATGGTATCAGGAACCGGTTCTTGCCGCAGTTTCTCGGTGGCTAAGACGTTTCAAACAAACGGCCGAGAAGGCTCCTGCATGGTTTCCCCTTGTCAATGATTCAGAACGGAGGGCCTGATATCCTGATATGGACCGCTGTCTAGTCGTTCAGATGGGACGAAAAAACGAGGTCCCGTGAACACATTGGCAAAATTTCCCCCATAGCACACTGTATGGCATATGCCCGTCTTCATTAGCCTAGTTCAGGAGCAGAACAGTAGGACGTTATACCCCATTTCCATTCATTTCATTCATTAACTCTGGAAAACCCAAATTATAAAGAATATTAATGAAATTATACAATTTTGCAAAATAAAGAGTTGGGAAGTATTCCGATTAAAAATATATATTCTGTTTCAATTTGACCTTTGTGACCTTGATTTTTTCGATGTATCGTAGATGACCAAACTATAATTAGCCAAGAAAACTAATAACATAACATGATGCCTATTTTGTGGGGGGGGGGGGGGTTATAACAGAAAGGCGTCTTTATTTTCTGTCACTTGATCTAAAACTTGTTCAAGTGTCAGTTTTGTCTCTATTTTGTATTCAGACTGTCGTTATGTTTATGTCCTCCTACAGAGAGAGAGAGGTAGGGTTTAACGTCCACTCGACACACAATAGGTCAGATCGGGACTAACATATGGTTCAAAATTATATCAATAATTCAGTTGCGTTTAGTGGTCTTTAGCAGTGGAAGGACCCCATCGAAAACCCACGAGATTGACGTTACTCTTTGTCGCGTTCAAGAGGTGAATCGAAACAGCGCCACTTGACTCACTGATCATCCAACTCCACATACACTCTTAAAATAAAATAATAATGTTTAATAAACTTATAACTAAGTTTTATTAGCAGTAATTGTAATTGATTCATACGCTGAGTATAACCTCGACATCCAATGGTTTACTTGACCGAATATTACCGACACTCAAAACACCTGTGACCCACCCATGTTCAACATTGGTTTGTTTTTCGTGGAAAACATTATACTTAGCCAAAACTGTTTCTATGTGGTTTTTTTTTTGAATAAAAGCCAACGAATTAAAATTAGTAATCTTAAGCGGTGTTAGTTGAGCGTCAGCTTTGAAAACAGGTAACCAAGCTTGATCGTTGCTAGGAGATGGTTGTAAAATGTAAAAGTTGATTTATTCGGAAAAAATTTGTGTGTATAGATGTAATTAACTTTGGCCATATATTAACTTGAGTTTTCCAGGGATTACAGGCGTGTTAGGACTAGTACACAACCTCCCGGTAACGAGAAAAAAGCAACGGAAATGTGCATGTACAAACTTATTCGGCTTTTCGCAATAAAAAAAGATAGAATTAGATACCCTACCTTGTATTACCATTAATATTGATAATACGAAGATTGATAAAGCCATCCATCCACTTCTTGCCATTTTATATAATGTGCAGCAAACCAGTTAACTAGGAAGAATATAGTTTTGTTGGTTTGATAAAATGGGATAATAACTAGTCTGGTATACAAACCCGGTTCGATTACTTAATGACTTATTTACTTTAAACTAGAAATTTCTATCGTTCCGTGCATTCGATTGGTTATTCTCTCGGATTAAGCCAATAACATAATAATATCTTTGACTGTGATTATTAAAGACTAATTTTTTGTGTAGCCGGTTTTTAACGTTCCGGGCATTCCATTGGTTACACTCTCGGATTAAGCCAATGGCATAGTAATATCTTTGACAGGGAATGTTTGGAGTTGACTAATCACAAACAGTTCGATCCTTGCTTAAGGCGCCTTCTCGGGCTTGTGGGTTTACTTCCGGTACGGCGATTTCCACCTACAGAAAAGACCTATGCGATAGGCATAATACATAATAAAATAGGACATCACCACCTGACGAATTGTATATTAAACTCTGAACGGACAGTTCTGCCAATGAGGTTTTATAAAACTTTCCTTCTTTCTTCCTAGCTACAGCATTTTAAGTATTGTTTTTTGTTGTTTTGCTTTGTTCAACTAAATGGCCCTATTTCACTCGTCAAACAAGACAAAAAATAGAGAAATGAGGTTTGACGTCCACTCGACACAAACTAGGTTATTTCGGAACTTATGGTTTTAATTTTATTTCAATAATTCGCTTGCAGGAAACCGTAGTATGGTTTTAATTTTATTTCAATAATTCGCTTGCAGGAAACCGAAGTATCTCGAGAAAACCCATGAGGTTGGACCGGCGGCCCTACTCCTTGTCACGTACAACCGGGAATTCGAAACCACGCCCGCTGACTAAATGACAGGCTTTGTGATACAGCACGCACGTGCTAACCTTTCGCCCCCCCCCCCTCCCTATTTTAAGACAGCACTACATTGTAGAAGACGGACTTGTAAAAGAAGGCTGAACAAACATCGTAACTTGTGTGCCCGAGGGGCCCAGGCCCAGGGCCGGCGGTTCATGGGAAAAAAATTAAAATTCAAGATGGAAATCGGTCTTGGCTTCTAGACTGTATGGCATTCGAAATTGAATATGTGATCACATATTATATAATTATTCTTGTATTTAAGACAGTTTAATTGTGTGTTCCATTCATAATCTTCTCTTCGCGTTCAAACTGGGTTTTGCTTGTGTGAATGTGTGTTATTCAGATGTGAGGGAAAAGCAGATTTCTGGAGTATAAAAAATCCCAACGGAAGGATATATAGAGTAATTTGCAATATTTAGGAATAGTCTGAAATCATTCCAAGTAAACAAAGATGGTCTTTATATTTTAATACTGCAAATCAAATGAAAAGGCTATTGCACATGAGTTTGTTTGGAAATGTCCATCAACCAACAACACACCGGCAAGTGAAAACTTTTTTCAGTCAACCTCTGAGGCACCTTTCGTACAGATTAAGGAAAATGAAAGAAGCAAATATTTCTTTCAGAAATTGTATCACAAAATTTTGTTCAGGCGAAACACATCTCTGGTATATTGTGTTTTCTGTAGTCGTATCTCAAATACCGGGAAGACTGTCACATTCATGGACTGTGGATAATTGTTGCTTTGGATGATTTGTTATCTGTTCAGTTTTTCATAAGATGATATTGATGTGGGTTTGGATCAGAGTGGACTGTGGATGTTTGTTGGGGCGATTCGAGGTGTTCGTTAACCCGGCGCCTTGATGATAGTTGGGTACGCCATACCCGTAGGCGTTGTATTAATTTGTAGACCTAAGGAAAAATATGTGGTATCTTCCTCTAGTTAGCTCTGAAACATCTCAAGCTCTAGCGACATTTTGGAACAACAGCGTGGTTATTGTGTATTTTCTAGGATTACTCCAACTTTGCAACATAATTTAAAATTTCGTGTCAAAATTGGAAATCGAAACGAATATTAAAATGGACGAACGCAAAGTAAATGGAATGAACTTGAAGGAATATTTACTGCTATTGAATAACCTTACTAGATTAATATAGTGAGTACCACGCCACCTATAACCAATATAACTCCTAATACTCCATTAATAATAGCACCAAGAGAGAGAGAAATGGGGTTTAACGTCCACTCGACACAAACTTGGTCATTTCGGAACTAACATATCGTTTAATTTTATTTCAATAAGTCGCTTGAGAAAACCTACGAGGTTGAACCCTTGTCATGTACAACCGGTGATTCGAAACCAGGCCAGTTGACTCAATGACAGGCTTTATGATGCAGCACGCACGGGCTAACCATTTGGCCCCCGCCCCCAGTTATTGGAATATGTTTAACTGTCGCCTTCGCATATGTGTTGTATTGCTTGTACTTGACCATTTTTCGAAGAACAACGTTTCTGATTGAAGGGACACTAGTGCATATATATTTTGGATTGCTACCTCTGAAATCTACGGAGAGAGCTGGAAATTCAGAATGGCGGCCAACAATGGCTTGAACTTGATATTGACAAACATTGTTGGCAAAATGGTCATGTAATATCATGTTATGGATTTTGTTGATTATTCAACTCATTCCACAAAATCAAAAATTCGACAGAAATCGGCTTGTAAAGTATCAATTCCACAACAATAGCAACATACACGTGTGTCATTTCGTTTTAGGGGTTGTGGGGGACAAGAAACGCGAATATGTTATTTCAAAGTTAACAGAAGTAATTTGAAAGTAGATATCATACAAAAATTGTGTTAATTATGTTTTTATATTTAACAAATCACACTTTAATACTTATATAACTGTGTGTTATTACATATTCATGGTACAAAACGACGATGGCGTATATTACATGATTTTGTCCTTTTTTGTGGGGGGGGGGGGATTTTTATTTCCTTTCATGATCAATGGTCCCATTATGTTAAATCTGCTAAACTGAAAGTAATACCTAAATAAATCCGAACACATCGTGTAAAATTGGACGAAGGCTCAGTTTCCTAGTAGAATATCAAGGTTTTTTTTATATTTGAGATAAATGAAGTTATAGTGTGCTTTCTCCACAGTGAGATATATGAAGTGCTAGTCAAGTCTTCCTAATGCTGGTGATTTAGTAACAATATAAAATATATTTACACTAATAGTAATATTATGATCGACTAAAGAATATAATTGAACTTACATCTTGTCAACTGTTTTATTAGATTGTGTTAAAATAGTTACACATTTACCGACATATGAATGTACACGTACAGTTATGATGGTGATTACTTATGTATGATTATCAATTCTTATATGCCATATCAAGAACCTTAGTTTTAACTGCAAACCGCATCTTGCAGTAATGCCGTTGATTATTTCAGTATTAAATATAAAAGGCAGGATTAGTAAATAATATTCACAATTATTATAATGTAACCCAGCCTTAATGTACATGTCTATATTTAATCCATAATTACCAATAGAAACATGGTATAATCACAGTCTTCGAGTATTAGCAAACCGTACACCGACCACCAAAAATACAAATATGGTTATCAGTTTATTTTCCTGTGTTACCGAAGGTTGAAACACATATTGTTTCTGTAAGTGTATTTATTGCCTTATTCGGACCGTGTCGTCTCTGTGGGTGTGTTTATTTTACTTATTTTTAATTAATTGGGGGGGGGGGGGGTAGGCAGTTTGTGCTGTCAAAACTGTACATGTGGTGCAAACATTCTCCCAACGAGAATGTGGTTGACCTCTGTGCGTCTATAAATTGGGTCATTTTTGACAAACAGGAATTTTTGTACAGATAGCGAAAAAGTAATCTCAGATCTTCTTTGGGTTTTCATTTTCGGATTCTTTGTACGAATGCCATGTGGACAGTGATTGACGGTTTTTCGAAATTCGGATGTTCGCTCGATTAATATTAACATCAAAGATTTGCGAAAGTTTTCTTCATCATTTTTACGACATTCAAGACGGTGTATCTCCGTCACTATTTGAGGTATCAAGTTGAAATAGCATATTAATAACTTTTGTAGTGACTTTCGGAAACTTCTGGAAATTATCGAAGGCTTCCGAATTTTCCCGAACATGAAAAGTATTATCTCCATTTTAAGGTATTATCTTTCAGTTCTAGAGACCTTGTTCTATAACATTTACAACGGTTTGGCCGCCACATTGGATTTTACAATAATTTTGATTCCGATTTTCGAAAACCTTTTTTGATTTGAACCTTACTCCAAAGTGAAACAATTCTGCCGATTTTTGAATTTCGATTTGTTTCCACTTTGATTGTTTTATATATAATGACCTTGATGTCAACTCACTGTTAATATCAAAGGTTCGCTCTTGGAAGTTTAACTTCCTGTTTTATTAACTGTTCAAACTGACAGGTTTTTCCACCTGAATAGTTATTGGATGTAACTATACTCCATAATTCATGGTGTAACTTGAATGTTGACGAGACAAGTCGTGACTTGAAATACTAAAATACATAGGTACTCCACATGAGTTGTAGTTTATATTTATTTAATAAAGTATAGTTCAAAGTATCGGTTCTGAATAAATTTAGAACAATTTACAGAATTAAAGTTTTTATCAGATTTTATCGGTCACCTGTTGGAAATATGAAATTTCCCGTAACGATTAATAATTTTGTTGAAGATATGTGATTATTCCTTAAAACTATTTTTAATGATTGCTCAAATTAGCAGAATATATTCCGCTTCAAATACATGATAATAACAAAGGAATAACTGTCAAAATAAAAGCTTCATTCAGATTTTCCTGCTTGGTTTCCTCTTGTCAGTGATGCAGGAAGGAGGGTCTCGCAAGGATAGCTGTCAAGTCGTTCTGTTGGGACGAAAAATTGAGTTCACAGGTACATATTGGCGCACTCGTAAAAGATCCATTGACAGTTGGAATTTGATACAAGTATAGGACGTAGCGCCGCTGCCCGGGCAAAATTTCCCTCATAGCACACTGTATGGCGCAAGCCCGTCTTCATTAGCCCAGTTTAGAGCAGGTCAGTAGGGCGTTAAATCACATTTCCTTTCATTTCGTTTCATTATGTATCCGTTCTTTGGAACCTTAATGAATTAATATAGAGTGATTTAAGTTTAAGTTTGTTAAATATTGGATACCTCCCTTGTGCCTTAAAGCTGCACGGGAGAGCTCTATCAGATTTGTGCAGGAAAATAAGGTCCCCCTCAAAACATTTCAGGAACCTATAAAATAATATACACAGTGATGCTCTTAAGGCACTGATCAGTCTGTCAGTTTTTCTTACATCACTTATGTGGAGTCTATGGGGCGCGACCTCAGTCGCGGGAGCACCAGGAACCATTGCCTCTCCTAAAAAAATCTGCCGCCCTTGAAAAAAATCAACCATATTAAATACAAAATCGTGATCGAAATACGTATTTCCAGCAGGGTTATTTTTCAAATTTTTCTGAGGGCGGACCCCAGACATGGGTGCCTCCCCATAGGCAAAGTGTCCCTCCTATCCCACCTTTTTTGGCCGCCATATCCACATTTGACAGGGCCTTGTCGATATTTGCAGGCGCCGACACAAAATGACATCATTTTTGTTCTGGTCACCCTATCCACATAGCCGTATTGGTGTTTCGGATTAGTTCTAGTTTAGAGGACAAGAAGTTTCTCAAAATGAGAAATAGTGCCGGCGAAATTGACACAAGTGATCACTTGCTAGCGACCTTGATTGCGGCTCCAGATCACCCCCTCGGAATTTTCTCGGGTTGGTGGGGCTTCCAGATCACCCCACCCCCAACCGCTCGCGGACTCTCGGCTTCGCGGTTACACTGCAAAAAATATCTCATTTCAAAATTCCTATTTATGTTATCTGAAGGAAATTATCCGTATAATCACAGAACTATCTGTGATTTGAGATAAATAACTTGTATTTTTACCATAAAATCTGTTTTACTTGCATTTCCGTCTTTGGACAGAAACGTGGGTATTTTTACATACTTTTCAGTATATTAACGGGTAGTAACGTTTATTAACAATGTAAATTGTATTAATAATCAAAAGACCTGTAATATTCCAGAATAACTCGTATATTAACGGCACTGTTCTGTTAATTCACATGTGTTAACGGCACTAATCTGTTATTTCAAATACTTATACTGATGGATTCAGTTAACGCATGCGCGTTTGGTAAATCTGCTTCAAGAATTTTTATGGTTTTTTTACAGAATTATTTTTAACAGTGTACACTGTAACAAAAATATCCGTGAAAAAATGAAAATAATTCCGGAAACAAAAATTACCAGGAAAATTTTATCCGAATTTGTTTTTCCTATAATTTACAGATATTCTCTCAATTAACATAAATTCCATTTTCAAATACAGAAAAATAAATCTAGGTAATTTTTGCTCCCCGGACTCTGCCATAGGACAAACCGGCTTACACTGCTGGCCAATCGGTTACAATATCCAGATTGAATCGTGCTTGGTTACCAGTCAATGCAATCTAATGTCACTGGTTTTGAAATTTTTTAACACATTTATGAAAATACTTACAATCTGATTACCGTATGATGAATGGAAGTACACTTTATAGATCTTATAAATAATGGAAATTAGCAATACATGGCTTTTAATATACCAAACTTTACACAATATGATCCTTCATATTATGGTTGATAAATTGAAATGTATACTATAAAATGATAATTATTAGGAATGGTTATATATGTATACGCTTTCTTATCGTTGCATTTGAAAACAGAAATAGTCCGTTATATAATGGAATAAAACATTTTATCCCTAAATTTCACGTAACTTTCCTGCCATTCCACAGTTTATTCCGTAAAATAACAGAATTAAGTCCGTTATAGAAGAGAATAAAATATTCTATCCATACATTTCATACTGAATATTCCACAGAATTACATAAAACACATAATTTGAAGAAATAACTCACTCTTTTAACACAATTTCTCAAAAAAATCCATCAATTAACAGAAAAAGGGTGTTAAACTACGGAATTCGGCGACATAAAAAATGGAAATTTTTTACAGGGTAGTAACTCAGACATTAGATCGCCATCATTACTCTACTACTCCGTAACTAAATATTTTGACAATGTTTCATTAAATCACAAAAGACAGCCGCCTAATCTGAAAAGTCTCCTACCCAAAGCAAAATTCAATTCATCTATTAAAAGTACCGTTTTTTATGTGTCTAAATGCCTGGATCTCCGATGTAAATGTTGGGACTTTATAACGCTAAATAACATAATTTTAATATATTTTTTTTAGCGTCAACGACAATATGAATTGTGATACACAAAATCTGATACAGTATATGTCTTGACTTGCAACGGGTGTCTAAATTTCTAAATAGGAAAGACGGGCACACATCTAAGCGATAGGATACGCAACCATAGACGGGACTGTAATATTGAAAATGGGTCCTTATTAGTAAATAGTCATGTCTTTAAATGTGAAAAACACCAACAAGTCAAATTTAAAATTTTCCCATTTTAGAAAATGAAAGTCGATGACATGGCGGAAAGAAAATTAATGAAAAACAATTTCATTGAAAAAATACGTTCCATGACTTAATAGTCAATAGGAAACAATCGGTTAGTAATTTTATTAACTAATTTTCTTAATTTATCCCTTTATAATCTTCCATTCATTCTTCGTAAATGATACCCATATATAACAGATTAACACACGTATGTTTATGGTTTTTGCTAGTTACCTATATACAATGTAACCACAGACAATGGTTACTATAGCCAATTAAAACACCAGTGTTACTATGTAAATATGTATAAATATATTATGATGTCCATCTCTAGGTAATGGCATTATATATGAATAGTCCCAAGACGGACGAAAAGTGCTTTAAAATGTTAGTAAACCAGTGTTGGAATCACCTTGTCTTATTGTGTCTCAGATAATATGTTACAAATTGCCTCGTGAATGTTCCAAACAACCGAATTTTGTTGGCATCGAGATTAAGGGTATACATGTATAATTCTTTTCTATCGCTTATTGGGAATACGTAACCGCAACTCAAATAAATAATTTAATCAGTCGGCTTAAACATTTTGTTCATTGTTTAGGCTTTGGGACCGCTTCCACCGACAATAATATCTCAAACAATTCCATTTATAAAAGCCTACATTCCTACAAAATGTTCCTTTAGTCAAGTGAAACAAAAAAATTCATAACTATGCGGGTTGGGGGTGGGGGCGGTGAATTCATCTGAACACATCTGAATAGTCTTATATTAACATTCTCGCAATGAAGTACCACCCTGCCAGGGGCAGAAATTTGAGCAGGAGAGTTACAAATGCGGGGACAATTTCAATTTTAGCCAGGGGTTGAGGGGATTACCGCATGTTTGGCCTGGGGTTTAGGAGATTAACAGAGAGGTTTGTGAATTCTAAGACAATTATTTTGCTCATCTTAGTGCATACAAGTAACGGCTTCGCACGTTTTATTTCAAACGAAAATAATTGTTCGCGGATGCATAAATTAAAATATGACTTTTCGTGCTGGTTGTTAATATATATAATATATTTTTTTTAAAGGATTGTTCGATCCTATGGTAGTTAAGTGCCAATATGAATAAACCGGCGTCTTCGAATATCCATTCCAAAAGCCTGTCTTTTGGAATATGATTTGAGTTGATCTCTTGATGACAGGTTTGTATAAGATAATATGAAATAGATAGAAATAATATGGGTAATTAATGTCAAATAAGATCCAATATAGTATAGCTCACAGAATTAATTAAATTATTTATTACTGGGTCGAAATTCACCCTTATACAATAAATATGCAACATAGATAATTAATGACTATATTCAAATTAAACTAACTGAAAAAAAATTATTCTTAAGTCTTACTTCGGGCTGAATAATCTATATGATTTATTGTTATTAACATGTCAATGTTTTTTTAACAGTGTGTAATTTTAAGTAATTCAATAATTATTTCTGCAAAACCCCAATTATATATTTTAAAAGGTGATATACGGTTGCTAATACCTCAAAGGTAGATCCAAGGACATAATTAAACCTAAGATATGATTTCACTCTAAAATTACAGAAGAAGGAGATTATAATCTATTGTGAAACATTATGATTGAAATCAAGACAATGAGTTCCACAAACAAGCCACAGCATGAAAGCCCTCAACACCAAAAGTCGATTGCATTAACATCAAAATATTATGCTTTGACGTTGTGTTCACACTGCATGCGCATTCAATGCGAATTCCGGAGACCGGAATTCGGAGTGGTTTGTCTCGGACCAAAAGCGATGCGTCATGATATTATTATGATGTTAATGCAATCGACTTTTGGTGTTGATGGCTTTCATGCTGTGGCTTGTTTGTGGAACTCAGTGTCTTGATTTCAATCATCATAATATTATGCCTTGACGTTGTGTTCACACTGCATGCGCGTTCAATGCGAATTCCGGAGACCGGCCTTCGGAATTAGGAGTGGTTTTTCTCGGACTAAAAGCGATGCATCACATTACAGCCTGTTCCGATTGAATTGAAATTGAAACGATCCACACTGGATGGGTCGCGTTTTCCACTAGTTCGCGGATGGACTTGCCCAGAGGTAAACTAGCACGCGGTTGGATGGCTGAATGTTTAGCACGTACTGTATCATAAAGCCTGTCATTGAGTCAACTGGCGTGGTTTCGAATCCTAGGTTGTACGTGACAAGGAGTGGGGCGCCTGTCCAACCTCGTGGATTTTCTCCGGGTCTTCCGGTTTCTTCCCACTGCTAAAGACCCCTACGCGCAAGCGAATGATTGAAATAATATTAAGCCATATGTTAGTCCCGAAATAACCCAATTTGTGTTGAGAGGACGTTAAACCCCATTTCTCTCTCATTAGTCCACCGATATTTATTATTAGGGTTGGGTTGGGGTTAGGTACTACTACTACTTCCACAGAAGTAATATCGTAGACAACATTAGGGTTAGGTTAATTGATAGTATTTCTTAAAGCAAGAGACTAGACCCACGAACTAGTGAACACCTCTCAACAATCGGATTCGGAATAGTTGTCCCAGACTGAATTCAGAAAAAAAATATATGGACGCGTTATTTCTGATTTAAGGTAATTAATTGAGTGTGACGCCTAAATCTGATTTAAGGTAATTGAGTGTGTCGCCTAAATCCAGAAGTAGACTTTATTCTGAATTGAATTCACATTTATACCCAGTGTGAACGCACCCTGAGAGAAACAATGCCATTTCGGAATCAACATATGCATAAGGATTATCCTAACTACAGTGTAAACATGATTTTAAGACTCTGAACTACATGGTACATCATGATTTAGAGACTATCTGAACTACAAGTACATCGAACTACAGAGTACATCATACAAACACAACACATTTTTGAAAAATGTCCGGCACCATATGAAAAACACACTTGTCGAATTGGTATTTGGCAAATTCAATTTTTCGGCACATTTCGCTTGCACAAAAGCTTTACGTTTGGGGAATTTAAAAATGAATTATTGATTATTCCACCATCACAACGCACAAGTTAAGAACTTTCCGAAAATTCCTGAATACTGTCATGTTGAATTTTGTTAATTACGTCATTTTTCCTCGGCCAAATTTGATTATGGTATTTCTGACATATTTATTATTGAATCAAACTATATGGGTTTGTTTTGCAATTTGTTTGGTGTAAACCACTGTCCCTCCCCGACTATTATCAAACCCCTGTTAAAGAAACCATCTCTTGATCATTTCAAAACCTATTCACCTGTTTTGAATGTCTCTGTTGTTTCTAACCTGCTCGAAACGGCAATCTCCGTTTAACACATTGTAACCTATTTGAACCATGTCAGTTGTCCTACAGAAAAGGGCATAGTACCTAAACTGCATTAATACGCACACACAAGGACGTATAGCAGAGTATTGATAAGGGGGATCCAGTTATGTTTCTTCTGCTGGATTTATCTTCCCGGATACGGATTGTACTTAGCAGGACCCCAACCTTGAAAAGTGTCTATCAATAATTAGTGAATGGATGTCTGATTTCTTTTTGAAAATTAAACACAGACAAAGAAAGTACTTTCATCACTACAAAGCAGCAATGTTATTGTTGGAAATGATAATATTACATCTTTCTTCAGGTTCCGTAAGAAGCCTTCTAATTTTGTAACACTACTGTGGACATGACAGAACATATTTCTTCAATCTGTAAAATCGTCTTTCTATCAACTCTACAGGATTAACAGAATTTGTAAATACCTAGATAGGGACCAAATATGTGGGTCCGATGAAAACAGATGAGAAGTATCTTGACCAAATTTACGGAGATATGTACCAAATAAACCTATTTATCAACCATTTGTCATACAAATTTGAGTGTGAAACAGACAATGACCAGAAAACACCCCCTTTTCACGGTATAAGATCCCCATGGAAGTTTAACCAGATCATGTTTTCTACTGATGGCTTCCGGGTTAGATTTCAAAGGGTGGGCTGGGTAGCGCTAAATCCTTGGACCAACTGCCGAACAAAATATTTACATAACATTGTGTCTGTTTATTAGCGAACTATATCGATGGAATTTGAAGACACCGATTGTAAGGAATACCAACTCCTGTTGAAGCTTGTTCTTTTCTTTACTCGCACATCGTTTAGTTCTTTGTGGTTGCTATCTATGTTCACGTTCAGACCTTCATTACCTCCTACCGTAGTTAGACAGGATAAAATTGTGTCTTAATGGTTAATATACAAGGTTGTGAGAATATATATATTACGTGTGTCACCTTGGTATGTTGCTGATATAAACAATAAGAATAATACAGTTTGGTAAACATTTATATCTTGATATTATTTCGTCTGTTAAATAAGTCTTGTGACCATATAGTTTCTCTTACCCGCCTTCTATCAATTAGCACCGAAAATACTTCTAGCTGTCATCGTCACCTACCCAGATCTGTAGCAGGAGTTGAGCATTCAGATGATAACCACAAATATCCGAATATATCATAATCATTTGATATACATATTGAAAAGGGTTGTCCTTACTCAAAGAAATTACAAAGTGACGTGATTATTACAAACATTAACTTGGCTAATTATTTCCCCTTATATTTCACATGTAAGAATGCAGTGCCAGTTATAAATAGACAATTTTCCCCTTAGTTTTATCCCATTTCCCAGCATTAGTTGATTGACGTGTAGGTCTAAAATTGCAGAAAATTGCAATTTAATAGTAGTTTGGGGTAATACTGATGATTTTACAGCGGGGGATAAAGTGTCTTTCTACGGGGACACCTCACTTTTCCCACGTCTAGAGTCTAGCTCCACCCGGCCATGACTAATTAACCAACAAAGGGGATTTAAAGTATAGTCTCTAACATGTTTGTGACACTTGAACATAGTAAATAAATAAATACATTTTTTATAGTATAAATATTTATAAACAGATTGGTATATAATAATATTATTTATTTAGTTAATATATGCATATATAATTATTATTAAGTCTAGACCTAACTCTGAATTTAAAACCACCTTTAGTATTAGCAATGTGTTTAAAGTTAACCAAAATGTTCGCCATTTTGGAGTGACCATTTGCGATTCAGAGCCGCTATATTAGCTGTATAAATCAATTGATAAGCTGTGATTAAATATCAGTAGTTTACTTGTTTTTATTTCAAATTAATTATTACATCAAAATAGCTGACAATGTTAATTTATTAGTGAACTGATTTCACCAATTTGCCCAAACTACTGATAGTGGGAATTATTCACCAGTAACAATAATTATAGTGAGAAGTTTTCACCAGTGATACTAATTAATTAAAACAGACTACAGTCCTACACCCACGGTCTACTAACTTCCTATTCCTTTATCAAAACATTCAAATGTGGGGAAAGTGAGGTTAAAGCTGAACTCCGGTTACAAAAATACTGAAACAATGTAATAAAAAAAAGTTAACGCCCGCAAGCCGCCATACTTGTTTCCAATTTGTGAAATAAGTATGGCGGACATGGAGGCTTATGACCTGGAAAGGTTAGCCGATCTCACTTCCAGTTTGTTTCTCGTCAGCTAGCTATACACATCCGGCTTTATTCTCTTCACACGGTTCACTGATTGCTGTATTTCCCCCCAACAGTATACCAAATTATTGAAGATTGCAAAATGTCTGATCAGGCAGGCCTGTAAATAATTATATGAACTGCGTCTACTACAATATAGCCTAAGCTTTACTCCAAAACAAAAGATGCAACCAGATGTCTTACCCAACCTGTTTTTCAACCAAAACAAATCACCTATACAAACTATTAGTATTGCCTTCTTCGTGTGTTCATGTTGAATAGTGTTCATGAAAACGACCAAGGGACATAACTACATGTTTGGGACGGCTCTCATTGGGGAGTGTTTGACAGTGCTAAATTTATTGATGTTATGGTTTTTTTTCTCCATTTTACCAAAGTGTAAGAAATTGATATTGTAGTAGACGCAGTTCATATAATTATTTACAGTCTTACCTGATCAGACATGTTCAATCTTCAATAATTTGGTATACTGTTGGGGAAAAATACAGCAATCAGTGAACCGTGTGAAGAGAATAAAGCCGGATGTGTATAGCTAGCTGACGAGAAACAAACTGGAAGTGAGATCGGCTAACCTTTCAAGGTCATAAGCCTCCATGTCCGCCATACTTATTTCACAAGTTGGAAACAAGTATGGCGGCTTGCGGGCGTTAACTTTTTTTTTATTACATTATTTCGGTATTTTTGTAACCGGAGTTCAGCTTTAAACCAGTGGGAAGTGTTCACCAGTAACAATAATTAGAGTGAGAACTTTACAACAGTGATACTAATTAATTAAAACCGACTATAGCCTTACACCCACGGTCTACCAACCTCCTGATCCTATATCAAAACAATCAAATGTGGGGAAAGTGAGGTTAAAGCCTTTCTACGTTGTGTTGAAAGTGACATTTTGTTGCGATTGTCCAAATGCTGTCCCACCAAATAGATATCTGTTTCTGAAATACTGTTTCATGTGTGTGATGGTGTGTGCTTCTGTAGCTTGCGTTCTTTTTCAGTTTTAAGACGCGGAACTTTTCTATTTTAATGGTAGACATTAAGCGTCAATTCGATAGATGCAGTCTATTCAGCGTATAACAGGTATGATAATAACAAAAGAGTTGTCACCCTTATCTGGTTATATTTACAGACTCACAAGTTAGGGTGTATGCATGGACGTATTATGTCGCTTACTTCAAACAAAGTTCCAATGAAAAGAAAGAAAGGCATTAAAACAAAAGTTCTCTTTTCAATGATTTTTCTTTACATTGTTACATATATATGCGTTGGTCATGTCAATAAATGTCTTGTTAACAATTCACACACTACCATTGGTGGCTAAAAGTAATGCACTCATTAGGTAGGTGTAGCTCTTACATGTACATAATGCATCCATAATTTTGACGCAAGTTTTATGCGGTCAAATTATCATTTCGAAAGACCGAGTAGAGGTTGCACACTGAAAAAAAACTTGTGTTGGAACACAACACAAGTACTTGTGTTAAAATTAATCTACACAAACTTGTGTTGTTTTGCATTGCATCAACACAAACTTGTGTTGTTTTGCATTGCTTCAACACAAACTTGTGTTCTTTTTAATGCTTTAACACAAACTTGTGTTGATTTATAAAATCTCGTGTTTTTGTCATAAAATTAACACAAATAATGTGTATACTATCGTCAATAAATATTTTGTGTTTTTAATTTTAAAAATTAAACTCCATACAAAGTATTAATTTTGGGGTCCACAAGTTATAAGAAAGGTATATTTTTTTTTTACACAGACAATATAGGCAGACAGACTTGAATGTTAATTGGTGTTTAGATGTCTGTAGTTAAAATAAAGTTGTTGATTTTTTTATTGGCCCAATAAACTGGTAGATCAAAGGACTGTCTGGTGAGCATTCCGGTGTGATTTTAACAATTGACTCCAAACGTGTTGACAATGGGTAAAACTCTTTCTTAATGTAATTTGCTAATAAAAACAACTACTCTAGGCTACACTTTGTATGGGGGGTTGGGATGGCCTAGTGGTCTAGAGTGCCGCGCTTCGACCTCTAGCTGGCCGGTCACCTCTGGCTTGCGGCTGTGGTTTCGAGGCCTGGTGTGAGCGTATGTGGCATGGGGATAGGGGCTCCTTCTCAACCTCGTGGGTTTCCTCCGGGCACTCCGGTTTCCTCCCACAGCAAAGACCCCTGCGCGTGCGCTAAGATAATGAAAATGGAAAAAATAAGACTTGTCTGCGATATCACCTTCGGTGGAAGCGGACGTTAAACACCAAGAACAACAACAGCTACACTTTGTCTGCGATATCACCTCGGTGGAAGCGGACGTTAAATAAAGCGATTTCACACACAAACATTTACCATTAACAGCGTGCTGAAATGATATTTGAGCAGTGATATAATGGTCACCACAGAGAATACAAGACCGTAGGTTTGTAAATATTTATATATATATATAAATGTCATGTAGGGCCTATTTATTTCTTTAGCATCGATATTGTTTCTTTGTGTATTAGTATTTTCTTTCCGTATCGCCTTGCGCGTACTTGTATCAAAAAAACCAACCGTCGCAAAATTCATTAAAATGACTAATAATACTAAGGCAGTGATCCATGGTGAATACCGATTAAGATTAAGCGGATTATCATCGCAGTAATTCACTTCGCGCGCGTAGATTACTGATCAGAAGGAGATTCGCGCATGCGCGGTGATAATTTGTCATTTACAATGGCGGGACAGTGAAAAAATATTTCAGCATGATATTGTTGAATCTGTCTCATTTTTCTGAACTCTGCTTAATGAACATTAGTTGTTCGACGCCACGATGTTACAGAATCACATTAAACCAGAAACGGCTCGACTTGAGCCAGTAGGTAAGAACCTGTTTTAAAATAATACCTAGAGCGGTTGGATTTGATTTGGATTGACGGCCATGTTTTTTTTTTATATATATAAACATTTCGGCTAGAGTAGACATAAACCCAGGGACGGACTAGAAAATAACTTTTTACACTTTTGTGTTTGTTGAAATGTAGGCCTAATCTAATTTGTGTTTTTAAAAAAAGACCCTCTGTAATCAAATAAGCAGACATTTTCCACACAATCCGTCCAACCTCTGTGTAATTAGTAAAATTAGTTCACTGATTCAGTCAATAAAAATGATAGAATTTAGAATGAGTCTTTGGAAGTTTCTTTTTATTTTCATTTTATTTTTCAGTCAATGATGCTATTTGACTCTTTCCACCTTCCAGTTTTAAGCAATTATTGAGAATTTAGTGTTTACCATATAGAAGAAAAACAGGTAACAATTTGAATTTCATTTAACTTGTAAAATTTATATTTTCTTCATCTTTTTTTTTTACCAATGTCCTACAATTATTAGTGTATTTGAAGACACAATCCCACATTAAGTATTTATATGCAACAGAGAGAGAGGTGGGGGGGATTCACATACATGTAAATAAGGCTTGACAAGGCCTATATGAGTACTTGTATTTGCCGAATCAAGTAGTCCAACTTTGTCCTACTCCTACATGCATAGGCTACCGGTAATCAACTACAACGAGTAGCTGACTTCCGTTTTATTGCCTCATTCTACATGTATTCAAAACTGGTTTGTTGTGCAATATTAATTCTGCATGAACCTAGAATTGTTGTAGGATGGATCCTTATCTACTTACTGGCTCTAACTCTAGGTCATAATGGGACTAACTAAGGTATGGTGAAATTTAATATGAATAATTCGCTTGCGAGTTTGGGTATTTAGCAAAAAGATGAAACCATAAAACCCACAGAAAATTCAAGAAGTTGGACAGACGATAGCACAACATTTTGGTCCAGCGTCATTTCGGACTCAACACAGACGATCTGTTGGATTCGGTATGATGACTTTTCGGATTTACTTGCCAAATTTTCGGACTCCGTCTGAAGACTGTTTTCAATTGCCCTATTTCTGATAAATTCATCAGCAACTTTTTTTTATATACATAACATAGTACATATATAAAAAGAAATAAATAAAACATTCTTTTCGTAAACATTCAAAATTGGAGACTTTGCTGTATGTGCGTGATCAAGGTGCTGTATATTGATTGTGAGTGGTAAATTTTACCTGCTTTTTTTTTAAAATCGTTTTTGGGTCCTTTTAAATTGATTTGACAGTCTGTTCAATCTTTCCTTTCAACTTATTCCCGAGTCTGAAATGTCATCGCCTTCACAACCTTGTGGGTTTCCTCCGGGCACTCTGGTTTCCTCCCACTGCTAAAGACCCCTACACGCAAGCGAATTGTTGAAATAAAGTTGAACCATATGTTAGTCCCGAAATGACCTAGTTTGTGTTGGGTGGACGTTAAACCCCATTTCTCTCTCTCTCTGAAATGTCACCCACTGGAGACAGAAACGTTGAGGCCATAGTCCGAAATGACATGTAATTGGACAGGCGACCCGGCTCCTTGGCATCGAAACCATGCATCACTGAATAAACTTTCTCGGTCAATGCAGGGATCGAACACCCGTCCTACAGGCTAGCGAGCCAGCATCTTAGGCATGTGATTCCCCACACAGTTTTGAATATGGTAAAGTATCTTTAATTGTTAATCACATGTTATGTATTTATTTTTTCAGTTTTAATAATGGATGCATATGAAAATCACCTAGAAAAAGATCATACAACAAAAGAAATTAAAAAATGGAAGAAAAAATAGCTGAATAAATGATGATAGAGCAGCTTGTTTTTGGTGGGTAACTATTCAATTCTAGTATAAAAGATTGTTGTTATGCTATTTTGATATATTGCGTCAAAACTATAAGATTGATGCAATGTTACATCCTTTCATAATGAATATTATAAAGCCTTCAAATGTACGAATTTGTGAAATATAATTAATATCATATTATATTACTGTATATAATACTGTATTCACACTTGTCTTAGTGGAGCTGGGGATCATGTGGGTAAGACACTGACTCTCTAGCCTGGAGATCAGGTGTTCATACTCTGCATTGGCCGAAAAAAATCATCCAGATTGGCATGCAGGGCAAAATTTCCCTCATAGCACACTGTATGGTGTATGCCCGTCTTCATTCACCGAGTTTAGGAGCAAAACAGTAAGACAATAAATTCATTTATATTGTCATTTTTTCAAGAGTTTTGTTCTGGCTTCTTACCCATTGAGGCATGATAATCAGCCTAGGTGTGTAACTTAAAAAGGCACAATAAGTATTATGCAAAGTTGAAACAAAATAGAGACCCCACATGAGCCAAAATGAGTTATTTAAACATTCTGAACCATAGAAAGTATATTTATTGCCTGCTATAATAATGTATAATTTTTTTTTTTTTCAGACTGGAGAGCATTTGATGCGTGGTTCCAGCAACAAGAGATGTCGACCATATACCTTTTGAATATTAAGCCATCAAATTATTTTATAATTTTGAAAAAGAATGTAGTGATTATAAAAGCTAATAGGTTCTGTTGCATTTGGTCTGTTATTCAAATATTTTATTTTTGTTTTTAATGTTAAATATCCTTTGCAAAAACAATTATATTGTAATTCTCTCCAGAAATTTGTGTAAAATATAGACTGTAAAAGTCACTCAGAATTTGGTTGTCAATCATAAAGTATTATATAGAGCACTCAGGTAGATTACGGTGACTTTCCCTTGCTTATTAAATGAAGGGGGGATAGGACGTGTATGCTGCATCATAAGGTCCGTCATTGAGTCAACTAACATAGTTTCAATTCCCCTTGTGTTCATGATAATGAGTAGGGTCGCGTGACCAACCTTGTCGGTTTTCTCCGGGTCTTCCCTTTTCCTCTTGCTACTCACTACTAAAGACCCCTACTTGCAAGCTAATTATATGTTAGTCCTGAAATAACTGTCGAGTGGACATTAAACCCCATTTCTCTCTCTTTCTCTTTAAAAGCTGGAAAGGGGTTTAACATCCTACTTTTCTTTGGGGTGGGGTGGGGTGGGAGTGGATGGCCGAATGGTTAGTGTGCGTGCGCTGTATCACTTGGCCTGCCAATCTGGTGTGGTTTCGAATCCCCGGTTGTACGTGGCAAGGAGTAGGGTTGCTTGTCCAACCTCGTGGGTTTTCTCCGGGTACTCCGGTTTCCTTCCACTGCTAAAGATCCCTACGCACAAGCGAATTATTGAAATAGAATTAAACCATATTATTATGTTAGTCCCAACCCTATCTCTCTCTCTCCCTACTTTTCTTTGTTATGTAGGCCAACAGCGGGATCCAAAAAGAACCATCATGGTTCCCCTTACTTATGACTTGTATATAAATATTTTGTACATGCCTTTTATATTTCATTTGTAAGTAGTTTTTCAGTTTTTGTACATAATTTATGTCTTTAATGCTTGTTTTGATTGTTATTTAATTTAGATATACAATGTAGGTAAATCCTATTTTAAGGGGGCATGGTGCAGGAATATTTTGGACATAGCGTTTAAATTATCATTTCTTTAAAAAAATAACTTTTGGTGGGGGTGGGAATAAATTGTTATTATATAACACAATTTTATTAGCATTGGAAGTAACTTTGTTTATTAGTATTCCAAATGTCTCAGTGCTTGTTTTGAGGTTTTTTTTCAATTTAAATAGCTATGCTTATTTTATGATTTGTTTATTTTTTATTTATTTATATTTCTGTTGGGGGGGGGGGGGATTTTTGATTTTCTTGGTTTTTATTATCCATCGAAATGTCTGTTTAGTTTTGATCTGGCATTAATTTAATTGTTCATATAATTTTATGAATATATGATAATTTATGAATAAATAATAATTTTATGAATATATGATAATTTATGAATAAATAATAATTTTATGAATATATGATAATTTTATGAATATATGATACTTTTATGAATAAATAAAATTTTTATGAATAAAGAATAATTTTATAAATAAATAATAATAATTTTATAAATAAATAATAATGATTTTATAAATAATAATAATTTTATGAATAAATAATAATTTTTGAATAAATAATAATTTTTGAATAAATAATAATTTTATGAATAAAGAATAATTTTATGAATAAATAATTTTATGAATAAAGAATAATTTTATGAACAAAATTGTTGTCATGTCATTTATCAAATATTACAGTTAAAAGAGAATAAAGGAGGGGTCTGTTGGTGGTTATACACAAGTTTGTATGAAACAACACAAGTTTCAGAAATTTCAACACAAGTTTCAGAAATTACAACACAAGTTTCAGAAATTTCAACACAAGTTTCAAAAATTTCAACACAAGTTTCAGAAATTCCAACACAAGTTTTAGAAATTTTAACACAAGTATTGTGTAGATTTTCACACAAGTTTCAACACAAGTTTGTGTTGTTTGATCAATTTTAACACAAGTCTTGTGTTGTTTCGACATTTAACACAAGTTTGTGTTGTTTTAACACAAGTTTGTGTTGTTAAATAGTAACACCCTACTTGTGTTGAAAACAACACAAGTTTGTGTTGTTTCAACACAAGTTTTTTTTCAGTGCATGGTTTGTTTACTATTTTATTAACACGACACTTTCAGCTTACGGTAATGGTCGGTCCAAACGTGACAATTCTATCGAATGTAATTACTACTTATTATTGATTAATGTTTCGAATAATATTCCCTGCTCTTTATCAATGGTCGGACAGGTGCAACTAATCAAAAGTTGGAGCGTACATGAACATTACACGTCGTTCAACATAGAGTTCTAATCTTTACCATTCGTGTTGTAGTCTGTTCTGCTCCGACCAGGCTAAGACGAACATGTGCGTTGCAGTGTGCCACAAGGAAGGTTTTTTCCTGACCTCGGCGCTACGACCTACTCTTATATCGAATTCCAACTGCCTATGGTTTTCAAACGTGCGCGCCAATGTTTACACGCCTGTCAGACATGAACTTGGAATCGCTTCCACATTGTGTTGTAAACTTCATTAATCGTGACGTAACCGACCATTGTATGGCCCGGCCCCTGCAGTCACAAGTTCCTGTTTAATATAGAACCATATACACATATACTTCTATATTAAAGTATCGCGTTATCCCGTAAAAGCAATGTCATCATCAAAGAAGATGTAACACTGATATCATTATAAGGAACTCATAATACAGCATACAATATAATACACGAAATACAAAATTTATAGGATAACACCTACTCTCATAATACAAAATAAACAAAATACAAAATTGTTAGGATTATTTAATAATCGCATAATACAAAATAAACGAAATACAAAATTGTAACATTGTTAGGATCGTGTTATAGTAATCGCATTATTATACACAATGAACGAAATACAAAATTGAACAGCTGGCAACTGTGTTAGGATTGTGTAATACAAAATAAGCAAGACACAAAACAATAACACTGTTAAGATTATATGGTAATCACATAATACAAAATAAAACAACTGTAATACATTGGGGATTACATGGTAATCTCATAATATAAAATAAAAGAAATGCTTCATTAAACCATTGTATCATTGTTAGGATTGTATTGTAATCTCGTTATACAAAATGCAAGAAATACCGCATTAAACAACTGTAACACTGTTAGAAAAATACAATACTCGTAATAAAAAAGTAAACAAATACCGCTTTAAACAGATGTGAAAAATAAAACAAGTACTGCATTACAGAACTTGTGAGGGTGGCGGCCATTGTACAAAAACAATATTGCCACATATAATCAACTTCCTATAACAGTGAAACAAATGGATACACTATAAACCAGATATATTCAAAATACCAAGTATACCTTCAAAATCTACCAAAATAACAATAACAATAATAATATAGTATTTCAAGAATAATGTCACATACTTAATAAGTAAAATAATTATACGGATATCAAAATAACATCTTAATTGCCATACCATGACATATACCATGTCTTTGGGGTTCTTCGACTGATAACTACGTATACACCGCCAGATCGCAACTCAAAACTCAGCTATCATTTTTTTTATTACACTCTAACAACAATACAATCTAATTTAACTTTATGTTTAATAACATTTATAAAAAAATTCTGTAGTTTTAAAATAAATGAGTCGGATTTATTGTACAATCACCGATCATTGGAAATGTCTTGACGTCATTGGAATAACTATATTTTCTTAGACTATTTGCAGTATACCAGTAAAATTAAACGCGACACGGTCAGAGTAGAGTTTTATTTTAGAGTCCAGTAAAATATAACATATAAAACAAGACAAAGCAAATAATTGAAACACCTGCTTCGAGCTAGATCCGTGCGTTTGCGTTGGCTAAGTTAAGGATAGACTTTGGTAGCCATGCTCGGGGTCTGCCGTTTGACTTTCAGCAATATTTTCATAAGATGGCGACGTAGATGAAGTCAGGCTTTCATAGGCCTGATCGGGGGATGTTGATAGTTTCGAAGGGTAGTTTTCATAAGCATCTCCCTTCACTTCTGATTGGCTTGAAGTAACAGGTTCATACTCCGACAATCTTAATTGTATTGGTGGGTTTTGAGACCCATGCTGTGGCATAATATTCGAAGCATCTTCTGGACCTATGGTATTATAAGTCGGGTCCTCGTCTTCCATTCTTCTGTTTTTATGTCTTCTCCTGTAGATAACATTTAAACAAAGATAAAAAAGAATGAAATAGTAAATCAGAAACAAGTTATTGTTTCATATATGCGTGATTGTATACCAATTTATATACACGTTGAAAACCACAAAGACAAACTACTATAAACGAAAGGAGATATCTGCTGTCATTTTATAATTTGTTATATTGTAACAAGAGTGATCGTTTCAAAAAGATGTACAAACACCAGTTTGCCATTTCTAGGTCTTGTTATATAATGTAATAAAAGTAACAATAATTTTATAGATTCGTCTAATTCAAGTGCCCTTTTGGGGTCATTAAAATCTAATAAATCATCTGAAAATGTATTTTTATAGTTATAAAACGACTCACCAAAGACAAACACCTAAAACAACAAAACCTATTACTGCTACGACACCAAATAATCCACCAATAATAGCACCAACTGTAATATACAATAGTGTGTTTGAATTGCCAAGAACATCTGATAGTATTTTAAGCTCTGATTTAGTGGTTGTTATCCACAGAACTATGTTGTGTTATATCAGCTTTAATAATATGATAATTTAAATTATGAATTTAGAGAGATATTAGAAACCAGTCCATCAAGTTTCTTAACCAGAATACCCCTAGAAACCCGGATTTTCACCACGCATGTACGTGCCAAGGAGTGGGATATCCTATTCCACCACGTAGAGTTTCTCCGGGTCCTCTACCCCCACCCCACCCCACTGCTAGGTACTTCTACGCACAAGCGATTATTAGAATAAAATTAACCACATGCTATTCACGAGCTGACCTAGTCTGTGTCGAGTGGACGTTAAACCCCGTGATTTATAAGTCCCGATATCGTATGAATTTAACACTGGAATCAAGGGAGGTAATACCTGGGGCAGACTTGTAACACTTGTCATTCTCTCACTCTCTTTATTCCCAATTTGCATAGTCATTTATGTGCATGGCTTAGAAGCGATGGTGGGGGATAAGAAGAGTTCATGCGTAGATTATGGTTAAATGTACGGCACATAGTCACATGATTATGATGTTTCAAGTTTGTATGTCTCAAAATTTCGGTGGTCAATTCTATGGCCATTTGTCTGTAATTAAGACCATTCATCCCAAACAGAATTGCCAGGGCTAGCTAATGGTAGAATGTTTATTTCACTTGTGGCTTAGGTCTTTAGCAGTGGATGGGATCAGAAGACGCAGACAAACCTGCGAGGTTGAACATGCGACTCTACTCCTTGTTCTTTGGCCACCCACGCCCCACCACGTATAAGATCTTCGTTCTATGGATACTGGCAATTGCCAGATCTTCGTTCTATGGATACTGGCAATTGCCAAAAAGCAGTAGCATCATATCATTTAGCAAAGAAAGGACATTTTATTAAATATACATTATAAAGGAGCACAAATTACCTATTGCAGGTCGTTCTTTTGGTCTTAAATGTTATCTAACTAATAAATTAGACATTAATTAACTTATCAAGATCGTGATCAATTATCGGTGCCATCGTACGCCTGTGATATTTAATGGACTTAAATACGTTTTGTGATAGATGGTTTAGCCTACGAACGGATAATCGAGACAATGTTCATTAATGTACCAACGGTAGTAATGACGACCGAGGCTAGCTTAAAATTGAATCAATAATATCCTGTTACAGAATGAAGCAATTTGGCTGAAAGTTTCAGCATATTCTGTCTATATTCTCTATTTCTAAGTTGTATGGCGAAAGTTGTTCCGGTTTTTTTTTATCTAATCTTACCCAATGCAACATAAAGCAATGGTGTCGTGGTCTGATTTGTTACGCGGTGTAGTTCAGTTCCCTTGCAGTAGAACTGAATCGATTACATATCTATTTGATTCTCGAATTGCATTTGGATTATGTGAAACAGTAGCAATAACTCTTTCAAATGAATTTAAATACGACTTTTAGTAATAAGTAAATAACTCAATAATTACCTGGCGGGCTAGTATTTATGGTGGTAACTTCTAAACTATCGGTAGAACTAAAGATCATATCATCACCAGAAGTTGTCTCTTCGTTTGGCACAGTTGTTGAAGCAGTGACTTGTGTAGGTGGAGAACATTCCAGCAGAAGTATAGTGGGCATTTCTATAACAAAACAAATGTTTATTCAAACACTACACACATTAACCATCAACACTAATCGAAATGATATCTAACTTGAAAGTTTTGAAAATAAACATACCTTAATTAAAACGGACATAAATAAACGATGAACTAGAAGAAACGAAATTCATCAGGGTGTAAGTACTTTAAACTCTCAGTAGCAATGAATTTCATATTCCTGGGCGCTTTAAACATTAAATGACTGTTTGCAATTATATACAGTAGTTTTTATTGACTTATATGTTTAATATTTTTACAGAGAAAGAAATGTTTCGCTACGAATCTTCACGGCGTTAAGACATTGGGAATCTTCGGATATGCCCATAGTTAAAAGTCGCAAGGGACATGCTGAAATCTTAAAATCTTACCTGAAATCTCTCTCTCACTCTCTCTCTCTCTCTCTCTAAAATACAGATTTAATTAAATTTCCCAAAATACAGTTCACGTTTACCTGATGATTGAATTTCAAGACATCTGGTAAAATCCGAACCATTAAATTTCTGCAAGAATATATCGACTTTACCGTTTGGTTGTAGATTATATAGAATTAGCGTTGGTGGTCTGTCACAGTTAAACCACCCATTAGTAGATTCGGTCTTTAAATTTAAATTATACGAACACCAACTGTCTAAAGTTGTAGAATTAAAGCTAACTATTCTTCCTGTGCCATTACCTGGCTGTGTTAATTTTAGTGTACAGGAGCAGCTGTTAATGTTATCTGTTGGTTGTATATTTATATCTAGTAATATGCTTGGTCCTTCTTGTGTTGAATTACTACACATATTAACAACGGTATCTGAAATAGTGATTTCTTATAATACGTGGAGAAAAAAAAAAATATAATAAATGATTATGTGGCTGACACGTCATAACGTAAATACATTCTCTGAATAGAACATCGGCCCATCAACTCGTAATGACGTAGAATGGTATGGACACTTAGTATAGTTACAGTGTCCATAACTAAATTAAATTCCACCCATTAGAAAGAACACGTATTGGCTTGATGTAACGATACTATGACCAGAATTATCCTGTGCTTGGTGGTTTCATCTGTTCTGCTAACATGTCATTCTAGTGATACCAGTAGGAATTGGGCTTTATGGTAGGGTTGGGTTACTATCATGACAAATGTTACTGTTGAGGTTAATTACGACTAACATGGTCGCAAAAGAAAAAAAATTCGAGTAATCTCTTTTCACAATCTCAAATGTTTTTTTTTTATTCAGGATAATTATCAGTATCTGTAGTTTGGAGGAAATGTGAGTATTCTAATAGCTAGAATCTTGACATTGTAAAATATGTCAAGAACTTACCTTTATCAGTTGGACATCTTTCACCTAAAATGTAAATGGTAATGTATTTTATAAATATGTATAACGACGCAGCGCGGTATTTCTAGGGGGTGCACATCAATCTCACCTATATTCCTTTCGTTTTTTATACTCTCGATGGCCTACACTACATGAAGATCTGACAACTTATAGTAGGAGTTCATGTCAGGGATCAAACGAGAGACTTTTGACCCTATGGCGCCAGACATTGATTAATAAATCAGTGTTGACGTTTCTGGTGGTTTATCAACAGTTCCGTATATATAAGGCCCGTAACCCACTGTAACAGACAGTTTCATTGGCTAATACCTCACCTCATCCAGAACGCAGGACATAATATAACAACTCTTCCAGGTCCTAGTGTAGTAAAGACAAGTAAAACGAAATTTTGAACTATAAAAACTAAATAGGTTCAGTGTTTTAATCAGATTGAGGCGCAAATAAAACAATATTATAAATGTCGTCAACCTAGAAACTTGGCCAAACCCTTGTTCGTCCGCCTCTCCGTTTGTTGTTCCCATTTCTCGTTAGTTAGCATATAGGCTATACTGATCCATACATCTGATATGGTTTGTCGACCTCATTGTCATGATGAAACGTTTTGGATTTTCAACAATTTTTGATGATCACTTCCGCAGTTATACTCATTTGTGTCCAAATCATGCAAGATAGTTATAGCCAATAAACCACCCTTCTTCAACTTTTGAATAGCTAAATTGCAACGATTTTAGATAACATCTTCCAGAGTTGCATTCAAGCACACCCACCGCACCTTTGGTATGACAACTTGTTAGGGGCTTTAATTATGATTTTAAATGATGGTGAATGTACTGTTAAAGTCTTCAATACTCGTTAGACCTAGCTGCAGGTGGGAGTATGTTTCGTTTATTACGACCACGATAAAATGTTAAGAAATCTTGTTAACACCTTGAAAGTTTTAATAGCGACTGGTCGCTTTAAATTTGTTGGTCACGGCGGCTCGCTAGACTGGAGGTCGGAAATTCGATCCCTGCATTGGCCGAGAAAGTTGATCCCGATTTTTCGGCGTGGCTCACCCCTTGTCTGTGATGCAGGACGGGGGGGGGGGGGGCTGACAAGGAACCTGTGTAGACATTGGCGTGCACGTAAAAGTTTCCTTGAAGATGGAATTTGATATAAGAGTAGGCCCTATTGCCGCTGTGCGGGCAAAATTGCCCTCATGGCACATTGTATGGCGTATGCCCGTCTTCATTAATCCAGTTCAGAGCAGAACACTGAACAGCGGGACGTTTAACTTCATTTCATTTCCGACGTCGTAGCTGCTGATTCGTTGCCTGACAACCTAACTTTTAATGTTTACTAACGCAGTAGATGCATGTGAATAAGATGTAACACCTGTGTAGAGGGAAAAGATTCGTGAATAATGTGTGTTTTACTTCACGCTCCATTAAAACACGGATGGTGCAAGAAGCGAACCTAAGGATACTAAACTATAATTGTTTTGAACTGAATTATACAATATACGTGTGTAAACTGCTCACGCGTGCAGTTCATGTAAGTAAGGGTGGTTTACTTGTTTTAACATTAAAGTAGCTAAGTCTCTAACTCAGTATCGACCAAAGTCTTCGGCATACAAACCACGAATTATTTGTCAATTTAAATCAACGCTGATGTTGTCATTTTCCCGGGAAAAGATGGGCTTTTGATATCCAATATTTAAAAGAAAATAAACATTTTACCATTGGTACACGAATCATGTACCATAATGCCCCAGCTAGAAACATTGCACCTAATCAAACGGTGTATGTAGACTGGAATAACCAGACACTTGAAATAGTCACTCGATTGAAACTACTGGCGTATTTTGCCGAACATAACTGATTTGAAATTAGAGCACAAATGAAAACGATTGAATGTAAATCAGTTTGTATACATTCATATCACATTATTATATGCGTTGCGACTCAGTTGTGGCAATTTATAGGTCTCAAATATTAGCGATTTGGCTCCTTTAAACCATGTAATAAAAATAGGGTAAAGATATATCACAATTGCATTAGACCGACCTTTTCGCCGCTGAAACCGCGTAGACGAAAGAAGGCCTAATACAATGAATAATGGAGAGCATGAGTGAATGAATAAATGAAATTGGGTTCGCAAACTACTTTTCTTCACTGCCCGGGATAATAAAGATGGGCACTCGGCAGTAATCATTTTATCCTTCCAGGATAATAAAGACGGGCATACGCCATAAAGTGAGCTATGAGGAAAAAGACGGAAATAATGTTCAACGCTCTGTTGATTAATGTCTTGCTATGCAATTTCAGTTTGTGATCAAAAACATTAGATGAAAAGAAAGTTTTGGGATTGTCCCAATCAGCGGAAAACAATTACACCACAGTGTAATATAACGAAAATGGGGTTTAGCGTCCTGCTTTTGTACACCAACTGTGCAAATGAAGACGGGCATACGCCAATCAGTGTGCTATGAGCGTATGTTTGTCCGGTCTACTCGTATATCGAATTTCAATTGTCACGCCACGTCCAATTAAACGGACTAGACAGGTATCCTTGTATCATGGGGTCTGTCATTAAAGTCAACTGGCGTGGTTATGATTCCCCGGTTGTACTTGACAAGGATTAGGGTTACTTGTCCAACCCCCTGGGTTCTCTCCGGGTCCTCCGGTTTCCTCCCACGGCTAAAGATCCCTACGCGCAAGCGAATTATTGAAATAAAATTGTATCATATTTTAAGCATTCTCAGACTTAAGTTGAGAATTTACTCAAAATTGTTCGCTTTATTTGAACTAAAACATAGCCCATTATTCTTATTTTGTTGTTGTAATGTATCAAATACATCAGTAAGAAACTATGTGTAAACTTTTGGGTTTCTTGATCAAAGATATTTCTCATAAACCGTGATTGAAAGTTGAGCAAATTCTCAACTGAAGTCTGAGAAGGCTTTGCGATCTTGGGGCTTGGTCTCTCTCTCTCTCTTCTCTCTCTGTCATTGTCTCGCTCTCTCCCTTTGTTTAGTATCATAAGAAGGTTTATTACCTGAACGGAGCCGCCGTGGATCAGTAACTAAGGCATTTTAAAACCCGTGACCTTATTAACCATTTTAAAAATTTAGCGACGGAATTAATCAGATATTTTCAGTTGTAAAATCGAGTTATTTCTTTGACCGTAGGTTAAGTGCATGTGCAAACTTATTCAGCTTTTCTTTATAAAAAAATAGATACCTTACCTTGTATTACCATTAATATTGATAATACGAAGATTGATAATATCATCCACCCATTTCTTGCCATCTTAAAGTTATAGAATACAATGAACAACAAACAAGCCAACCAGGAAGAAGATATTTTATCCGTTTAACGAAAGGAAAGGAGATAGTAACAAGGCTTGACAGGGTTGGGTATGCGACCCGTTTTTATGACCTATATAACAACAGCATATGCATAAGTATAATGTTCAAGTTTACCCAATTAGGTTTTAACAATGGATAACCCAACACTCACTATTCTCCTTTACATACCACTAACGTACGAAAATTAAATGGAAGTTGGGGGGGGGGGGGGTTCGCACGTATACAATGAATGGCCATTTTGCGCAGTAATCCCAACCAGAATTTGTCTATTTTTTAAAATTGCGTTAAAGTTTAAAATTTTTGTTTAGAACTGAAATTAATTAACTAGTAATCAATGCCCACGCTAAAAACGTCAATAGAATTGATAGTGTGTATCTGAAATAGACACGACCGATGCACAAAATACTGCCATTATGCCGACGTCAAATCTAGATTTGTAATGTTATTTTTGTGAATAAGACGTTATGGCTGTACGGATTATATAGCCCTAGAAGCTTCAAGAAGGCTATTGTTTACAATGCAACATTGTGTTGACATTTGTTTCTTGACGTTTCTTCATTGACGTTTAAATAGCGTCATATGAATATCTGGGCCCTGTTTCACGAAATTTTAACTTAAGATAAAATCCAATTTTAGTAGATACTTCAATTTTGATTGGCTGAGCACTAAAATCAATCTAATATTATCCAATCAAATTACTAAAATTGGGATCTTATCTTAGTTAAAATTTCGTGAAATAGGCCCCTGGCTATTCACTGTGTCAGAGTCATTTCTCTGCAGGTAGGGCGTCGGGTGATTCTGTCGTTCAGATTGACCACTAAGACAGAGATGACGAGCGGGAGAAATGGTGTTTAACGTCCACTCGACACAAACTATGGCGTTGCGGGACTAACATATGGTTCAATTTTATTTCAATAATTCGCTTGTGCGTATGGGTCTTTAGCAATAGCATACTTGAGGTATTTAAAATGGTTTTTTTTTTCAAAAATAATTCTTCGCCCTCAGTACGCCATGTAATAATTACCAGCATGCTTGACTCAATGATACAACGCACACGCGCTTACCAATCGACCATCCATCCACCCCCTCGAACTAAGTCAGAAACAGTAAGTTATTGGTTAATCTAAATTAAAATTAGATATTGATATTGACCCGTGTGTATTCGTAGGGATTATGCTAATGACATAATTATATCTTTGACCGTGATTATCGAAGTCGAAAGTCGCGGAATTTTCTACATATCCGGTTTGGTAGATTTACTTAGAGGTGACCAATTACAATACATGAAATACTGATGGTTCTCTTGAACTGTGTCTGTCGAATTGAACTTATTGAATATATCACCAAGATGGGTAACGTTGTCGCTGGTCGGACATACATATGCGAGGGGTCCTAAAGGGATGTCGGGTGGGAAAGAGGCGCTTTGTGCGAGCGAAGTCCCATTAAGAAATAAAATACATTTCAGGCTATATACACTTTCTTTCTTCCCTTCCGGCGTGATTACCCCTTGTCAGTGATGCAGAATGAGGGCCTGACAAGGAAAGCTGCCTAGTCGTTCGGATGGGACGTAGTGCACGTAAAAGATCATTTGGCAGTTGGAATTCGATATAAGAGTAGGCCGTAGCGCCGCTGCCCGGGCAAAATTTCCGTCATAGCACACTGTATGGCGTATGCCGTCTTCTATTAGCCCAGGTTAGGTGCAAAAGAGTAGGACGTTAAACCTCATTTCATTTCATTCCATTTCTTTCTCCCCAGTGAATATATGTAAATATTGTTTTCTGTTTTGCTTTGTTCAACAACATTTTCACAGTTCACTACTCAATGCTACCATCCCAACCCGCAAAAATATGACTCTAAAAAAAAGCTGCACTGTAGAAACAGGTGTAAAATAACTTTCAGCTTAATAATTTGTGTCACACATATTGTGTGAATGTATGTGATACATCACTAACAACAAGAGCAGAAAAAAACTTATTTATGCAAAACGACCAGTCAACAGAAACGATAGAAAACGTCAATGTGCAATTAATAATAGGATTTATTACAGCGTAAAACTTTCCATCAAAAAAAACATGATAACAACAGGTAATAATAAACAAGCATAGATAACGGGCAATGATACCAGCATATCAACTGTATACGAAGTTATGAATAACTACGCAATGAAAGAAATAACATACGTAACTACAGATTATTCTCCATGATGCTATCATGTCGGTGGTTGCCACACCTCTTCGAAGACCCAATCACGATTGACGGTTCCAGCAAGCTCACCTCTTGATTAATTAGTCTCTAAATGCTGCAACAATGCTAGCAGACGAATCACGGCATGACTTTAGCAACAACAATTAACTGATTATTCATTATAAATGTAAAGAAAATAATTACAGACATCCCTAACAAAATCAAGTACTACATGACAGGTGTTATTCGGGTATGAGGAGCATAAATAGTCACCGTAGACGGAGACGATAAGTTTCAAACTATAAGCGTGCTATATTTTTTTCTGTCGGGAGCTTTGGCTCACTAGCACGAAGGTCCTGGAAAATATGACTCCGGCAATCCCTTAAACAATTATTGCGGATTTCCCCATAGTCAAGTCGTCCACATGAATACACCGAGGTCAGGTCTATATCTGAAATGACAATAGTTTGCGGATTCCTAAACCAAACAAAGATTATAAAACAAGTAGTAAGATCCAGAAAGTAAGCTTTAGAAAGTATATTTATTAAAAGAAACGGACTGGAAAAAATATACAGAAATTATCAAAGGCATGGTAAAAAAACGAATTTTTTGATATTGCAAATGAAATGAAAAAGTTGGGATTGACCTAAATATCCATTAACCAACAGCACATCTTCAAATAAAGACAGTTCTCTGTTACCCGCTAAAGTACCTTTCGCACACGTTAAATAAAACGAACGAATGAAATATTTGTAGACATGAAAGAAATGATCAGTGAACACGCGTCTTTCAGAAATCCTATCACAAAATATTGTTCAGGAGAAACGCATGGTGTTTTATCTCAAGTGCCAGGGAGACTCTCATATTCATGGACTGTGGATGCTTGTTGATTTGGAGTAAGCCTTTCATAATAGGGATAATTCATTATCTGTTCATTTGAAGTAAGGTTTTCATAGTTTTGATCTGTGGCTGTCGGTTGACGAGACACAAGATTTTCATAGGATAATGTTGATGTGGGATTTGGATCAGTGTCGACTGTGGATGTCTGTTGGTGCGAATTGAGGTTTTCGTTAACCCGACGCCTTGATGATGGTTGGATTGGAGTTGTGGTTGTCGAAGGTGGCGGGTTATTTTGAAGACCTTGATACGTCACATCCGTTGGTGCTACATTATTTTGTAGATCTAAGGAAGAATACGTGGTATCCTCCTCCGGTGTCCTAGCTCTGTAACATCTCCTATAATAAGAAAATAAAATAAAGTAAGTTTCAAGCTCTTGTAAAGTAGGATACTTTGGAACAAAAGCATGTCTATGGTGTATTTTCCACATGTATTACTTCATGTCGAAATTGACAATCGAAAATCGATGGATGCATCAAAGCAAACAATGTCATGGAAATGAATAGTTACTAGTGTTATTGAATAATCTTACCAAACTAATATGCTGAGTATCACGCCACCTATAACCAATATAACACCTAACACTCCACCAATAATAGCACCAACTAGAAAATATTGAGGTAAATTGAATTTAATAAAATAAATGCTCTATCGTATGGTATTCAATTCATAAATGCGCTATGAAAATGAAAAGGAAGCTTAACGTCCTACTGTTCTGCTCAGACCGGGATAATGGAGACGGGCATGCGCCATACAGTATGCTATGAGGGAAATTTTACGCGGCCAGCTGCGCTACGGCCCACTCTTATATCGAATTCCAACTGCCAAGGCATCCTTTACGTGTACACCAATGTGCACACGAGACAAAACCTTTTTCGTTTTACACAAACGACTAGACAGCTGTCCTTGTCAGACCCTTGGTCATGTACCACTGACAAGAGGAAACCACCGCCAAAAATCAAAATGGGCTTTCTCGCAAGACCGCGGGATCGAGCGAACCCGCGACCTCAAGGCTCCCAGGCCAGCGTCTTACTCACTTAGTCACCCCGGCTCCCTAAAATGCGATATGTATAAAACAGATCTTATAATAATGCAATATTAATTTTTATAAACCGATTTGCATCCTATCGTTTCCGTGTTTACTCCAATTTCAAATCATTTATGCTCGGCGAACTGCGGCAAAAGTCTCTATCGAATGTCAATCACCCGCGCCTTGTTATTCCAGTGTTTATTGCTCATGCTGTTCAGATAAGAATTACATGTTTACTTTATCTTGAATATTGGATATCAGAAGCCAATATTTTCTCGGTAAGATCACAAGATCAATGTAGATTTAAATTGACACATAATTCATGTTTTTAATGTCGAAGACTTTGGATGATATTGAGTTAGAGACTTAGCTACTCCAAATTCAATTTGTAATAGCTTGGTCGCGTACCATCGTTGACGGCATCTACCTTAAGAGCCCTTGAGTACTGCACTGCAATATTTATGTAATCTGCTCAACATTAAACCATTGCTGTTTTATTCATTAATTTAGTAAATATTTAAAATATAACCTTTTTGCATATACCTGGTGTTTCTGTATTATTTTGTTTGTTATCCAATTTCGACTTTTGTTCCGATATTGAAGTTAATCTAATAGTAGAATCAGTAATTATATCAGTTGTAGAAGTATCAAATATCGGGGTTGCTGTAGTAGCTATAGATGGCTGTTGGTTGTTAGGCAGAGAACAGGATAAAGTAAACGAAGTGCCTGCATCTACAAATTAAACCAATTGAATTAAACAATGACATTAACTCAAACCAAATCACAAGAAAATTCAATTTTACAACTTTATGATGGGACACACAACGAGATCCACCTAATGTAAAACGTATTAGTTGTTTAATTCAAGTTTTATGTATTTATTTATTTATTTATTTCATGGGTACACATGTGTCCAGTCATGTTTGAAGCATATCAGCGAGTAACCAAAGAATTAATGACACTGCTGTCATTATAACAGTTTGAACCAATACGGGGACGAATAGTCGCCTTATATACTGCGTGGTTTAGAATCAAGTGACTGTTAATTACCATACTGAACACATCTCCTAATTTCTCGAACATAATCATTTGTTTGATTCTGTAATACTATATCCACTGTTTCTTTTGGTTTTAATTTAAATTGTGCTGGTGGTGGCTTGTGTGTACAATCATATAATTACATGTATATATTTAGTAATATAATAAGATTAACCTGATTGAATATCAAGACATTTGGTAATATCTTGATAAACCTGGCTTAATTCTTTCTGTAATAATATATCTAATGTTCCTGTTGGTTTTAATTCAAATTGTACTGACAGTGATTGGTGTGTACAATCATATCTTCCTGTTGCAGTAACATTTGTCACAGTTAAACTATAATAACACCAGGTTTCTGCTGGATATAAAGGAGTAAAGGTGACCCTGTAAGTCTGTCCTGTATCTGTATCAGGGGGTATTATATGTAGTGTACAGGAACAGTTGCCGATATTATCCACAGTTTTTATATTTATATCTAACCATACTCTAGACCCTGTCTTTACTTCATTATTGCACATATTAATCACAGGTACTGAAAATAAAAGGCATTCTATCCAATTATCCAAAAGAAAATAACTTTGGTGTGCAAAAACATATGTGTAATTCAAAGTACACTTTTGAAAATATTTTAATCGAAATAATAATAAAATGTGGTGATGATCAAATGATGGTGAATTGAAACTTATGGTTCATTGTTTATAACCATTAAGGATTTTATATGTTTTGTACACTCGTAATACTCTCAATTTATGATACCCAACATGGCCATTAACTGTAATAATATCGACCATTTAAATGAAAATATGTAACTTATTCACTGAAAATATAGTTGTTATTCGATTATCAAACCTAACATAGTTGTAAAAGAAAATACTTGTAAGGAAAATGTTTAGGTTTGTTAGATCCGGGTAGCAATGTAATAATTTCGGGCAGTAAAGAAAATAGACAGTGGATTAGAATATGTCGAGATGAAATCCTGAATATTTGAGGATTTATAAAGTTCAGTTCTATGCCGAGTGGTATTCAGTCCCCTGTTCTGGCATTTTTGAGATATTCAGGGTCAAGGGTCACATGAGGTCATTTACACTAAAAGAAATGCGCAACCGTTCTTGTATCATGAAAGCATACTGAAATGGTCAAAATAATCACTCTTTCAGTAAATTTGGAAAGTTGCTAAATTCACCTTTGTTCGTTGTGACCTGGGAATATTTAACACAATAATACAGGTCAGCGTGAAATATAAAAACTGAAGATAAACCAGGGTCCTGTTTCACGAAATTTTAGTACTTTGATTGAACAATATTAGATTGATTTTAGTGCTTAGGCAATCACAATTGAAGTATCTACTAAAATTTAGATTCTTTAGTAAGATTTCGAGAAGCAGGGCCCTGTTCTAACGAATAATAGGAACATTTAAAATTTACGTGTACTTTGGAATGTCAAAAAGGCCTTGCACGACAGGACCGAAAGACCTCAAAACTGTCAAATCGAAATCTTTCCGACTTAGTTTCACACCGATTGCTATACATAATGAAACTTGATGCCCGAAAAAAAACAACAATTGAATAGCCACTGTGCCTCCGATCTAAGTTGAGTACTATTGTCAGCGGGACTGACGAAAAAAAAAACACTACAAGTAATGCAGTATTGAAAACTCTGCACGAAGGCATACATTTATAACTCATGTGTACTTACTCACAGGCTAAATCGTCGGAATAATAATCGTGCTGCTACATGAGACAATAAAAGTATAACGATTAAACGTCGGACTACCCCAGTGCCCAGTGATCTTTATTAATGGATTCATTGTTCCGGATAGGATTCGCGGAATGATTTGACTATAATTGATTAGGCGGATTTAGTTGTATGGTCTTAATTCTCTTTATAACAAAATTCACACAACTTACCACCTGTGCTTGGACACCTGTCTCCTGGAAGTATAAATTATATATTAAATATGCGACATACTACCAGGTAATGTCAAATACTGGTAAGTTACGTTATACTATACGACTTGATATTTCAAAACTAGATAACATACAATTATACATATCATTACATTTCATAAAATATCATCAATTTCTTATACCCAGTCTTATACACGATACCTATCTATACCTTTATCTAATAGTTACCTCAACCAAGATTATAAATACACCGATACTCTACCTGCAATATTGTGGCGAAGTCTGATACAAGTGATAAATTCCTCGAGATTTGTCCTTCAAACGTACGATTCTCAACACATGGCCTCATAGTTTGAATTGGAATAAGTAGTTCTATAATGGGAAGACATAGTCGCTTTGTTTACTAAATTGCATAATTGTGCTGTAAAGTATCATCTATTATTTCAATGGAAATTACAGCATACTATGCAGGGGCGGATCTAGGAATTTTGAAAAGGAGGGGGGGGGGGGCGCAAAATGAGGGCACTGACCACGGAGACGGGCACGCCGCTGAGAGGGGAGTGGGGGGCCCAAGAAAATTATCCGTCATTTCCTTGCATCTGTAGCCAATTCAAGAGCTATGTGACTGATATTTTCGTCTAAACGTTCGGAAATCGTAGAAAAAAGGCCTCAAAATCGAGAAAAAAAGCTAGCTGAAAGGCACTTTCAGTGGTTAAAAAGGGCACTGTCGAAGAATGGGGGGGGGGGGGGCCTTGCGCCCCCATTGAATCCGCCTCTGCTAAGGGTCAGTGTAATTTGAGATTCCCGTTATACTAAGTTATAGGCCTGTTACTTTTTTGTAATCAAATCATTAAATAAGTCTTAGAATCGTCCATTGCTGTGACTGGGGGCAATACGGGAGACATCAGAATTAGAACCATTTCAAATGTTTTTCTTGATCAATATGTTTTTAGTAGTCTATTGGTTAGCAGATATAGGTCACATAAAATGCTTTACCTGTTACTACTGGAAATAATAGTAGAATGAAGATTGTTAAAATATGTAGCAAACTTGTTGTCATATTTAGCTTTATGCACTACACAAACAAGGAAGAAAATCGCTGTATATGTTTTATATTTATATCCGGGTCATCGCTTCTTTAATAGCACGATGCAAAACCGGTATGTTGAGACTATTGACATAGTTTACATTGAGAGTTGGTGGGTTTTTTTTCTGGGAGTCTTCCAAGCAGAACCTACGAATTATAGAGTTGTGTCCCTTACTATACGAGACGATATAAAATTAGATTCTTTACTCGCTATCGGGGGCTATGGTGGGTGGCTCTGAAAGGACCTGACTCACTAACCAGGGGGTCCAGGTTTGATCATGCTGGACAATCCCGGAACTTCCCCGACCGTGATCGAACCCAGTTCATTAAGTCACGATGTTCTTAACACCATACATTCACCTGAAGATATCTACAGTGTAGCATTTGCAGGGTGTAATTTTGGTGGGTCGGTCAGTGGGTTGGTCGGTGGGTGTGGGGATTCTGCTATCACTAATTATCTTAATACTGATAATTGCCAAAGTGTTGTTAGAGCATTAGTAACATCACATGGACTATGCAAATTCACTTAAATTAGGAACACCAGAAACAGCTTCAAACAGACTACAATTAATGCAAAAGAATGCTAGAACGCGATAATTTTATCATATATCGGCTAAGTTCCATTGGCTTCCAGATTAAGCGATGGTTCAATTTAAAGCTCTTGTGAATGTGTTTAAATCATTTTATTCTGACACCGCACCCAGCTATTTAAAAGAACTCTTTGATTTCTATACTCTCCGGCTATTCAACCTTCGTTCTTCGGGTGAACGTATCATTTTGAGGTTTGTTAAATATAATTAACGTTGTGGTAAATCTTTCTCCGTCAGAAAAGCTAAAGTGTGGAATGGTCTTCCAAAAAATCGGCGAGGGCCTTCTTTCATCCAGAGCTTTAACGCTACCTCAAGTTCTTCATACCGCTATATTATTTAACGATTTTTTTATCTCAGTAGGGGGGTCACGGTGGCTAAGTGGATAAGGCGCTGGTTCGCTAGACTGGAGGTCGGGTGTTCGATCCCTGCATTGGCCGAGAAAGTTCATCTCGATTTTCCGGCGTGATTTCCCCTTGTCAGTTATGCAGAAGGAGGACCTGACAAGGACAACTGCCTAGTCGTTCGGATGGGAAGAAAAAGAAAAACCGAGATCCCGATAACCGATATAAAATAAGAACAGGGTCTCTGTGGGGCAAGTTTGAGTCATGGATTACAACAAGATTATTGTTTAGTTGTAAAAGTGTATGGGAAACACTTAGATTGACTGTCAGTGTTGCTGATTGTCTAAGATGCCCACAATCTGTGGATTCACCATGGTCTATTGTTGCTGATTATTTTAAAGTAAGATTTCCATTGGTTTAATTCGTGCCATTCGATGAAGAAGCAGAACTTTCTGTTTTCCTAGTAGTAGTAGAGTGAAATCGAGCATATACAATATGATCTGTGTTAGCTTGTGGATATAAATGATTATACATGTATCATGGTTTAAGTAAGATTTTCATAATGTTGGTTGTTTGGTTTTTGTTCACCTGAATCCTGATCTGTATTAGTTAGGCCTATGGGTGAAGATTGATTTTCATAAGTTGGTGTAACAGAAAGATTGTGATCTGTTGCATCTGTAAATGTTGGTTGATTCAAGGTGAGACTATTGTTAATTTGACTTATAGTTGCAGACTGATTCGAAGTAAACTGTTTATCAGTAGAGAATGCTTGGTTAGTCAAACAATTTTCAGCAGTAGATGTCGTTGACTGGGTTGAAGACAGATTAGTTTGAAGACCTTGATACGTCAAGTCCTCGGGATTGATATTATGATGTAGGTCTAAAGAAGAGTATGTTGTATCTTCTTCTGATATTTTTGTTCTATAACATCTCCTACAAGAAAAAATATCCTTATTAAACATATATTATGCAATAGCAAAATTTGCCTATTGTAGTTCTTTCTTTAGACATGAAATGTTATAAACTATTAATTAGACATTATTTAACTTATCCAGGCCATAATCAGCTCTCTATGTCAAGGCTAGCCTGTGATATTTGTTGGATTATAGTAGGGAGGTCAGTGAAGCGATAATATGGCCGCCATGCGCAGTTGTTTCCCACTTATTTTTCCCAAACTTGCCTATGTTTAACCTGCCTGTATGAAATAATTACAGTTGAAACCTTTGAATTTTTTGTTGATTTAATAAGATTAAATTGTGCAAAATTGCATAAAAGTATTTTGCTTATCAGCCATTATTATTTCTGTTGGTAAAATATTTGTTTCCGTAAGTGTTGTTTCTCTCAAATATTATGGCAAACATTCCGGGATATACCTTCACGAAAATAAATATTAACACTGGTTCCTCGGTGGTCACTATCACGAATTACGTATCAAACTGAAGGGAATTCCCTGCTGGGATGTTGGTGAAAATAGAATTTTCTAGAGTTCCGTGGCCCAACTGACCGTTTATTTGAAGAAAACGCAATTTTTCCGTATGTACTTCCCAATAAATGATTTTTTCTTGATGTGAAATTCCCCAAAATGATAAACCAACACCCATGAATGTCAGTCAAAATAATGTACTTTAACATTTGAGAACCAATGTAAAAATTCAATTTACATGACCATTCCATGAATTCGTCCGCTGCGTAAAAACCAACATGGCGGACGCGTCGATAACAAGGGCAAATGATGGAACCCAAATTAGTTGATACGAACATACTAAAGCCTTGTTCTTTGATAAACCAAGAAATATCTTCGCTTATAAATGATAGTTTGCTTGAAGGTTGGTCGGTATAGCGTAAAATGTGACGGTCTTTGTAAAGTTTTTCAGTTAGAAAATGAGCGTGGTTATATGTACAGGGAGTGAAAACGACTGTAAGAACAGCCGTAACTGCATGTCTTACTTCCAAAACTGTATAAAACAGCTGTTCTTTTGTGTATTTTACTCCCGCTACTTTCAATGACCGTTCATTTCTCCGAAAATATATGAATGAAACATTTAGGAATTTTGTATGATATGTGATGTTAGAAATGACAAAAAATATAACTTCTCACTTGTACCGAATCAGATTTACATTGTATTGTTGTCTTTGGTTGTTTGAAGTACAGGAGGACGGTCCCACAACATAAACAATTACACAACACAAGACAAACTCACGGACAAGACACACAATTTGAATTTTATATATAGATAGGCCTAACCCAGAAAAGTATCCATAAATTATGAAGATTAGGCAATCAGCAAATTGAAAATAATTATTTACACAGCTCAATCAAACACCTTGTTTTTAGTATTTGAGATTATTCAATATTTGAATTTTATATAAAGCATACGACATGTACAAGGCATAAAGAAGGCAAAACACAAATTTTACCATAAATTAGCATCGAATATGCAAATTAGCTTATTGAAAATATATTCATGATTTTAATTTTAGTCCATATGTTTGAAAATTGATGTACTAAGAAGCCTTAAACTTGTTTTATATGAATCAAAGAATGAACAATATACAATTCTGATTTTGCACGATATTAAATAGAATAGGCATATAAGCTTATATTATTTTTTATTGTTTGACTTAAAATTCACCCTGATACTTTGAAAAGGACATCAAAACCTGACTTCACTTAAATGATGACAAACGTCCATCTTCATAGAAAACATTAAAAAAACTAAGGCCATTACGCATAATTTATGCAAATTAGTTCATTATGTATGCGCATATTTTAACTAAATTTCTATTCATTATCTCCACGGATACTTGTGCGACAAACGTTTTATTGTGATCATATCAATAATAAGAAAGTTATGGGCAAAAATGCATTACAATTTGATTAATATTGCATTGAAAGGGTATTGTCACCGTGGTAATTCTACCCTACTATTAACTGTGCATGGACATATTCCCAAAATGTTGAAAAAATGACCGACTAAATTTGCTGCGAATTGAAAACTACTGAACGGATTTCAATGTTTTTTTCCTTGAAATGTTTCAAGTAATTGAGAACAAAATGACTAACACAATCATTTTCATAACAATTAAAAGTCCAAATTTATCTTGACCTTCCTAATTATAGCCCGATTTGCTTCAAAACTTTCCTTCGTGATTAACGATTAAATGGATAATTGGAACTTTTAGTTTTGTCTTACCGATTTCAGTAGTTTTTAACTATTATAGTGAGAACTGCCAACTCGTTAAATAGTACGATATTACAATGAGACTAATGCCTATTTCAGTGTTACCAATTAATGGAGGCAGCGAGCTAACACAAAATAAATACTTAGAAGAATTAATATTTTTATTTTATTAATAATCTTACCAAACTAATATAGCGAGTACAACACCACCAATAACCACTATCCCACCTAATACTCCACCAATAATAGCACCAACTAGAAAATATTATAAAACTTGGAAACATACACTATATGACGTAACATGTAACATGTCTATTTACAAAGAAGTAGCCCAGCCAGTGTAGTTTTAAGGTTTATCATGGCGGGGGCTATACAATTTTTTTGAGAACCCGCTTTCGCGGCGAGGGTGGGGGGGGGTCTTGATTGATGATTTTTATGTCAATGCAATGACATTCTAATTAAGTAATGGATTCGACAGTAACAATGTATAGAAAACGATTGACTCGGACTCGGGGGGGCCTTTCCCTTGGCCAGAGGGGCCCTTTTGTCTGCCTTTAGGGTCCTCTAACTAGGGTACATTTTCATTTTTCTCGTCGGTTTTAGTATTCTTCTCTCGTTTTATTTTTCGGGAGGAGGCTGGCGCTTCCAGCGCCTCAGCTATAAAACGCCTTTGAGCCCAGCAAATGATTTATTAAAATGCAACATTGTCGATTTTGTATATCACTGTTTGGGTAACAAGGAGTTCACAACGAATGATCGTATTTATGTCAAACCAAGCCTTAGAGCATTTAGTCACTGTCATCAATCGAACCGAATTGCAATCGAATCGCGATGCCTCAGAGAGAGAAAGAGAGAGAGAGGGAGAGAGAGAGAGAGAGAGAGAGAGAGAGAGAGAGAGAGAGAGAGAAATCATGCGCAGCACGCTACCTTTTCTATTTACCACGTTCAAGTGGTAAGAGGCCGTTTCGATATCTCTAAAAATATTAGTCCGATGCACCTATTTTTATACGCCCACATTTTCATGATTGTACGAAAAATCACGTTTTTAGCTTGTGAACACTGTAGAGGTCACGATTTTGAACCGATTTTGATGAAATTGAAATGCATGTTTATAATTCAAAGATCTTGGTTCCTTTCGATATTTGCGAATTTCGGATCGTTTATAATTCGAATCGTAACTTCCTGAATTGTGGCCCCTGATTGTACGAAAAATCGCCCTTTTTAGCTCGTGGTACCTCTGGAGGTCACAATTATTATCCGGTTTAAAAAATGATAAACGTTTGATTATATCACCGTTACACCGTAATGACGGTTAGTTCAAATTTCCAGAAAATCAAACCAAAACTGACAAACAAAATGGCCACAGCTTGTAGTCGAATAGTGTAAAAATATGGTATATGAAGGTTGTGGACCCTGAAGAGATCACAATTTTAATCCGATTTTGATGAAACTTGAAATGCAGGTTTATAACCCGAATATCTTGGTTACTTTTGATATTTGCGCATATCGAATTGTAACTTCATGAATTATGTCCCTTGATCGTAGGAAAAATCACTTTCTTTTTTGCTTGTTGTTGTGGTGTCTTTTTTCCGTTCGGTACTTTATTTTTAGTGCTTTAAATGGCTAAAATACATAATATACAATACAGTACTCAAAAGTCTAGAGTATCGCTCAAATAATGAAGTAAATTGAAATACATAAAACATTAATTTTGACTGTTACAAGTGGGTTCCATATGAACAGGTTGGAATAGATAGACAAATAACGGGTACGTACCAGTAGACTGTTTTATCCCCCGGACTGAAATCTATAATTAGCTGAAAGGGGTGGATTATGCCATGTACGGGACGGAGTAAACTTAATCTTTATAGATCTCATAATACCACGCCTCATTTGATGAGTACGCACATTCAGAACAAACTATACAATAGTATGGTATATTTATATACTTATTGCACGAACAGATATTTGAACTGAAAATAAATATTCTAAACAAAACATCTACACGCGCAGGTTTGTCCCCAATGATAATGACAAGCTATGTAGTACGATTTCATCGCCATAAATGTTTCGATGCAGTATTATACCCGTAGCTGCTTACCTTGCGGTTTTTGCGTATTACTATTTGTCTGGGGTTCACCTCGTGGTAAAGATGTTTTATTTACATCAATTATAGTGGAGGTGGAGGTAGTCGATGATGCATTCGTTGGAGTATGGTAGTCTGTAGTGGTAAATGATGAGATAAAGTTTGTCAGTACTGTAGGTGGTGACTGATTGTTGGGCAATGAACAGGATATAGTAAAAGAAGTACCAGCATCTGAAAATCAACAATTTCATTCAGACCTCTTTTCTATTAAATTATATATCGGATATAGCTTTGAAATACAATGTCTGTGTTCAGACAGTTTGTATATTGCATTGCATATAAGATTTGTTGGATCACCAAGTTTATGATATTATTAATAATAATATATATAAAATAAGCGATGTTTAACCCCAAAACCAGAGGGCATTCATATCACCTGCAATCTCCAAATTCGTATTATCAGCATAAACCGTTTTGGTAGAGATGATATATTTTAGAATATGTCCATCAAATCCGATTACAATGAACTTCATAACCACCTCATACAATCACCAAATATATAATATACATGTATGCACTTCCTTAATATATTTTTATACTCTAAACATATCAGTTCAATCTAGGCAAAAATGACCAGTGAACAAGGTTAAACATATTATGACGTTTTGTACTATATAACGTAATACAAAATCAATCAATTCGAGGTTCATAGATTAAAACGTACGACATGATTGACTGTTGTGTAAGGTTTGTTATTGCATTAAGATTGATTTAAAATTACAAACCAAAGTCTATCTAATTGTACAGACGTGGCAAGTTCAGCACATTAAATGGAGAGAAAATGTCATGAAAATACGACGTAAATATTCCTATACTTGTATTTTGTTACTAACATGTGGATCACGTGGCTAAATGGGTAAGGCGCTGGCTCGCTAGCCTGGAGGTCGGGTGTTCAATCCCTGCATTGATCGTGAAAGTTCATCCAGATTTTCCCGCGTGGTTTCCCTTGTCAGTGATGCAGGACGGGGGGGGGGGGGGGCTGACAAGGACAACTGTCCAGTCGTTCGGATTAGACGATAAACGGAGGTCCCATGTACACGTAAAAGATCCATCAGTTGGAAATCGATATAAGAGTAGACCATAGCGCCGCCGCTGCACGGGCAAAATTTCTTCATAGTAAGCCCGTCTTCATTAGCCTATTTTAGCAGCAGAACAGTAGGACGTTAAACCTCAGTTCATTGCATTTCGTTTCATTTCAGTTACTAACATAAACAATACCTGATGATTGAATATCCATACATTTGGTTACACTTTGATCATCACGAGTTGGTTCTTTCTTTAATAATATATCTACTGTTTCTCTTGGTTTTAATTCAAATTGTACTGACAGTGATTGGTGTGTACAATCAAATCTCCCCCTTGTACTATCATGTGTCATAGTAAAACTATAATAACACCAGGTTTCTGCACGATAGAAAGGAGTAAAGGTAACTTTGTAAGTCTGTTCTGTATCAGGTTGTATGAACTGTAGTATACAGGAACAGTTGTTGATATTATCTTCAGGTTTTATACTTATATCTAGAGATAATCTAGATCCCGTCTTTACTTCATTACTACACATGTTGACTACTGGAACTGAATGTAAAAAAGAAGATATTTATCTAAGACTAAACTGATTTGTATTTAGTTTCCATTAGGTCAAAGCGTAAAAAAGATGTTAGGCGGTGCACTACTAAAATCTATTTTAGTTTTTAAGATGCCTTTCCGCGAGCAAACTGTGTGATTTGATATATTTGAATAATATATCAAATCCATCTGACAACATCTTAATCTTCAGAGAACTACCCCATGCCACAAGGATCTATTTTTAAGTAGCCCTGTTCGTCACATATACTTGTATTTGTTATAAGTCGCTATTTTGAAGATTAATTAAATTCTTGGATTATCCTTTCTCGCCTTTTTAATGTCTGCTCTACGATTAGAGTTTGTAGCATAATGTCACATATATTAGTGATGCGTAATCATGTTGGGTGTGTTAATAACAGGAGACACTTGTGGATACCGACCAATATGGTTGGGTCGTAGTGGCGATAACCATGCTGTCTGTAACATTGAACTCGGTGAATTGAAATTGGTGCTTGTATATTGACTGATATATTTGGAGACTACTCTTATTACACGTATTTATCAAAGACAAGTGTTTATATTTGTGAAAAATTGAATATTGCAATGTCATATTTACCTCCATTACTTGGACACCTTTCCCCTAAAACCAACAATAAAGTAAATGATTAGACTGTTAAATATAACAAATGAAATAATACTAAACTAATTATCAAATAACTTTAAACGAGAGTAGTACTAGTAACCCTATGCGCGCTGTATCATAAGGCCTGTCATTGGGTCAACTGGCGTGGTTTCGAATCCTCGGTTGTACGTGACAAGGAGTAGGGTAGCCTGTCCAACCTCGTGGGTTTTCTCCGGGTCCTCCTGTTTCCTTTTAAGTGCTAAAGACCCCTACGCACAAGCGAATTATTGGAATAAAAATCAACCATCTGTTAGTCCCGAAATGACCTTGTTTGTGTCGAGTGGACGTTAAACCACATTTCTTTCTCTCTCCTCGTGCATTCACTAATTTCCACCCACAGCTAATTAATAAAAAATATAGTTACTGTTGCCTGCTAAATAAGTCTTGTATATATAAAATTTGTGTAACTATATATGATTTATCTTACCTGACGAAAATTCTCATAAAAAATAAGAACATATATTATTGTAGGTAATTATGTTATTATATTACCTGCTAAATAAGTCTTGTGAATATACATGGGTAACCTTACCTGAAGATAATGCTAATATACACAATAACAAGAACACGTATTGGTAAACAGCCATATTTATGTCTTGTTATTTTATTAAAATATCATAACATAATATAATGTGAATTAAATCAGGAAGGTAAATACATGTAGCTATGTATAGACTATCATCGTCACTTATCAGTACCTTTAACGACTTTATATATATAGTTATAGCAGTTGGTAATCTCAAAAGTACTACTTTTATTTTAATCTAAATGATTATTGTCAAATCTTTAACACTATGGTTTCGTCTGTTTTAATTGTGCTGTTAAACTTTGGTGTTTTCATAATTACACACCAATGAGATATGTTTTACAAGTAGGCAAAAAATGCCCTGTCGCTGCCATGATTGATGAATGGTAATTTAGGGATGTTTCCATGTTTAATTATCCATAAAATAAGATATTGGTAAAAATAGTGGACACTAAGACCTCATAATCATCTAATTTATATAACTATTCTATTCGTTAAATTGTTCTCTGAATTGGGCAGATCAATTTCAATAAAATTTCAATCAACGAGATGCTTTTGATATATCTAATATATCACAAACAGAACATTGTATAACAGAACAATATGACCAGGAATATTAAACGTCAAAGTTGTAAATTATATAAAACTATCCAGGAACCTGAAGGTTACCTTAAAACGAATTTTCAACTAAAATATAAAACTTATTGTGGTATTCTGTAAATTAATTCTTAAATCGGGATATGCATCTTTAACAAAACTGACAGCGATAAAAAATTTTAAATGATGTAATATTAGAGCTTTTAAAAATAAATTTCACGTTCTGCTGTGCTGTTCCGGTAATATGTCTCTCCGTAGGATATATCCCCGCGTTATTATTGGTCTTTTTCATTATTTCAAAAGCAAACAGCGATGATGAATCACGTAGAGAGGTATTTCTACTTTATTGTTATCGCCGTTTTTTTAAAATTTACAATGTATCAAATTTATATATGTTCTTGTTCGCCTGTAATGAAGTTCGATTTCAGTATAGTCAACCAAAGATGCATTATGTAAGAGGCATGTCTGACTTTTTGCATTTGTTGTTATTTGAATTATTATTTAGATAAACACTAACCTCATATTCACCTGCGCGGGAGATCGAATGACCAAGATATTAAATGTGCTAGAAAAATTAGCTCAGAATGAATTAATCTGACTGAAATTTTCAGTTTATTCATTTTTCATTATATATTTATAACTATAATAGCAAGAACGGGAGCTAAATCGTACGTACATCTTAGCACTGAACTTCGAACCAGAATTAAACCACGGTTCATTAAGCGGTGACATAAACCTGGCTGACGAAAATGCTTAAAACATTTTGTGTAAGAGGTTCAATGGGTGACCCTATTATAACATATAAAACCTGTTTGTCATAGTTTGCACCACACAGGTATATTTTTGTTGTATAAAAATATTAAAACCGGGGCTCAGTGTGGTGCAGAGCGAAGAGCTTGGAAAGTAACGGTTTGTAGTAACGAAATAGCAGTAGACCGTAGCCAAGCTGTACGGTCAAAATACTAATATAGGGACGATCTCTATCTAATATTCAGTCTCTATACTATACGGGGCTGGAACTAAAAGTAGGAACAACTGGTAAGGCTCTAATAAATTTATGGCTAGTAGATAAAAGTTTCGTGGATTACACAACTTTACCAAGAAGAAATAAACGGTAAACGGAATGGTGTATGGGCAGACGACAATATAGCCACCATTGCCAACATGCCAATCTTTTACTCCAAGAAGAGCACCCTATATAATTTTTTAAAAATGGTGTTCCAAAAGATTGTCATATATACAGACTTTTTTTAGCATATGGTCATAGCTAAAAGGTTAGAAACAGTAGTATACCATCACGATTTAAAGAGCCAAGCCGGATAACTTTTGGGGGAATAAAACTGCTTAATTTTGTGTTAAAATCCCCTAAAACCCATTACCTAAGGTCGACCAGCTAAGCCGACATTTGTGATACGCTTGTAAATAACTTAAACCTGACAGCCTTTATCTGGAAATGGAGACCGTTGTATGATACAGTAACTGGATAAAACCAGACTTTTTTCTATGAAAATAATATGTAGGTGAAATTTAGCTCTTGTTATCATGTACAGTACATGGGTCATTCACTGTATAGACCTCTCAAGAAACGGGAATCGATTATCAGGTTACCCAATGAAAAAATTGACCTGAAATCTTAAAAGGGTTACGTGTCCGGATAAGCAGTGTTGACGTTCACGTCCAAACGACTCAATATTTTGAGCTGAAATTTTGAGACAAGGTAAATAAACCCCGCCTCTATATTTTGGTCCACGAATTCCATAAATACTCGGACTTTAATTTTGGAGAATCTGTTCTTATCGGGATAGTCCCTTTAAACTTCTATCAGACATTGCGTATCTGAAAACAGCGTATTAACTGATAGATCTTAGATGATTCATAAAGACCAATCTGTAATTGTCAGTAATACCGTATATGCAAATAGGTGCCATGCGATTTAATTTGATAGGCACAGGCTTGTGAACGTTCACCGCTACTGAAGTTCCACGCGACTATGTACTTCTAAAGACAAACCTGTCATTAAAGAGTGTTTAAACAAGCATTTGAGGTTGAGTTTTCGAATTGTATGCAATTTTATAGACATAGACTTAATTGTGTCTTTCTCCAATCTAAGTATTAAATAAAATATTCATTGAGAGGACCATCGACTAATGCGATGGATGCACCGATAAGCTTAATAACAACGCTATATTGTTACAACTTAACGCACTCTGATCTATACCACCCTCCGACGAGGTTGCTTTACGGTACAAGGGAAATGAAAATGGTGTATTTTATCATCTGACCAAATGACCACGCCATCTATATCTTCATGATTTAAAGGACAATATTGGTGCCAGTCATTATCACATATGTGATAGAACTGATTAAACACTTTCCAAATATAATATTAACACAGAGATCATCGCAACCATAGAGGAGTAATAAAGGATTCATAAATCGGAAGTGACGATCGCCAAAGCAAAACACGAGTTATTCCTCTATATAACTAACTGAAGTTATCTCTCTATGTGAATGACTGAAGTGACGAGTGATGACAGATAACGGCCGAATTTCTGCTCACTAATAATTCCTTCGAAGACAAAAAGTTGTTATATGGGACCGCAAGAGGTTATCTGACAATACAATAAAGTAATTAAACACGGGGAAAAATATAAATACTCCGTACAGCCCCTTGTTTTTATTCATTCTATAGGGGAGACCGGGGCACATAGAACCACTTTGTTCACATACATGTTTGTCCTCATTTCATATCAAATGTTTTTATTAGAAGATCTCTTTATTTCATGATCAAAATTAAAAAAAAAAATCAATATGCCCCCTTATATGGATCAAACCCCGGTTTATCTGGATTGTATAGATTAGACATACATGAACTTAAGTACAAGAATTTCCTAGGCTAAGAAGTTAACATGTATGGACAATTTTTCTCTATTAAGCGCTTTTTTGAAAAATTCACTGCCTAAGAAAATAATTGACAGCATGTGGCTTATTGATGGAGAAATGGGTCTAAGAAGTTATCTCACTTCCGTACAGTGTTGGGTTGTATAGTATTATTTATAAAGGATATATCCATGGTGGTTCTATGTGCCCCGGTCTCACCTACCTTATAAAAACATGGTAGTGCACAGACTTTTAATCTGTTTTTCTTTCCTGTTCTCTTATCTAGTGGCAGTCAATTCTTTTTATGAATTGTAAGATATTCTCGCACAGTGTCACACAGCAACTGTAGGTCTTCGAGGAAATTATTAGTGAGCAGATATTCGCCCGTGTATCTGTTATCACGAGTCACTTCAGTTAGTTATATAGAGAAATAACTCGTGTTTTCCTTTGGCGTTCGTCACTTCCGATTCATGAATCCTTTATTACTCCTATATGGTAGCGATGATCTCTGTGTTAATATTATATTTGGAAAGTGTTTAATCAGTTCTATCACATATGTGATAATGACTGGCACCAATATTGTCCTTTAATGCAAAGCCATGAACAAATCTATTTTACCCGAGTAATAATGAGTGACATCACGTTCATTAATATCTGAAGACGCTTATAGAGGGCAGACAGTTGTTTATAATTATGATTCAATGTATGTCCGAATGAAGTAAAGTGGAGAATTTTTTACATGGACGTATTCTGTACTTATTTATGCATTTAATATACTGTAAGCAAAGATGTACCTGTACTCTATCTACTGTAACAGGATAAATGTAATGTAGACCCAAATATATAGGTCATTCATTTTCTGATACTATACTATTATTTTTAATTTTAATCTCAACAGGATTTTAAAAAAAATGTTTCTCCCAATAAGCTGTCATTTTTGAAATTTTGACAGAATAACCGAAGTGCCATTTTTATAAACGTTGATGATAACTCCCATATTCATGGGAATATCTGTCTTTTATGGATCAAAGGTAAGGGTTTGTGCGCTGTAAATCTTAAGATCTGTCGCTGTTTACGTCTATTATTTCCATTGTAGTAGAATATTTACCCGTAAATCTAACCCAAACATGGTGGCCTTCTTCAAAGCTGACGTCCTTGACATAATCGACCATTATTTCCTCAAAATGAGAAACAACGTTTTTCTAATATATACATAAATACACCGTTAATTGTTGACAGACTTATATAATATTTCTAAGTGCATGCTTTGATAATTTATTCTTTAGGTTTGCATAAACAGTAAACAACTCATTGCAGGGAAGAGCGCTAAAGTTGGGAATTCTAGTGCAGGACATTCGATTACTATCGAAACTTGATACAGTGTGCACGCTCCTTTACTTATATATGAATCTCAAATATAACAGACACACTTATGTCTATCCCTTCCTCTAAATACCAGTTGAGAGTTTACATTGCTATGGTTCTACCTTTTTACCAGTTGGGACAAAAACAGAGGTTCACCTGTGTACAAAAACGTGTAAATAACAGAACTAAAGACGGAAACGTCGCTGTCTCAAAATAACCGAACATTGTGTTGAGACATTAAACCACATTGATTTCATGTTTAATAGTCAATACAGGATATGTTTAATCTTTCTTGAATACCTGATATCACTTCTCATTTACATTGCTATCAAATTACGCTGTAGCATTTATGTATAGGTCGCTCGTTCGATTCCTACGTTAGCCGAGAAAGTTTATCGGGTTCTTCCGACGGAGTTCTCCCTTGTCCGTGGGCCAGGACGGAAGAGCAATGTGTAGTCGTTTGGGTGGGACGTAAAACAAAGGTCGCGTGTACACATTGGCTGGTGGAATTGAAAAAGGAGTAGGCCGCAGTCCGGGCAAATTGTTCCTCATAGCACAGTGTAAGGCGCATGACCGTCTTCATTATCCCAGTCGGAACAGAAAAGAAAAGTATAACGTTAAACCCCGTTTCATTTCATTTCCATTTCAGTATTTAGTACAACAATTTATATATTTATTAAGGTGTATAACGTCAACGTTGTTTTGATTATTTATTCCGTATGTAACTTAGATCAGCTATCGTACGTCAATAACAATTAATTCAGAATCCATTTGCACCAGGAGTAGGTAACTCCTACATATTACGTGTAATCACTATTAATTACTCGTCATAAATTATTGTAAATTTATCTCATTTAATTGTGTGGTGTCATGTGGATCATGATTGTTTTATTTAGATTCTGATAATGTGTAAGACTTTGGTCTTAGGTCTTTAAGACCATATTGTGTCTTTGGAAAATTATTAAATTTTCTGTCTATAAAATTAAAATCCCACGTACCTAGTAAACGTGAAATAAAAGCTATACATAATAAGTCAGTGATGTTTGGTAAAATCATAACCTATGACAAAACTGTCCATCACGTTCTTCCTGTTATTGGACCTATGGTTAGTAGACATAATATGGTTATCATCACCTGCTTTATTTGTGTGAAATTTAGTAGGTTCAAAGTTAATATTGAGTCTGCAGGAACTGGGGGATATAAAAGAGGGGTTTGAGTAAGATTCGTTAGATACTCTCCCAGATATTCAAGCAGCCATTATCTGTTGAGAACAAGGGACCTGCGAAATCATCCAGCTTGGCAATAAAGTTCTTATAGCTGAAATACTGTGGTATTGTTTTACGATCACAAGACACAACAAAGAAGAAGTCCTAAAAGTAGCAGTAGTACTACAAATGGTGATCAATAAATAAAATACATAATTTTTCTTATCCTTACTTTTCCGAAATATTTACATTTAACTATTTGTAAAAGTGTTTAATAAAAGAATTGTGTTCAATGAAAGAAAGCTTGCCACGTTTTATTAAAATTAGACATTTCTTTCGTTTCGGTTTCGTTTTTCATGTTGTTGGCATTTACACTACATTACGGTCAAACAAAACCCGTAAGAAGCTTTTGTTTGATTGACCTGACATGAAGTTTTATCAAAAGCTATTGAAAACATGTTTTTTGCCTTGTGCAACAATGGTTGTGACAAATTACAATGTCATTAAACAGAGTAACAACTAACGTATAAACAAGTTAGACTTAGGGTTAGAGAAATTGACAAAATAATTGATAAATCTGCTCTTCTGATAGTGTTTCTAATATTGATCCAAAGGGTATTCAATTGTTTTACTAACGCTAAAAACAATTCACTTAATGTTAAATACTTAAAAACACGGTCTCTGTTGGTAAAGGTAAAAGATCAAAATTCTCGTTTGGGTAAAGGTAATGCGTTAAAGACACATTTAGTGTTTTTAAAGGAGCTAAGTCTTTAACTCAATATCTTCCAAAATCTTCAACATAGAAAACACGAATTATTTGTCAATTTAAATCAAAATTGATGATGTGATCTTACCGAAAAAAGATGGGCTTCTGATATCCAATATTTAAGACAAAATAAATATTTTACCATTGGTACACGAATCGTGTACCATAATGCGTTTCAGCCCCAGTTCTAGCAAGAGACTCGAGGAACGAGGCTAAAAACATTGTACCAAATCAAACGGCGCATGTAGACTGGGATAACTAGACGCTAAAAAAAATGCCTTAGGTTGACACTTCTGGTTTATTTCGCCGAACATAACTGATTTGAAATTGGAGTAAAAACGGAAACAATTGAATGCAAATCAGTTTATATACATTTATATCACAGTATTATATGCATTGCGATCCACTTGAGTCAATTTCTAGGTCCCAAATGTTAGCGATTTAGCTCCTTTAAATATCAAACAATGGAGATTGGTCTACATTTGACCGGTACTGTGAATTTAGTACAACTTGAACATTTATTTATTTTGTATATTGAAAGAATTATATATTTATACAAAATTTTATATTTAAACAATTTTTATATAATTGATTGCAACACCATACATTGTAATGTTTATAATGAAGTGTTGTGATATTGTTAGCTCTCCGCTCCCTTGTTTGTATTGTGCCATTAATACTAAACCATTATCACGACTATATATACCAAAGTAAAACAAGAAAGTTTAACCAGGATCATGACTATTTTACCAAAGAAAAACACAAATATTTAACCACCACCATATGACTATATATCAAAGTACAACACAGAATGTTATCTTAACAGAGAACCAGTTTCTAGTGTATTTATTGCCTATATTTTTTCCAAAAACGATAAATTAGCACTTTTGGAAACATTGCGTTTCGTGTTTATTAAACCAGAAATTGTATTCTACACGAATTGTGATTGTGTGTTGGCTTTCAAATTCCATAGTTCACTGGCAGTATTGTGAAAACATACTCAAATGAATCTGTTAACACTTATTATACTATATATTATGTAACATTATATAAAGTGGTCTTTTTTTCAAATCTTACAACTAGAGAAAAAAAGATAAACATGGCCACCGGTTGTTTGAAAAACCTTCCGGGAATTTGGGGTTACGTGTTTTTTCGCTGTTTACGTCTATTATTTCCACTGTAGTAGAATATTTACCCGTAACTCTAACCCAAACATGGTGGCCCTCTTCAAAGCTGACGTCTTTGACATGATCGTCGATTATTTCCTCAATATGAGAAACAACGTTTAACTAATACATAAATACACAATTAAAACAAAAACACTGGTTCTGTGTCATTTCCTCCATTCGTTTTTGTTTATTGTTTATAAAGTTTTGAAAATTGTTTGCAACATTCACCTGGATTTCTTGGAATTTGTTCAAAGTGTATAAAGCCTCAAAACTTAATGTCAACGTTAAACAAGTTATTTTCAAAGCATGTACTTTCCCCTGCTTTAAAAGTTAAGTCAAAAGCGAGGAAAGTACAATACGCGCTGTGTTTATCACGTAAGGTACGGTGGACTTATTTCCTTTTACATACTGATCGTGACAATGAAGTGGATTCAAACACTATTCCTTTATCCTAATTAGTGAAATGAAGCGGTCGATTGGGGAGACGACCAGGTGCTCTACTTGAACCAAGCCTATTACAACAGTATGACAATATAACATATAATCATATATGCTATTGATATGTGGTGGGAATCTATACATATGGCATAAAACGGATATTAATACGTCAAATGCAAAATGCTTCATTTGTTGGTGTATACAGTAAGTAGTTCTGATATTAATCTAGATTTTTAGAAGTTATAATTAATATTACTGCTGAAGACCTCACATTGTCATATTACAATAATCGTTCCAGACATGTCTTTTTATATCTTATTTTGTTAAAAGAGGCAATTTTACTGTTAACATTGCCGTCCCAGTTTGCTAAAATTATCACTTGATATACCGATATCTTGATTTGTCTGCACACATACAATTGTACCGAAGCTGGTCACTATAGAATTTGAAATTTAGATTATCCTTATGCAGTATATACATTTTCTTTTTTATCGATGGGTTTTGAAATGTAATGATAAGACTAGTGCCGCGGTTCACTTAATATTAAAAGTTGGTGATCATATTCCATCGTTGCACCATTTCTAAAGGAATGTGTGGCTTAATGTTTAGATTTCGTTGTTTAATGTGTTTTGTGAATATTGTGTTATTTTATTGGAATATTGAAAAGATCTGAAACACAAAATGTGACAAAACCCAACGACATTCACACAATGCTATGTTTGCTTTTCCTTAACAATCGATATTTAATAATTGTCATGTTTATTTTAGCTGGCATTGTTATCTGTTGTCAAATCGGACGTTTATCCTTGTACGGTGAGTTGTTTTCAAATTAGTATTGTGAGATTTAAACAAAATATCGAACAATATTGGGTTGAAATTATAACTTTTATATATTATTTATATTGAAGTATATCAAAAAAATAGTATTAAAGTAAACCGAAATATTTGGGCTTATAGTAGATATAATTATCAACTTTATTAAAATTAGCAATTGAAACGGCAGCTGTACACCATATGAATAGGTGTACTACCATCACAGTCTCCCCTTTTTTTCCTTCTGTAAGAGTTTTTATGTTTATAGATATTTGTGAAAGTCAAATCATGTGGTAAATATCAACACTGAAAAACGCGAACTGTGAGTTTGCCTAAATATATTTGTTTTAGTTTTACGGATATGCTACGTAGTAACCGTCAAACAAAGTAAAGCATATAGCATTCTATTTCTGTTCTTTTAGGTAGCTAAATGTGCACCGGGGTTGATATGTCATGCGGTAGAAGGGGCATGTGGCAGACTCCCCTGTCCACTCTTAGCAAGGTGTATGAGTAAGTGCCATGTTATGTCAAATGTATTATATTATTATAGAAATACTTGGCGTTAGACGAATAGACTCATCTATTTATGTTTCAGGAAAACTATTTAAAGAGGCTTTCTATACAGAAGGTCACAAAATAGCTTACATGTGCATCTGTTTGCTGACTGCCAAATGCGACAATTGGAATCAGTTGTATAAATATGATTAATCGAGGCGCAGTCGAATACCCTCAAATTGTTATTTAATATAACTAAATTTACCTTCGCCCCCTCCCCACCAAGATAAAACCAGCATCTCTTTTACTTCAACAAAAGATTTGCGTGTAATTAACTAATCCATAAAGTTGTGTTATTATGAACATAAGTTTTGTTGATTTTCCACATTTAATTGTAATGTTAGAAATTTAAAGTATTAATTGGTATTAATGTGTAGATGAGTGGGATGATTTTATAAGTGTATATTGTGTTCTATTTCACAGATAAAACGTCGGTGTTTGAACCATGTCCATTTGGTAGACCTATATTACAGGTGAATGGTAGACCAATTCATTGTGGACATGGTCCTAGTGGACGTATTTGTCCCAGGTCTAGTAGATGTATTATAGATCCAACTGATAAATTTGCTGTTTGTTGCTGGAGTAATAATGCGGAAGATGGTGAGCAAAATTCCAAACATTTAGAATTTTAATGGTGTTTAAGATGGGTATAAATTCGACAAATATTGCATTTGCAAGCAGAGTGTACATATAGTGGAGTTAACGAATTATCAGAACTTGTGAGATGTTGATATTCAAGATAAGTTTATTGTATTGGAATGAATTAAACTTGTAAGATAAGTTTACAGCGGCCCACACACGCTCAATATAATTGTCAATAATATTGAACGTGTGTATGCGATAATGAAGCTCGAATTAATAGGTGTCAATATGATTGAAGAAATCAAACGTCCGTTAATTATTGTTCAACAATAGATTGTGCTTGGGCGTCATCAATAATATATATGGAATATTTTGTTTTCTCGAAGTAGGTGTGTGTCTCCAAACTTCTCCCTCTGAGTACACCACCGTTATGACCATTTTCGATGTACTTTCCTCTTCTTGGGACAAGTAGTTCCGTCAATGATGGCTGCTTTCCTCAGAATGGATATTGATACAATGAAATTGAACGTGTGTGGGAAACCGAAATTTGCTTCAATAAAACTGGCACAATAATATTGACAATTATATTGAGCATGTGTGAGTCGCTTACGTGTAGTGGAATAGAAGCAACTATTGTTATGTTGATCAAGATAAGGTCAAGGTGCAAAATCTCTTAGTCTTAATGAAATATTTCATGTAATATTCAAAAGTTAAAACCTTTCTTTCAATATTGATGTTGTGTGATGCTGTTAGGATCCCAATATCGAATATTCAAACGAGACGAATACTGTAGGTTATTTTATCGTGAGCCATTTATAATGTACCAAGACACACATATTATACAAAACAATGCGGAAGTAATTAGATGATTCAGAGAGGAGAAAATAATCTAATAAATCCTACATAATTGACTAAACTGACGTAAACCATTGTCGTTCATTTTGACTGTTGATGTATTTGAAATATTTTATATTAAAATAACTTTATATACATTCACATTACACACTATGTTCTTTTGGACCATTTTGAGTTTCCCAATCACAGGGTGATGCGCCCTTTTAAGATAATGTTCTCTGCCAAACGCCATACAGTGTGCTATAAGGGACATTTTGCCCTCACATTTATATGTCGACGGTTCTTTTACGAGAACGCCAATATGTACACATGAATCCGGTGTTTCGTCCAGTCCTCTAGCCTGTAGTTGTAACAATCAAACTATTAAGATGCTAATATTCAGAAAGAAACATAGAATAGTGCAGATTTGGCTAAGAATTCTAACGCTAATCAGCAATTTTAAAACAAACACCCGTACATCTGCACTAAATAAAGACCACAAAATATATTTTACTCTTAACAGAAAAACGTAAACCACACATTTATTATGAAGTTTTTAATGTAAATGTGGTCAGTATATGAAACGGATATTGTTTATATTTAAGTATTTTCTTTCGGATTTCATGCTGGTTGCTGATTCATAAATATATATCTCTTAACGATTAGAACCAGTGAGCGGGAAATGAGGTTTACTATTAACGTTGTATAATTTTAACGGATCTAAGAAATTAGATGTCGTGACTAGACTTTAATCATTAGCATTAATTTAAATGATTAAAAGTGTCAGGTTTATACCACAATATTATTAAAGGTAAACTGAAATGGGGGTTAACGTACACCAAGCACACACACTATGTTATTGTGGGACTAACATAATATATTACAGTTTGATTTCAATAATTGGCTCGCCTCTGTTATTTAGGTATTATTTAAGAAATTATATAAATGAATTAATAGCCTGGAACGAATTTTATAGAATCGATGATTATCCAACTGAAAATCGGTTGCACTCTTCTTTTGCAGATTATCTCGAAAAGCCATCCAGTGACGTTTTAGCTTATGATGGTGTATGTCCTTCTATTCCTCCGCCATATGCCATGGGAATATGTGTTGAACAATGCAAGAGTGACAATGAATGTCTGGATGGACTCAAATGTTGTGGTACAGGTTGTGGTCGAATGTGTTTGACTGCCGAAGCACCAAAACCTATATTCACATGTCCAATGCCTCCTTTAAACCCCTTTGGTTCTTGTATAGATGTTTGTATATTTGAATCGGATTGTCAGCCCAATGAACGTTGTTGTAGCAACGGATGTGGACATGTTTGTATGACAGCTCAGGATGCGTCCAAAGCAATGCTTTTCCCAGTATTGAAACAAAAAGAGCGACAAGGATTCTGCCCACCTGAGAAAACCATTCGGTATATAGAGTGTAGTGAAAAGGAACAGTGCACGAAGGATGACGATTGTTTCGGAATAAGAAAGTGTTGCTATAATGATCAGTGTGGTCATATTTGTTTAAATCCAAAATCCAAACAATTGCAAGTTGATCCGTGGTTATACAAGTGGAAAAATAGATGGTTTCAGTGATTTACTACCAGTATATTATTACCGCTTTATTTGATGTGTAATATATTGTTTAGATTAAATGGATAAAGTTTAAATGGATAAAGTTTTATTGTTATTCTTTTAAAAAGAAATGAAATGGGATTCTACGTCCTACTGTTCTGCTCCAACTGGGCTAAAGAAGACGGGCTTACGCCATACAGCGTGCTATGAGAAAATTTTTGCCCAGCCAGCGGAGCTGCGGTCTAGTCGTATATCGAATTCCATCTGCCCGGGATATGTCACGTACCTGTCAATGCGTACACGGTACCGACCTCAGGTTTTCGTTCCATCCAAAGGACTATAGGACTGTGGCCCCTGTTATTAAATATCTTGTACCGAGGAATACTGACATCATGCGATGGGGTGTGTTAGTTTTAAGTCTGTTCGATATGCCATATTGTTTATAATTTAATGGCATTCTTGGTAATGAGAGGAGACTGTTATTTCCTGTTCATATATACTATTCAAAAAAAGTAGGGGATATTTGATTTTTAAGTGTTATTAAAGTCACCTAATGAAACTGACGAAGAAACAAATGACAAAATGAAATGAAGTTCACGTTCATCGATTTATTCCAAATGATCGTTAGACTAAGTAAGGCACAGACTGACCATTATAAGGGTAAAATGATACCCGGGGTCAAACAGCAAAGTTACCACAGCATCACAACAAAGTCAGTAACGGGTAAATCCTCCTCTGTTTGCCAAACAAGCATTGATCCGACGTGGCATACTCCTAATGAGACGTCTAAGGTCATTTTGGTCCAGATTGTCCCATTCCTATTGCAACGCAGCAGCAAGTTCTTGGACATTGGCAGGACGTTGTTGACGTTGACGTACCCTCTGTCCAAGCATGTCCCAGACATGCTCGATGGGGGAGAGGTCGGGTCTCAGTGCTGGCCAAGGTAATGTGGTGATGTTCTGTTGTTGGAGGTAACCTGTAACGATCCTGGCCCTGTGACATCTTGCGTTGTCATCCTGGAAGATGAAACGGCGGCCATGACGTCGTGCGAACGGCACAACATGGACTGCCAAGATGTTGTTCCGGTAGTACTGACCTGTAACACGCCCTGCAACAACATGTAAAGCCGTTCTTCCAGCAACAGTGATGCCTTCCCACACCATAACAGAACCACCCCCAAATCGATCATGTCTGATGACGTTAACGTCTCGGAAGCGCTCGTTTCGACGACGCCACACCCTCCTACGTCTGTCCAAAAAATCAACAGTGAACCTTGACTCATCTGAAAACATCACATTGCTCCAGCGTCGATTATCCCAGTGTTGACGATCCCTACACCAACGACGTCTTGCCTGAATGTGATGATCTCTCAAACAAGGGATCGCGCGAGGACGTCGGGAGCGAAGGTGACCCCTATGCAGTCGATTCCGAATCGCCTGACCACTCACTCTCACACCAGTGTCTGTTTGAAGACGAACGCTGATCTGATTTGCTGTGATGACACGATTTCTCAAGGCCATCCTGGGCTTGAGTTGTCGCCCTTGGTCGACCTGAGCGTGGTCTGTCCTGTACAGATTGTGTATCACGGTATCTGGACCATAGCCTGCTTATGACAGACTGAGAAACATTCATCGTCCGCGCCACAACCGCCTGTGTTGTGCCGATCTGTAGCATGCCAAGGGCACGTAACCTTTCATTTTGGGTAAGCCGACGCATATCAAAATTTGTTTTCTGGTCACTAAAACAATTAAACTGATGTTTCCACCCTGGAATTCAATGCCACAATGACTGTAACATTCAAAGTCAGAGTCGTGCAAATCTTGGCTTGGACCCCCATGATGATCCCAAGCACCACCTGCATTCCATGCGGTAGCTATTGGTGCGTTTGGGCGTCACATGTAACTTGAAATGTTTCTTCTGTTAGGTTCTATAGTGACTTTTTTCGTAGTCATTTGCATATTTTAGTATTATGCCCCCAAAATCAAATATCGCCTACTTTTTTTGAATAGTAATATAGAAGTATCGTTGACAGTGATGGTCACATTATGTACTTAAATTGTTTAGCACCCACGAGAATAATTAGACTGTTTGTATATGCAGTAAAATACTTATAACACACGTTATTAATTGCCATTGATTGCGAGAATCACGCCATCATATATTTATAATAATAACTCAACCCTCTATAATCGTTTCTAAACAGATGGAGTTAGGTGTTCTATGTATGTAACGTATGGGCTTAAGATCATTAAATCTATATTTCGTCGACTCTATGCTTGTTCACATCTGCACATCGTCCCATTTTCCCGCCAAAACGGCGACCATCTTGGAAATATAAGTATATGAACATGTGATAATTTTACAATGGAATCTGTGAATCCGAAAAATATATATTGACACCAAACACTACTACGTAATCAAAATCAGCATATCGTCCGATTTCCCCCTCCCCTCCAAAAAAAATGGTCGCCATCTTGGACAAATCTTCTTGAAGTGATGGTAAAAATCTGAAATATAGTCATGACCCCCCCCCCCCCCGCCAATATTAATGCGTTGCCAAATCACAGTTGACCAATGTGACGCTTAATGTTGAGCGCCGTTCACATCACAGTTCCCCTGTACTTACCGTTTACCCATCTGGTTAGACTGTTGATTATAACATATTAAAGGACAATTTAATCTTAGTTGTGTTTTATATTTTATCCGTTGTCATCTATTTAAATATTGACCAATGTCGACTGACACATCATGTGGCAGCTACTTTATTAACGACCGGCCTCGTGTTATTTATAGGCGAAATTATTTCTCTTTGGGTTGTGGTCAGTCGGCACAATATGAAACGAAATAAAATGGGCTTTAATCGCCTGTTTTTATGCACCAAACGGACCAATGAAGAAGGGGGTATGCCTTGAAGTGTTATGAGAGACATTGTACCGTACTCTTTTTTCGAATTCTAACTGTAGGGTTCTTTCACTTGTGGAGGCCACGGTGGCTCAGTGAATACGACGTTGGTTCAAGTTCGATCCCTGCATTGGCCGAGAAAGTTCATCAGAAATTTTCCGGTGTTGTTACTCCATCACCGGGCCTGCAATGTGCACATGGAGCCCATCCAAACCACCAGACACAGTTTCGTATAAAATTACCTGGTAGTTTACTTTTAATTTTTGTTGTCGAATCGGCCCTTTAAACTGTGATAGGTTTCAAATAGCTAGCGTGCACTCCTTTCAGCCAATCCGTGAAATCGCTCAACTTACCGCACGTGCGCGGGATGGTAATTGTTATTCACATCTTGTATTAAAGCGATTTCTTAGTTGTAGTATACTTCGGCGGGTGTGGTTGGCTGGCGACGTATCTCATAACAGCAGCCTTTGATTTTATGTCTTAAATATTGAGTGAATTTTATCGGGTGGGGGGGTCAATATATACTTTTACTCGTTATATTTTAAATTAAAGTCTTATAACGTCCAAACCAGTCTTGGTTTTTTTCTTATTTGAGAGAAATGGATTGCTAGGTTCTCTTGGGTACAGCCGACACAGACAGATAATAAATAAATAGAGAGGCAGTGGTTGTCCTTTAATATAGGAATAACTGTAAAGCGGACTCAATGTGAGTATTTTTAAATGTCACTTATCCGTGATTTCCGCGAGTGCAGAAAGAATACAAGCTGTATTTTAAATAAACAGGTTTAAATCAAATACTATACAAACATTGAGCATCAGAGGTCACGAATTAATCTTGGTTAGTTCAGGTTCACATTCAACAACACTAAATAGTCTGTAACAATAAATCCCCTTTTACACAACTTTTAGATATTTCTAAATAATCTGGACATTTTCCAAATTTTTGTAAATCTTGAAAGCCGTCCAAGAAATATGACGTTAAGAGTCCTGTGAGATCACCAAATTTTGTATAATTTCAAAAATAATTGTTAAGACATAATGTTTGAAACCAGACCCATTAGAAACGCACAAAACAGTATTCATACATACGATTGTAAGTTCTTATTATCTACGTTAGACGTGACGTACATGTACATTATTCACACTACAGTGAGCGATTAGACATCAATCAACTTATTCGTTTTAGCTAGTGTTTGACGATAGGGTGTCCCGGTGGTTGGTGGGCAAGACTCGCTAGCCTGGAGGTTGGTTGTTCGATCCAGATTTCTAGCGTGGTCCCGCCTTGTTAGTGATGTAGGACGGAGGGCCTGACAATGTCTAGCCGTTCGGATGGGACGAAAACCGAGGTCTCGCGTACACATTAGCATGCACGTAAAAGATCCCTTAACAGTTGGAATTCCATATAAGAGTATGCCGTAGTGCCGTTGCCCGGGCAAAATTTCGCTCATAGCACACTGTATGGTGTGTGCCCGTCTTCATTAGCCCACTTCGGAGCAGAACAGCAGGACGTCTCGGATAGCTATAGTGTCCTGTCCAACAATAAGAGTATAGGTGCAATGAAAATACAATTGATCTACTTTAAACCTACAAGTTAATCAACAATGAATAAATTATGTCAATGACGTAACAACTTAAAACTATAATGATCCTAAGTATACAAATGAACGTGTATTTGTGAAAGGTTTGTGTAGCTTTATCGTGCAAACTGTAGAAAATTACCACTCAATCAGTATGCATATCCACGTTTGGAATAATTATTACTTTCGTCATTTCTCTATCAAAACCACCAAAATCACAAAATATACACATATGTATGACATTGAGTTAAGCTGCAGGTAGATATAACCATGGAGCTAAAGATAATTACATTTACTTTATGTCAGGTAAGTGCTGCTCAAGATAAAATTCCATGGAATAAATTGGAATTTACTTTGAATTATTGCTATTATATGGGGTTTATTTATTTAGCTAGGCACTGAAAATGCAATTACTGTCTAAATTGCATAATTATTAGGTTCCGAATGCGATTGAGTGAAGACCCCGGCTTTGTCCTTCACATTCTGGTTCCTTTGGGGCACAATAGGATCAGTGGGGAGTCAGGGAGATCGTATCTGGGTTTTAGGAAATTGCCCAGAAAAGTAGAAAGTAGGATCAAGATATGGTACAGAAACATCAGGTTAAAATGTACAGTATGTACAATTTCGTATTTCCAAATATATTCTCAATTATATCTGTAAAATATGAACGTTTAGCTGTTTAAATAGTATGATCTATTCTCAAATATTTCTGTAAACAAATATACGCTCAGCTGTTTAAATATTATCTAACTATCAGACTAAACATCAATGCAGAAAGCAGGGGTGGAAGCTAGAAATTTACGATTTTATACTAAATGATTTGTCGTTATTACCTATTTAAATGTCGTGCATTTCACACAGCAGAGGCTCAACAATATTTTCTGTAATCCGTAACTAACCACAATAGATATCTACGTTTGGTTCGATTGTAATGCTTCTTTTACCGAAGACACCAAGTTGGTTTTTTCAAGGAAATTCGACCTTTTCGCTTTCTATACTGATATTTTATTGGAACGCCCCATATACGACATTTTCTATAGAAACTGTTTATAATGGCTTCGAACTGCAACAAGATGCGCAAGAAAAATTCTGATTCTGAAGAAGCAAAAAGTGGAATTTTGTAAATATACCAGATATATCCCCCGACTTCCTATCGACACAGTTTATTTTCTGGCAATGGGTGTATGTATTTAGAATATTAACTGGGCCTCAAACATCAATAACATGTTAAGTAATAAAACTTATGCTTACGTTATTATAATTATGTGACATAAGTGCAGTCTGCCACCACAGACAATAATGTTGAGTCTACACTATCAACTTCTCGGTAACATGTTGACCAATAATTGAATCCCAACACCATGTTGACCAAAGGTTGACAAGTGTACAATGTTAATACCATTTGTTGCAATGCAGTGTTGATGAGAAGTTGACAAACTTTAATTAATCAGAAATAAGTTTATGAACAGTTAACCTACCCGAGGCCATTGAGGCAAAATGACAGACATTGAATGGACGCATCACAAATTTTGCTCAACATGTTACCGACAAGTTAAGGAGTGTAATAATGTCTAAATGTTGGTCAAAATGTTACCTAGAAATTATTAGTTTTAATCAGCGTGTTCACTATCATCTTCGCAGCCACATATTGACCAACATGTACTGTACACGCTGCTTAAATGATATCTTGACGATTCAATATGGTGTTATAAGTATATATTCCTAATCTTTGGTCCTTGGGATTTAGAATATCTTGATTACTGATTTGATACTTTTTTTTTTAGGTTTTTGCTTTCATCTATCTGTGTCCATTTAGTCGTGGTGATGAAACTGCGTATCCTTGTTTGGTATGTATATTATACTAAAAGCCACCGATATACATTTCAGGGATTTTGAATTCCTTACATACCATACCTTTACGACGGTTGAGTCTCTAAATCGGATGTCAGCGTAAAACTGTTTTATATTTCCAATTAGTATTTACTGAAAAATGATGAATTACAAATTTCACAACTTTAAGCATCAACAAGCCAGACCACGTCCACCTATGTATAAGTGCTGGGTAAAATATTTTCAGTGGTTAAATTTTAATCCGATTGAATCCAGGTCTGGAGAGTATACCGTTGATACGTATCAACATCTTTGTCTTAATTAGATTCTAAATACTCAACACGAGAACAAATTTAGCGTTGATTAAGCCGTGAAGAATCCGATGTTATCCGATCGGGCTTCTTATTAAGCAACATGTTAGGATATAGTCTTCTGGTGAACAGATCAACAAAATATCCCATTACAGCTTTATTTGTATTTAAAGTGACCAATATTAAAGGGATATTTCCGATATTCTTTATTAAATCTTACAGTTTTGGTGTAACGTTTGAAACAAGCAGTCAAAGACAGAAATAATCAAGTTACTTCCCTTTAAAATCTTAAACGTTTAGTAAAACTTTGATTCAAAATAAATATATTCATAATTGACATCTTAAAAATGTGAAATTTATTTTGTAAGACTTCTATTTTTATTAAGACTTTTAATAAATATTATTATAAATGTACTTAATCATATGTTTCAGCCTACAACATGTTCAAATACTGAAACTTGTTATCCTGTAGTAGAGAAATGTGTACGGGACCATTGTACATACAGAACTGTATGTCTGGGTAAGCTAACATATTATACAATGAAACAACTTCCATCGATACTAATGATATATATTCCCATCTTAAAATTGTAAGAGAGACACCACGGCGGATCAGTGAGTATGGCTAACTAGGATGTCCGGGGCCGGATCAAAGTGTTTGTTCATATGTGTGGTACAGGGCGGGGGGTCTGGCATTGATAATAATTAGATGTGCATATTATTTGACGAGGAGGGGGGTGTTTACGACACATTAATCAATTTTATGTTCATAAATTATCATGGATTTAAAGTGTGCTCATAAATTATCATGTGCAGCAATTCTACAATTCAAATAAGAAGATGAAGATATACTACCATTATAGCACTTCTCCCTTTCCCCTCTTTGCATGACATTTTTGGTGACGTTTTGGTCTAAAACTGATATTTTCGGAAGGAAGAGGTTGGTTATGGCGATCAGTACGGTAGATAGGTACATGTTTGTAGTATGCTATGTATACTTCAATTTTGGAGACTTCAGAATTCCTGTTGTCAACCTCAAACAAATTTCCTAGATGTTGTGCTGTCCGTAGTTAAAAGTGTTTAGCCGAACGACTTTATTTGAATATCCTAATTGGAGCCGAGCAAAGACCAGTCTTGACATTTAAGTCAATGGGGAAATTACTTGTGGTCTGCATCCAGGTGAACGACCAAGAATTGGAGAGTTATCTCCTCCATACATTAGAGGCCGTTCAATTTGCAAAAGGTGAACGAAGTACGTTAGTTTAATTTTTGCTTTTGCTGGCGATATGATCGTAATCACCCAAAACAAGGGTAAAAAATGTATCTATAAATGAATATAAAAAAAATTGATTATGTTTTACAGATCATGAATATCATCTCAATCCATGTTCCTCGGGATTCCCCATTTTGAGAGCTAACAACACACCACATTTTTGTGATGAAAATACCAGCAACAAGTGTCCAGGCAATACACTATGTCACCGTAATAATTTCTATAGAGTAGCGATTTGTTGTTGGGATGACAAGAGTGGTAAGACGGTTGATCTCAGTAATGTATAGTGAATAAAATATTATTACGATAAGCCTCCGGGAAGTTGCATAGATCCCAAACAGATCAGAATACGGGGATGCTCGATTGTTACCTCGCCGGTACACTACAATCGCATGAAATGGAATTCAGTGCTGTCAGTCACGACAAGTGGGGTATTTTGTGTAGAACCATGGCATACTTAAACACAGCTGTCGTCGTTGGTTGGGGTATTTTGTTATGCATTCGACACTTTCACTGTAATTTATCCTTTTATTCGCTTGTCACTTTTCGTGTTTTTGAGATAATTAAAATTTAGTTCCTTTTTATTCGCTTGTCACTTTTCGTGGGTTTGAGATAATTTAGTTCCGTAACGTTCAATCAGTATCCCCTAGTTGTACTGGTTTTCAAATGCAGTATGATAACATGTGTTTGGGCGCCTAGCAGATAAATTTGATATAATTGAACCTCCAATTATCAGGCCCGGATCAAGGATTTTGTCGAGGGAGGGGCCATACATTGGAGCAAAGGGTAATAATCAGATTTGGTGTAGCCCCCCCCCCCCACCAGCGGAGATAATGCGAAAATCATGTTTATATCATCTATCAAAGAACAGATATGTGAAATACAACAGTAACAAAGCAAACGAAAACGAAAATCAACTACGCCACACTGGGGATGACCGGGGTGGTGGTGGGGGGCACGGCTCCTGGTCCTCCCCCTGGATCCGCGCCTGATTATAGCTTAAAATTACTTTTTTTTATTGAATAGGAAATTCTTATCAGCTCAGAAAAATCTGCCCTAGACCCAAAGGAGTTGGGGTCTGCAGACGCAAATGTGGTGACGATTCTGACTGTACTAGAGGACGTAAATGCTGTTCAAATGGATGTGGCCAAGAATGTACTGATCCTGTCGTTCCACCGAGAACCGCTGTCCGAGCTCATCGTCCTGGGAAATGCCCGACTGAACCGCCTAAGACATTGGTTTGCAGATTTCGAGAGAAATGCTTGAGTGACGACGAGTGTTTCGGCCATCACAAATGTTGTAATGTAGCTGGATGTGGTAATATCTGTCGACCTCCCCTTCGTGGTACATACAGAAAACAGCCGCTATCTGAAAAACGTCCCTTGCCACAAAATTCAGGGATACCTGTGGAATCTAAAGAGAATTGTCCTTGGTTTAGGAGAATATACGGTGGTTGTGGAGATGTGCAATAGATATAATAAATACTCACAGCTTTATGTAAATCGATGTGACATATACCAAATTGTCTTCTATTTTAATGGATAGAGAATCTCCCACGAGTCCTTTTTTTTAAAAAAAAGGCGAGTTGGAGATTTTATTTATCACCCAATCCTTTCTTACATGCACAAGTAAGCAAATATAATTCTTTGGTGTAGATTTCACTTTTACTGAATCTGATTACGTTACAGCGTAGTGATACATCAGATTTGACACCAGTTTAGTTTTTGCAAAATCCTATATATTGACCCAGTATTTTTCCCAAGGGCAATTAAATAAAAAACAGTTTCTTTTTAACCAAAAAAGTGGTTTCTTAAAATCAAAGAAAGTAGTTCCTCCTAGGAGATATCGCAGTAGATTATGTAATTTATCATGCAAGCGATATCTACTGTCAAATGTGTTATTGGGTGATAAAGTATAGTATCCATACATAAAAATAAAAATAATCTAAATCGATTTGATATTTTGCACGTAAAAATTACTGATTGTTAATGGATTACTAAAATTTTATCTTCCAAAAGAATTCTGATGATGAACTATTTATTGATATGCAATAAAACAAATCGTGTTTAATATGTCGTTATAATTTCTGTCTGTATTTTTAATCATTTGATGTGCTTAATGGCTACGGTAGTGTATTATTAATAAGCCACTTTGGTTGAAAACAACTCTGCATCCAATGCCAAATGTGAAATTCCCGACCTTAAAAGGTCAGCTCGTAAAACATCCCGAAATGTCTTGCCTGGATTAGCGATTACAATCAAACTTTACAACTTTCCCATATAGTGGTCTGTGTATATAATACAAATAGAAGAGTCCTTTCGTCGACAAATGGGAACAAATAGTTTTTGTGGATATCACCAGGACATGTGATATTATTTATAAAGACACTAATATACGGTTTACTTGGTGACCGAATTTAATGTCGATCGAGGAAAAAACATTCGATTGAAACTGGTTATCGTGCGATTGCATATTATTAAGGTATATTATTACTAAATACGAAATAAAGATATACCACAATTATGTATGTACGAACACGAAAAGACTTGGGGGTTGGGGTGGCCTAGTGGTCTAGAGTACCGCGCTTCGACCTCTAGCTGGCCGGTCACCTCTAGCTTGCGGCTGTGGTTTCAATCCCTGGTGTGAGTGTATGTGGCATGGAGATAGGGGCGCCTCCGCAACCACGTGGTTTTCCTCCGACTACTGAAGACTCCTATGCGCAAGCTAATAATTGCAATAAAATTAAACCATATGTTAGTCCCGAAATGACCTAGTTTATGTCTAGTGGATGTTAAACCCCATTTCTCTCTCTCTCTCTCTCTCTCTCTCTCTCTCTCTCTCTCGAAAAAAACAAAACAAACATAGTTATTGACTGGAGTTTATTACTTTTTACCGCCTTGTTTGGCCTAGGTTTCCCGGTCACGGTTGTTAAGTACGCTGGCTCGCTAGTCTAGAGGTCGGATGTTCGATCCCTGCATTAGCCGAGAAAAGTTCACCTAGACTTTCCGGCGAGATGCCGTCACCCCTTGTCAGTGATACAGGACTGGCAGTAGGACGTTAAACCCTATTTCATTTCATTTGTCCTTTATGTGCAACCAATGCATACATCTGTTGATATCGGCTTTTCCTCCCTCCAGAATGGCAAAGCCACAACTTCTTTAAGTGACAATGAGTAATTGAACAGTAACACACTAACACTATTAAATTTATGGAATAACAATTACTGGTTTATTAACATGCAATGTTTTGACGATGATACTCTCGTCTTTATCAACCAACAGCCTTGTACTTATCAGCCTTGCTTTAAAAGAAAACAAAAAGTTTCCTTATCGGCCCAAGCGATGGCATTCCGCGGTGACTGGTGTATAATGAAAGGAACTACGATATTTTGACTGCCATATATAGTTCTGATATGTAATATCAGTAGATGAATATTCACATATAAAATGCAGATGTGACGTCATTTTTTGATGTTGGCGTACCATTTTTTTTTCAAATAATGGTATGGCAATGTGCCAAGCGTATACTTTTTATACTAGTTGAAATATTGAACTAGCGTAACGTATTTCATTGAAATGCACGTTCTGGATAGTGTCTGTATTTTAAGTTGTTTAATGGTATCGACTATTACACCACACATAAAATATGAACGCGGGCGAAACATGCTAATCGTTGAACGAACATAACTATATTTACGCAGTTGTTGGTCGTTCAGATGTCATAAAAGGCTTGGGGTAAACATGTTTTGAAGTTGTATGTTAACAGATATTTATTTACATGGGTTTTCTTATTGCGATTTTAATGCACTGTTTTAACACACCTTGACCTAGTTTCAAGTGTATAGCAACCGGACTTTCTAATCAATCAGTCTCAGGTTGTGTCCAGGATAGTACGTTATCGTAACAGGATGTTGTCAAAAATCGGATTGGTCACCTCTATATAAATATAAGAGGTTGATAATAATAAATATAATTTCAGTACTTATTGTTCATGATGTTCATTCGAGCTACTTTACTGGTAAGGTGTTGTTTTTCTTTTATTAAGATTTATCCTCTAGAAATATTAATGATACTTTGTCAGGGTGATAGATTTTTTATGTGTTTACTTTACAGGGTTACAGTTTTTATGAGCTTCGTATGACTGTCAGTTACTATTTGCATGTGATATGTAATTATTAACTTGAAACGTGTTTTTTCCAGAAAATAGTTATGCTGCTAAAAGGGGTCGACACCATCTGGTCCGAAAATGTTTGAATATTGGGGATCATGTATCGCTGGAATTATATCAAGCTATATTGTGTATGTGAATTAATAAGTCGCACCTTAAAAGAATTTACTTTGAGCAATAGTTTTATATAATGTCATGTGAAAATCCAAAAAAAATGTTTACATTGGTTATATGTCCCTTCCGAATGACTTGACAGCTTTACTCGGTTAGGACCATTGTCCTGCATCACTAGGAAAACGTAACTAATAATATCTGATGAACTTCAGACCAACAACTGGATCAAACCCGTCCCGCCATAGTTTAGATCAGTAATGTCGTTACAACTCCTTACAAACCATTAAATATACGTCACTGATGGATAACCGGATGTGTCCTAGATTTTGCATAAAATCTAAAACCATCCATATAAGTGTGTAGTTAAGTCAGAACATATCAAAATTTACTATTTTCACAAACCAACGAAAACACCCAAAGCCTTAAGCTGTAAACTATAATTAATTTCCTAATTCATTAAATTCATTTTTCAGGCGTTATTCAGTCTTGGGATCGGGGTCGTGAGTTCAGCAGAATACCCATGTAATGTAAGATTTATTTTCAAAATACTTATATTAGAAATGATTAACGTGCAATACAAAAGAAACCTCAAAAAGCAACAGACTTCCTAAATAATACACGTGTTTACCGTTATTTGGTCCCCATGAAAAAATTATTCCCCGAATTACAATTAGATAACATTGATTGAACTAATGTACTTATCTTTTATTAACCTACAAGGATAATTGCATCCATTAGCCGTTGTCATGTCATTCTAAATAACGTAAAGTGTGTTATAATTTATTCCCTAGCATTTCTACTGAGTAAGGTTCTGGACAATAATGCCGATTCTGACTGTTGTAAATATCAAAAATTGGAATTTGGCTGCAGAAAGCCCCGCCAAGTCATCGGTGATTTGGGCTAAAAAAATAGGGTCGGTCGGTTAACCGTAAACACTGCTATGTTTTAGGCCTTAGAAGCTAATGATACATGTAAACGACCTTACATATTATAATATATACAACAATTAGATAAGAAATGGAAACAAATCGGGTTTAACGTCCTGCTGTTCTGCTCTGAATTGGGCTAATGAAGACAGGACCATTAATTAGGGATTTTAGTCTTTCTAAAAATCCCACGGATCGTCTTGACTCTAGCAAAATGTATTGGTATTGTAAACCCAAATCCAATGTTTGTTTTAATATTATATGCTGTAACTAAGTTGTAATAATTTTTATACAGTTAGTGGATTGTCGAACGACTGGATGTAGAATACAACAAGTCTTCTGTTTTACTAGTCCCTGCTATCCAGTTGCAGTATGTAGTGGACGTGAGTACATTCCTTTAATCATGCATGATAGTCCATGCATGTCTACATCTTCTTTCTTTTGCAAGTCACTGATTTCTGCGTTGAGTATGGCGCTGGTCTACTAACTGATGTCAAGGGTTCGCTACTGGTGGTTGCCGAGAAAAGTGTAACATAGTTGGTTTATGCAAGAACTAAATCTCCCTGTTACGTGTATTTCTTTGGGACTAAATGTTATCTAAATTATTAACTGCTGGGCATTAATTAATTTATCTATACCATAATCAACCCAGGATGACATCGTTAGCATGTGATATTTAGTGGATTTGAATACATTTTGTGATGAATAATTTAACGTAAAAATGGTTAATTAAGACATCGTTTTGAATCGTACCAACGATGATGGAAGCGAACCTAATGATGATTGAAGCGAACCTAAAATTGAATCGCTAATATCTCGATTCAGAGTGAAGACATTTGAATACATTTATTACAAGATGTGTCAGCTCCTTTTCTAATCTGCCTAACACTAATGGCCCTTTAAAGGTTTCATCATTTGGTGTGGTAAAGAAACGATTTAAGGATCTAAATGTATGTGTGTGTAAAATCATTGTCTATTTCAGCACCAGTACCTCAACAGCCCAGGACTTGTCCTATAGGTGAACCTGTTCTAGATGCTAACTATAGAGAAATCACGTGCTCTGTTGGACGTGGGTGTCCAGATGGTACGAGCTGCGTAAGTCGATTTCTTGGCTCAGGAAAATGCTGTTGGGGCAGTAGTAAGTATCTTATTTACTAAAACATGTAATAATGGTACGGTAAGAAAGGCAGAGGCAAGAATGGGTCCCAGTTAGGGTTTCAGTGGCACATGTAAAGCGGGTTAGGGTTGCAATGATACAGATCGGGTTGCAATGGCACAGATAAGTTAGGGCTATGGTTGCAGTGGTACAGATAAAACAAATAAGGGGTATGGGTTATTGTTATTACATGTGTCACTATTATTACCAATATTAATTTTATATACCAATAAACATTTTAATAAATGAATTCAAAGTGGAAGATTTTATTTAAGCGACAGCAGTTCAATTCATGAAAATCATTATTTACTACTAGAGTGTATTACTTTCACATACATTATGCACTTCTTAATACTTTACAGCCAATGACAAGCCTGGGTCCTGCCCTAAATTACCACCTGGTACTGTGGGTACATGTGTGGAGGGTTGCAGGCGTGATCGCGATTGTGTCGGTAACAAAAAATGTTGTGGGAACGGATGTGGTACAACCTGTCAAACACCCGAAAACGTCTCTGGTAATGTCAAAGCTGGAAGTTGTCCGCGCCGAAGACAGGATTACATCCTCAGAAGAGTTTCAAGATGTGCCCGTCCATGTTTAACTGACACCGATTGCACTGGAATTCAGAAGTGTTGCCCTGCTGGATCATGTGGTACTATTTGTACGACACCTATTTTGGGGCGGCCATGTCCATTTTGGGATAGAAGATGTAGAGCCGCAGCTTAATGATAAACTTCTGCTTTCCAACTTACTGAATCTCATTAATATAATTATCCTAGATGCCAGAGTTCTTTAGTTTTCGATTTAAAATGGTCATGTACATTTTTTTTTAATAAATTGTAAAAATTAAAAAATTTAAACCGGTATTGATATGAGATCTGTAATGGTATTGATATGAGATCTGTAACGGTATTTGTATGGGATCTATAACGGTTTTGGTATGAGATCTATAACGGTATGGTATGAGATCTATAACGGTTTAACGGTATTGGTATGAGATCTATAACGGTATTGGGGCGAGATCTATAACGGTATTAGTGTGGGAGCCATGACAGTTTTAGTAGGAGATCTATAAACAGATCACTGAATTTCTGTATTATGTCAAAATGACTAAGCCTCTTTAAGTTTTGGATAAAAAATAAAATTGTTGATTTAATCCAATTTGATTTGTTGATTGTATTCGTGAATTTGGTGTATGTCTGTATTTCGTATAATATGTGCTTCTACATACAGTTTAAATTTTGAGATATAGCTTGTTTGCTTACTGTAGATGATGGTTTACGAAAAACACAACTATATTGTATATACTCAGTAAACGGGTATACGTTCGCTTTAGCTTGCCTCGCCAGAAAACGAAATGACCACCATGACCACATTCTCCTAAATCCAAAAATGATCTATTTAAACACTTTCTTCACCAATCTGAAGTTTCTATCATTCTATTGTCGATGGTTTGAATACAACAATTATAATCTGCACAAAATAGCGTCACGGGTCATTCAGAGTTTCTTATGCCTTACGATTCCATTAAGGACAAAAATGATCTTTGCAAATTGAAAATGAATTGATAGAGCTACACTACTTCTTATGAAATGTAATGGTTTTTATAGGGTAATAAAGGCTTGGTAGTCGTGTGTCTGCCTAGGATTATTTACCACCAACAGCGTACCACATATCGTTTTCTTGTCACATCTTTACATCGGCGAAGCTATACCGGGTATTTCCCTTTTTAGATAATCACATTGTACAATTTATTTAGGCAGACCCAGCTTTTGTTTTAAACCATGAGGTGAGCTGTTAGTATCCTGGGTGGACATCTAGGACCTGTCAATGTCGGTGGGTTAAAGGAGAGGGTGGGGAGATCTGACTGGGATTCAGTTCTAAAAAGCAATTGGTACCATAAAATACATGTCATTTACTATGTTGAATGTGTTTTTGACAACTAATATATACCTACATGTTCTACCATTCTGATATGTAAATTGCATTGAGTCAATGTGACAGAAATGGGCCTACTTTTCACTATCGTTGCGAGTGGCCAGGTAACATTTACAGCAACGGGTGTAGTAATATCGGCCTTCCTTGTTGTGTTCCTTTTATTGTTAAACTGGTATGTTTCGATGGTCCCTCGTCTCAATAAAGCATATATGATAGCTTCTCGGAATATCTGGGTGAATTCTGACCAATTCCGCCTAACACCATCTTTTATAACCCCCTTATTTCTGTACGTTATAGACTGAACTTAGCGTTACTTTCCTTCCGGAATATGGAATAAGCACCCCCATTCTCCTGAGGAGACCCATGCACGTTAATTCAGGTACCGATTACGATCAGAGTCAATGGTTGTACACAAAATGGTCTACTTTATAATGAATCAAATTAATTTCATATTCATTTCGAGTATAGGTTTCAGACAATCACACAATAAATTTATATACATATCTATATCTAGATAACCCGATAACAAAACGGTTGTATTTATATCTGACTTCTAGATATTGATAAGGTGTATAAATTGATCGAAAATGTCTATGGTAATAATTACATCCATGAATAAATGAAAACAAAAATCATCGATAGCACCACAACTACTTAATGTACAAAAAAGACTGTTACTTTGAAAAAAAAAGGAAAGTGGTTAACATTATGTATTATGTTTTCTACATTATGTAACTGGATGTTAAAGTTCCAATAGCATTTTTTTAGGTTATATTTTTAAAATTTATTAAAATAAAGCCCCAAAATAGATTGAACCTATAAACAGTCCTACCTTGTTAAAGAATAATCCTATTAATCCTATAATTCACTATTGCCAGTTGAGAAATTGGCAAAAATATCATTTTCAACTTCAAATTCAAACGTTTGAAGATGGCCGTCCATGGAGAAGAATAGGAAAACAAGGGAGGTAATTGAGTAACTATTTCCTCAATCAACCAGTGTCACCCTTTCTAACCCCCCAAAAATTTTGTCCATGATCGTATAATAGTGAGTTGACAACCTTTTGAGCAAAAAACATAGAAATAATTATATTTTGACTTTCTTAGAAAAAGTGAAATTGGAACTTTAATAAAAACTGTTTAAATCTACGTGGCAGTATTTTAAACCGTTAATTTATGTAAACTAACAAATACAAGTGTTAATGAATTTTGGTTGATCGGTCATGTATGTCGGTCGTTTGGGCTTGGAAAAAATGGTATCCCCTTTAATATCAACTAGGTCTTCGGGAATATATTAACATTGTTATAGTACACAATTTATATGTAAACATGTCAGCCAGGTGTGGGCTTTTACAAAGTTATTATATTACTGAGTTGTGTCCTCAGATTTGTACCAATCAAATTCGTATTTGTAACAGGATCAAGTAAAAGAGCGAACAACAGTCAGCTATAAATAAGGCAAACATAAAACGCATTTCACAATACTGTAGAGTTGAGCGACATCAATATGACCTCCCATCATATTTATTTACTGGTAAGAAATGTTATATATGGATTTGTTTATTTATTTATTTTTTTATATATATTCAATTATGTACTTGATTTATTTGTTTGTTTTATTAAATATTAAATTCACGATTATGAAACTATTTTTATAAACCCACTCGAGATCACTTGCTTCGTAATATTTCCACTTAATTCCAAGACATCTACATGTATCTCTTCATTTTTTTTAAATTTAATCACGAGCCAATGAAACTATTTAAATCCCCAATAACACTCTTGTTGTAAGTGAATAATATGTCCCAATCTTCATTCTGGTCAACAAATTGTATTATTTTTCAATATTCCAATTAATGGATGATACAAACTTCATCTTACACACCTAATTTAAAAAATTGGAAAAATTCAATTTATTGATTTGAAAAGTCTAACGTAAACATTTTCAAATGTGACTTGGATTTTAAAATATTTTCGAACCCTCTGGACAAGTAAAATAGGATGTTATGGATAATTAACACAACATACAAGACACTAAAACATCTAGTACTTAGAATAAGGCTATTATTTATTTTCTGGAGCTACCAAGCCAGCAAGAGTGTTATTGTCCCTTTAAATTAAAAAAAAAAAAATTTGCATGGTAGGCTTTTTTCAGAGACTTTATAGATTTAGGCTTTTTCAGAGACTTTATAGATTTAGGGTTTTTTAACTTATATATTTTAACACACCCCTTTAACAAACTATGGTCTTAAAATTACAGTGAAATAGCATGGCAGTGACTGTATTGGTCATGGTGATTCCACATCATTAAAGATGCATTGTGTAAAAATTAGAAATACAGCTGGCCATTCGTGGTACAACAATACAAAAATAGATAATAAACTATGAATATAGATAATGAAAAATAAATATATTGAAAAAGTCATTTAAATTACTTTATTCTGTGTGCAAAGTTGTGACTTTTTGAAGTTTTGACAAAATGTACCGCATATTGTTTATTAGCGTAGCTACGATATATGTCTGTCGAGAGTAATTCACGATTATCTAGTTTATCGCTAAAAACTTAAATGGTCTTTGTGTTCTAATCTACTTATAATCTGAGTCATCCGATGGTCAACAGAGTTGATTATGGGCGTGGTATGTTAATCAATGTTTGAATAATAATGAATATAACATTTGAGGTCAGAAAAAGACCTGCTAAAGGCAGATTTATAGCTCCTACATAATGCATCTTTATTCGCATCAAAAATCGTTTTTATGTTTATCTTTATTTCGTATGATCGTCAATGTATTTATTTATTTTTCAGGCATTGTGCTTCGCTGTATCAACAGCAAAAGCTGCATGGTCATATCCCTGTGACGTAAGTTGATTGAATGTATTTATTAATGTAAACTAAGTTAAAGCGATTGGTGTTTACCGTCCGCGTGTCCATTTGCCATAACGTTTGCGATACGTTTACGAAATTTTGGACAAATACTTAAGGATTTTACTATTTAGAATTTTAAGAATATAATGTTCTCCCAAACTAATTTGAAATAACAGGACTGTGTTCGCAGAAGAACTTAGAATATATCTGAGATAAAATTTCAAAACCCTGTGAGCTGATGAACCACCTATTTATAGATTTTATGTCCAATAAACACCCACAGAAATACCCAAAGGCTTTTTGGTCCAGATCTGTCATCCACTGGTCCAGTTATATATTTGTCGACCTTCAAATTTGTTTAGTGTTTCAAGTTCTCAAGTATCAATACACACTGATCATCTTGTATAAATAATTGTATGAATTAATGTAACCATTTTTCAGTCAGTTCGGTGCGGTTCTACATCACCTTTCTGTCGTATACAAAGGGTTGACTGTTTTACCTCTCCTTGTTATCCCGTCGCTGTTTGTACTGCTTGTAAGTACTTAATTATTTCTTCATGTAGTTTTGTAAGTAATGTAAGAAGGGCCATCAGAATATTAATAACTATATTCAACTGAGCACGCATGTGCTTTGGTGAGAAGCAGCTTTGATCACGTTAATCGTAAGGGTATTGGGTTACGACTGATGCCAAATCGAAATTTATTAAACATTATACGGGAATGTACCTAATATCTCTGATTCATGTTTCAGCGCCTTCACCAGTCCCATCTGTGTGTTCAGTTGGCGAACCGGTCATAAATGCGAATATGAACCAAATAAAATGTTCAAGTGATGCCAATTGTCCCGATGGCACCTACTGTACTGGAGGAAGCTGTTGCTGGAGTAAGTGTTTCTCAGCTTTCATAGCAATCCAATATGATCGATGACATAACAAGGTATTGTACCAGATGCGTGATCGGTCGGTTTGAACGAGGGAGAAGATGCGTGGGAGCACAGCCACCAATGTTTATGTCGTTAGGGGTCGTTTTCTTTAAGAAATCTTGTACTAAGTGGAACATGATGGTAAGGGAGCAGATGACCAAACAACGTAATAAGAAATCCAAATATCGTTAAGCCATACCCATTCAGAAATATAACCACAAATAGTTGGTAATGCTAAATCTCGGCATATTATCTTAAACCCATAAACAACGGCGGGCATATTGAATTCCAATATGGCGGTTCTTGCGAGTCATTTCAGCATTGTATGAAGTCAGATATACTCAACAGTTTGAGTAAGTGTTGTGATTTTGTTTCTGGCATTTATAGTTTTGGAGATACAATAGAAAGTCTAAAACTTGGAGGCCATTTTAAAATTCAATATGGCGGCCGTGTTGACGATTATCTTTTACCGTTCCTTGTTATTGGAAATTTGGGTATAAACGTTGATTACCTGTTCGAAATGCCGTATAATTCAAGGAATGAACAAAACACTATTTTAGGTACATTTTCAAAATAATCCTTGTCATATAATACCTCTGTGCTTGACCGAAATGGTAATCGTTCTATATTACCAGCGATCGTTTCTTCCGTAAATTAAAGTTCGACTCATAAATTAAGATTTAAAGACAATATTCATCAAACTATCCACATATCGAATCGATTTATGATTTTTAGAAAGCTTCATAAATGATCTCGATTTGGTGCTCCCCTACTGAATTGTTCATTTTAGACTTGCAAAGCGGGAGCGCCTATTCTCCATTTTATTAATGAAATGACATGGAATAAAATAAAGATTACAAGATAAAAAGCTAAATTAACACCGAATGTTTTAAATTAGATATCTTAAAGATGTCATTTTATAAGAAGTGACGTGATATATAGACTAGACAGGGACTTGTTACTGTCTTAAAACACTAGATACTATACTCACCTAATCTTCAGGGAATTCTGTACCGTCAATATAGATCATAAGGCAAGTTAACCAACAAACCCCGAAGTATTATTAATCAAACTTCATATTGATTGTATTAATTTATATTTTAGCTACAGCCAATCCAGAAAAACCAGGGAGCTGTCCTCGACAAAAGCGCAGTTACCGCAAGATCAGAGTGAAAAGATGTGGTCAGCCATGTTCTATTGATAGTGATTGTTCTGGTAATCAGAAATGTTGTCTGTCGGGTGGTTGTGGACACATTTGTAGAAGTCCTGTTATAGAACAAAATGACTTATTTTAAGATTGAATATGGCTGTATCCTTGTTATAGTCCATATCAAATTCAGTTTAGTTGATTTTATTAAGTGCACCTGACACATATGCCGTGCTTCTTATTTATATTCATTTTCTATCCAAGGTCATGCCTACTTTCTTTTTAAATGGTGTATCCATAATAAGAGGCACTTATTGTGATTTTGGTATCTATTGCAGACTTGATCTCTAAGGAGTACCTTTTTATATTGTAGTATTTAAGTACTTAGAAGAGTTTAGTGTTAGTGCTGAATTGCAACATCTTAACATTCTCGCTGTAATATATTCAACTTACTAAATAATAGTTTGAAAATAAATGTGTTTTATTTAAACATTCTTGTTAGCGGTTTCATAAATCATACTAACAAGCCAACCACGAGATCTCCAGTTCTAAACCAAACAGATGTCACTCATTAATTGCGTATTTGTCTTTTTATAAGCAGGTAGCAATCAATCTGTTTATCGCTGAACCTAACCTTGTATAACTTGGTCAAGGTACTGGTGTAATGAAACCAGAGACGAGTCAAGACGCTGATGGACCTTACAGTTGGGGAGGGGGAGGGGGTTCTGTTTCATATACCGCTGAAGTTGGACATTTGTTTTACCTGTGCGGTACTTACATCAACCGGAACATAAGTAGATGACCACCATACATTACTTGCAAATATTTTGTCTTTCATAAAGACTTAAATAATTACACCTCGCAATTCTTGTAGGTTTTAAAATAGGTTGGGATGTAAAGACCAACGGGACAAGTAGACCCGCCATGTTTTTCTCTGTATCTGTGACTTGAAGGATAGTATAGGACTAATTATTATAATAGTTATTTTGTTAACAGCAGCACCGGGTATAGATGAGGATATATTATTGAATCCCAGTATCCACAACTTACGTCAAAGTAAATTTTGGGATTAGATATTTAAGTAAAAACACTAGGAAGGGCTAAATATATTTCCATACTTAAATTCTACTGAAAACAACGGGGACTTTAAAGCCCCAATAACACTCTTGTTGTAACTGAAAAATATGTCCCAATCTTCATTCTGGTCAACAAATCGTATTATTTTAGAATATTCCAATTAAATGATGATATAAATTTCATCTTAACACACCTAATTTAAAAAATTGGAAAAATTCAACCAATTGATTTGAAAGGTCTAACGTAAACCTTTTCAAATGTGACTTGAATTTTAAAATATTTTCGAACCCTCTGGACAAATAAAATAGGTTGTAATGGATAATTTACACAACAGGTAGGACATTTAAAAATCTAGTACTTAGAATAAGGGTATTATTTATTTTCTGGAGCTACCAAGCCAGCAAGAATGTTATTGTCCCTTTAATAAGGGAAGGTTTCCAAAATGGTGTCCCAGAACTGATAAATCAGAAATCAATTAATATGTCAAATCTGTCAAATTTCAAAGTAAGAGTCCGATAAATCGGCTTTTTGATAGGCATTATTGCCATAACTGTCAGTTGTTAGAATATCAGATGGCCGATATGCGTCAGAAAGAAATTTCAACTAATTTATTGTACACCTGTTGCGAGAACACCGTGGCTCCATTTTACTACGCAAAATGTAATGCAGTTGAAGAATACAACAGGAACCTGGACCATGTTTTTCGAAATCTTAACTAAAGATGAATTCCAAATTTTATTAGTTACTTCAATTTTGATTGGCTTAGCACTAAAGTCAATCTAATAATATCCAATCAAATTACTAAAATTTGGATTTTATCTTAGTTAAAATTTCGTGAAAGAGGCACCCGGTATCTAACTGAGGTAAAATATTCAGTCTTAGTGATGATATTCATTTTCTGCTGTTACGACAAAACAACCAGATTTGAACCCATTTTGAAGGTCCACTGCATTTTTTCAATAGACGATGTAATATTCTAGTAAAACCAACATAGAGAATGCGTCTTTAACAGAAGGCTTATAGTCCCAATTTAACTCCGCGTATATCTACTGAAATATCTACCTGTGAGTTTTTCAACTGGCAGAGATGGGGTTCAACGTCCTCTTGACACCATCTAGGTAATTTCTCGACTAACATATCGTTCTATTTTAGTTCAATAATTCGCTAGCGTGAAGGGGTTTTTAGCAGTGGGAGGAAACTGAAGTACCCATAGAAAACTCACGAGGTCTGACAGGCGATGCATACTCCTTCTTACATACAAACAGGAATCGAAACCACATACATTATGGTTTTAACCCACCAAACCACCCAACACCCCGAGTAATTCAAACCCAAATCATCCTCTGTTATTTAATTTAATTGTTTTATTTTTGAAATAAATATTGACACGCATTTTTATAAAATGAATATACCTGATTACGATTAAATTTGATATGTCAAAATGCATTCTGCAATATATAGTTTTCAAAAATATTAATTTAGTAATAAGTTTAATCTATTAAGTAATAAGTTTAATGTATACTTATATCTTATGTCATTCTACATATTTCGTTAAGAATCACAGTGATTCTAAAAACAAATTCACCGCCATCAAAATAATTCAGATGTTGGATTTTTTAATTGATAACATCTTTGTTGAATTTGGAGGAGAAATATATCAGCAAGTGGTGGGTATCCCCATGGGCACCAACTGTGCACCTTTGCTTGCTGATTTATTTCTCTATTCGTACGAAGCCGATTACATACAAGCGCTCGTAAAAACAAATAAACGATTGGTCAGACATTTTAATTTCACTTATCGATATATCGATGACGTTTTATCACTGAATAATTCTAAATTTAGTGATTATGTCGATTTCATATATCCTGATGAGCTCGAAATCAAAAACACCACTGACAGTGACAATTACGCTTCCTACTTGGATCTGCGTCTCGAATTTGACAATTGCCATAAACTAAGTGTTAAATTGTATGATAAACGTGATGACTTTGACTTTCCGATTGTTAACTTTCCATTTATTAGTAGTAACATTCCAATATCACCAGCTTATGGAGTGTTTGTGTCTCAGCTAATTCGTTACGCGAGAGCTTGTTCCTTTTATTCTGATTTTTTAATTAGATCGAGGCATTTGTCGTCTAAACTTCAACTACAAGGATACGTGCGCACTAAACTTATAAAAACCTTTACAAAGTTTTATGGCCGTCACATTGACTTGATTAGTAAATATAATGTGTCTCTCTCAGCTATTATTCTAGATATATTTAATTGACACGTTTACTATTACTATCTCCCTAATTATGTTACTACATCGTTAAGACAGTTCATCACGTGCATTTTGCATACCGATAGTTCATTGGCCAAACATGCTATTATATTGAGATTTCGTCCAATAGTTTGGATGCAGCTATGGCGGGTGTGGCGCCAGGCAGGGTAAGCTTACTCTTCCGGACACCTGTTACCACTGTTTGTCGTGTATTTTCTACACGGAGAGCAGTCCATTTGCTGATTACACTATTTTGCCTAATAACGTTTTTAGGACTTCGAATTCTGTCTAATGGTTTGGATTGTTCGTACTTGGTTTTATTTTAATTCTATGAAGAAGTCAAGTACCGTTTATGTTGTACCATTCAAAGACAAAGTAAATATTGAAGGCAAGAAAGAAAAATACCAGTGTTTACAATTATTAGGTCAGTCCAATCGTTTGTGTGTGTGATGTCTGTATTATCTCTTTACTTGCATTTCTACATGTAAGTGCTAAACGGGTCTTTCATTGAGCCTTAAATATTATATAATTTATTAATTATGACAAAACCAACACCAACTCTTGATGCCATCGTATTCCTCCGATTTTAAGTACAGTAGATTAGAATGGTTTGACCATTTAATGATTTAATTCAAAAATGAAGAACGAGGCTAAGACTCCAATTGCCAGTAGACCTACGATCAATACATACATCTTGTTAAAACTCCAACGATTGATAACTTTGGCCAACATATATATTTCGCATAATCTAGTTTTTTTTAACTTTTATAGGCGGAACAGCCAACTCTTTATCTAAATCTTACGTGGTGCCCCTTCAATTATTGAGTAAAGTTCTTTAAAATATTACCGAAATTTAAGTCTTGAAATTTGTCCACAGAACAAGGAATTGAACCAGACAGAAACAAAAGTATCAAAGAATTTGTTACAATCAGAAGCTCTGAGACTATACTTCTGATCGATCATTTAGGGGAATTTATATAACAGAGAGGAGTGATGTCAAAATGGCCGCATTGCTTTTCACGGTAGTTTGATCGACGTTATTTCTGTGAGTGTAGTAGAAAAAAAAATATATGCTTTGAGAAATTTGGATTAACGTCCACTGGACACAAACTCGGGTCATTCCGGGACTGACGTAATCATTCAATTTTATTTCAATAAATTGGTTTTAGGAGCCGGAGGGAGGAAATCGGCCATTCAACCCTAGACCTTGTCACGTATAAGCTAGGAATTGAAACCATGCTATTTGTCTCAATGACAGACTTTATGATCAGAAACACACATCTTTGACCATTCGACCACTCTTTGACCATTCGACCACCCAACACCCACACGTGAGCATTAACCGGCCAAACCTTAGAAACATTTTATCTATTAATTCCACAGAATAAGTTAACTTGTTTCAGGCCATAAACAACTAAGACAATAAATAAATTGCACATAAGAAAATTACGTACAATTCCACGAGCGAGTTATCCCCATAAAAGAGAGTTACTTCCCTTGTCTCGTCTGCTTCATGTAAAGATCAAGTGACGCTAAACTGCTTGTTTTGAAGGTGGGTTAGAATAAATGCACATATTTTACTTATTTAACTGGTTGACGTGCTATTAAAGAATTAAAACGCGACGCCAGTGCACTATAAAGGAGTCTTTAAACAGGACGGCAAAGTTAAACTTTGATCGTCAATTCAAGTAGGAAATACTTGCACTGTCCCTTCTAAGCACCCCTTCTAAGTCAGTCAGAAACATTGGTGTAATATTTAATTCAATTTTGTTCTTAGAAAATAACATATTTTACTTTAAGAAACATAAATAAAATACGTAAATGTTTCATTTGTTACTTCTCGCTTATATATTATTATATTCTTTTAATTCTATCCTGTAAGGTGTACTCCTCAAACAACTTGAAACACTGCAAAATGACAAAACTCAGCTGCTCGCCATATTAATAATATTATACAGGGACCATATCACACATATTCTATATAAACTTCCCTGGCTTCCCGTAATTTTTTAAAATTGTGTAGCCTAACATCTGGGTTTTGGTGGTTGGGTGGGGTGAGGACGCACAGGATGTGGACAGGATTCTTGTTAGCGTTCGTGTTGTTTTTCTCCAGTCTCCAGACTAGAGGAAAATGAAATAGGTCCACACAGGACGGAATGAAGTAGGTCCTAAGCATGGTCTCATTGCTAACGACATCATAGGTCAAATAGGCTATACTTATTCTTCAAGCACTTTCAAGTATTGAATAAACTATTGGCGGTTGTCATTGTTGACAATCTGTAAGTTTGCATCAAACCAGGTCGTCCCGTTAACGTTAGGTGCTTTTATTTGTAAATTCCTGCCAGAGTCTGCGGTATAGGAGTAGGTATGTTGACCATGACTATGCAAGAATTAATATGTCGATCGCCCCCCACCCCCGGGCCTGTAGTGATACATGCTTCAACCAAAATGAAAACAATCTTACAACATCGGAAACAAGGTGATTATTTGCCAAACGTTGTATCATGAGTCAATATTAAAAAAACCTATTATAAACCACCATTTACATACAATACCATGTACAATTACACGGCTTTAGTGGTCTAAATATGGATCGGTCTAAGCGCGCTTTATACAACGCCGGTTTTAAAATGCTTGAGACCCTGGGGTCTGGATCATGTGGGGTGGGGGCCCTGATCACCGACCACGGAGTTGTGGGTGGCGAAGCCGGCCACCGCGGGTGGCGAAGGCGCATAGTCCCCCCCCCCCCAGAAAATTTTCAGAAATTGGAGGCCGGAAACGTGATTTCCTAGAATTTCATGAGGGACCCTCGGAGCATCGGAGGGGCCCCGACACTAGGTCACCGGCCGTTGGAGTCCTCGACCCGACCATGCTCGAGGCGCGCAATTGTGCCCTTTGGTTAATCCGGCGTTGACTTTATATAGCCTAAACATAAAGTTAAAACAAACGTCCTCGTGTCTTTAAAACTGAAAATGGCTCTTACAATAACAACGATAATCCAGATATGAAACATTCCCTGTTCAGCAATTCCATGGGATTTAATGTCCTACTTTTAAAGGGGTAATTAGTCAGAAAATTCAGTGCATGCCGTTAAATTATATACCAGGAAGATGTGAATGTTGATAAAGATAATAATTGTATTAATTAATTAATTAGTTAGCATCTCATAAAGAAACCGGATGGCTGGGTTCACGCATAAGGCACTTCAAGCGTCATCTGTCAATTGCACCACCAATTGATATATGAGGGGTATATCTTTAACATTGCTCGTTGACTTATGGTATACAAAATGTGACATATTATGTTGAGAAAATGGGGCATCCAATAGAAAACAATGTAAACAGGATGTACGTAACGTGGTCTAAAATGATTAACCTGTACTGCCCGTTAACAAATCAGTTCTTACTTATTCACCGAAGATGATAGCCGAAATTACGATTACACTGGTAAGTTATAAAATTTTTAAAATGTTTAACTTAGCATTGCAATAGTACTTAGTACTAGAAATTCGTAACGGTGGGGAGGTGTGTGGGTTGGAGATCAGAATCACTGTCGAGAAAGATATGTATGAATAATGGTGATGAACTCCACTGTACAAGATCATACATTTTTAATGGCAATGATGTGTATATATTTAATACCCGTGATTTCTGTTAAGTATTATAAGATACACAGACATTTAGGTAGTGTTTTGATTTAGGTTAATTGGATGAGTTGACGGTTGTTATCTTATATTAAATACATTTATTTCCATAGTGTAAATGATAATCCCTCATTAAGTTGTGTAATCATGTCCAGCAAGTCAAAGTGCCGGAGAAACACATGTGTTGGGGTTTTTTCCACACGTTAGTAGCAATTTCTATAGTCCATACCGAAAGGTATCAATGTCAACGCCCCCCCACCCATTCTTATTGTAAAAGGGCATATGGTTTTCACTTTCAAATGTGTCGCATTGTTGATATATTACATCGATAGATTCCTTATCCACATTACCATATATATGTAAACGCCATGTTAATGAGGTCGTCACCCCTCCTTGTATTATGAACCATATCGAAATTCAGAATCGCGCATCTGTAATTTACTCTTTACATGGCCAGTTGTTTCGATTTTTCTCAAAGTTCCAGGGAGAGTAAGACTATTGGATGAAGGTTGAGCTCTATCGCAAAAGAAATATACGGTAGCTTTAACATAATATTTTAAATAGAGACAACCGTTTCAGCTGCTGCTGGGCTATGTTGCGTTGACTAAACAAACTGTAATGTAAATTTGAATTGTATTTTATCATGTTGCTTTTGTAGATGTTTTCGTTTCTTCTTAATTCAGGTTGTCTGTTTAACCGGTAGTTTTGGACTACGACTTGGCAATACCGAGCTTTTAGATCGATGTAGCGTAAGTACACTTAACAGCTATTCAGCAAATACAGTCTATGTCTATATTAATGCTTTCTGTCGGAAGTCTGTATTTGATAAAACGTCGGTCATAATTCGTTGGGCGGGAATATACACGTAGAGGGCTGTTGAAAATAACGATTTTTCATTTTATGTTTACAGACAATGCGATGTGGATTTGGGATGGAATGTAAGCTGACACAGGTACAATGTATCAGAGCACCCTGTCCACCCATGGCGTCTTGTCAACCTGGTAAGTTTCTTTTATAACCCCACACGTATTGCAGCTTAAGCGTCAAAGCCTAAGCTAGTCACTTTCCCTTGGTTCAGGAACCCTTGTCTGGTCGTCGACAGGTGAATACTCAAATAAGGTGACCTATTCAAAGGTAACGCTCACAACCCACGCTTTCCAGTTGACCTCACTAAGTATTCAACTAACAACCCTTTACATTTTGACAGAAACCAGAAGAATGAAAAGGGTGCAATGTGAATACTAAAGTAATTTGTCTCATTTAAAGGTATCCATAATCCAGTCTCAAAATCAAATTAAAATTGTAACGTTCACAACCCACACCTTCAAACCCACTAACTAACAATCATTTTATATTTTGACAGTAACTAGAAGAGTGACACCGGGTGTATGCCCGCCTCCCAGATCTGGTGTGATGGGGATGTGTGTTGAGATGTGTTCTAACGATGACGAATGCCCTAGTGGAAGGAAATGTTGCAGTAATGGGTGTGGTAAAACTTGTCAAGAGCCATCCTCGGTGCTGCGATCTGTAAAACAAGGCACATGTTCAAGGCAACTTGGATTATTCCAATTGCGATCGAGGTGTGCGAATCGATGTGTTACGGACTACGATTGCACCGGTGATGATAAATGTTGCAATTCCTTAATATGCGGTAGAACATGCCAGACTTCGAGATCAGTGAGCCCAATGTGTCCACCATGGAACCCTTATTGTAACCAAAGGTGCCCTCCGTGGAATCCATATTGTAACGAAGTCATGGCTTAACATTTTGATATCATTTCGTTTCTCATTTTATTTATATCAATTTAATTTGTACGTTTTGTTATATATATAATATCTCTTTGTACAAGTGTTTAATACACAGGGTAGAATAACAATGCCTTTCATAAGATTTGTTATAAGATATTCCTACCTCCTGTACCAAATGTAACAATGAAGACGAGAATAATAAAACTCAAGCACAAGCGATCCTAATCAAATTTGTAATGTCCAGTCACTATCGATTGATTCTTATATTTAAAACGCTGCCCGGGTTATAATCACCTGTATATACACCATTGCGTTGTTGGGTACTTGTCCATTGTCTGTAAGTGGGATTGTTACGATAGCAACATTAATCACTCTCAACGTTGAATCATGTATTACTTAATTGTTCATACAGATATATACTGAGAGTACATAAAGAAAATGCACCCACGAGAAACTGGATGACAGGAAGGGCGCAGCCCAATATTTTGAATATTTGGCGGTACCGTAGGCCCGTAGCTAGCCCAAAATTGTTAGGTGGGCAAAGGCTTCTGGGGGCGCCAATGAGGCTTCTGGGGGCGCCAATGGGGCTTCTGGAGCGCCAATGGGGCTTCTGGGGGCGCCAATGGGGCTTCTGGGGGGCACCGATGTACTTACACTTGACGTTCCACGGCGAACGGTACCATAGGCGTACGTACTCAATGAATGTTGGGGGGGGGGGGGGCAGAACCTGAAATGCTCAAACAATAAAACAAATTTGGAAAATTTGACGACCTCAAACGCGTTTTCTTGCTATTCCAGTCCCTGAATATAGTAGGTGGTCTCTGAGTCGAATTCCAATCAACCAATCAATCGTTTATAATCCACGTAGACGGGGCCATCAGGAGCAAATTTTGAAAATTTAACTGTCGCAAACGTGTTTTCCTGCTATTCCAGCCCGTAAATACAGCAACTTAAATGTGGTCCAATATAGCCTACCCTAGATGGCTTACCATACTCCTTGCAGTGTTTCGTTTGATTAGAGCTCTAAATCTCTCTTAACGCTGCTGTAGTAATGGAAGCAAATTTCTGTTCCAAAATATGACTGTCCGATTAACAACCATAAGCTAACTGCGTAACAATATCATTACGCTTTAAGAGGGCTTACGATTTAGTAAGCCCAAATAACCACTGCATAGCAGAAAATGTGATTGAGTGACAAATGAGGGAGGACCCAAGATTAAACGAAGGGTTGTCATGTTGCTGTACTTGGGATATATTTGATTGAACGGGAGAACAGATACACTGGCTCAAAATCTAAAGTATCAGACGTCAATCCAGCAATGGTCGAAGAGGGATTTCTTGGGCCATTGTTTCATGAATACAGTGGAATTATCTAAATCTTAAACAACCGCCGCATGTGCGTTTTTCTTCTACTCTAACCCATGAGTATAACTTCCAAGTTTCCAATCGTTTTGTAACCGACACCCCACTCTATGCCGACCTGAATTCCAACCATCCAATCGGATCGTTGCAGCTGCATTCACAAATTATAGTCGATGCTCGAAAAATGTGGCACAAAGAAGAGTTGCTTCAGACGAAATACTTTAATCCATAGTCAATTCAGTACAAAGCTGTGGTATTCAATTAAAAAAAACCCTGAAATTAATGTTTTATTAGATTTCGGGCACTTTATTTTGCCAACTTTTATTTGTTTTCTCATTACCCATATGCCCGAAAAGCCACATTACCTATGGTGTTCTCCCCCAGAAAATTTTGGAAATTAGAGTTTGCACCTGAAAATGAAGAAAATTTCAATTTTGATGCTGAATTTGCCATATTGGCGTAGTATGATATTTTGATATATATACATTATAAACATTTGAAGTGAGGAACACGACTTTAACGTAACTATAATAATTTATGAGAAAAATAAAATGTTCGTAATCGGGATAGAGTGCGGCTTTTTTGAATTTTGAAGATTATCATGAAGTGGGCGCCTAAATAATCTCACTAGCATTATATTATAGGCGTCCCTTCGGAATGAGGCACCTCACAAATCATGCCGTTTGAATTTTGAAGATTTAAATGCCGTTTTGGTTTGAGTTGGCCTCGTATTGCTTCGTGCGCGCCCATCTCGTCGTGGGCACCCATCCAATGCCACTCAGCTTTATGTATTGCTTCCAATGGGAAGCACGACTTTGGCGCCCATTGAGGGAGCTAATTTTCCCCAATGGAAACTTTTCCAGGGGGGCAGCCGCCCCCGCACCCGCTAGCTACGGGCCTGTGTACCGTAAATGTCTACAAGATAATGCGTGTTTATTATTTCATGATAAAGAACAATAATGCACCTTGATATTATAAGTAACGTAATTGTGTGTATTCAATCTGATTAAAACACAAATCTTATTTCATTTTGTTTTTTTATAGTTCAAAATTTCGTTTTACTTGTCTTTACTACACTAGGATCTGGATGATTTGTTATATAACCTGGAAAATGCCGATTGTATGGCCCCTGACGTGACCTCCCACTGTAGCTGGTCAGATCACAATCCAGCAAAACAAAAAAACCCCAACAAAATATATATCTGTAATCTAATCAGATTGGTGTCCTATGTGGTCAGCAATACTCGGCCTAGTCCACACGAGCATACACCATGCGTTGTTGTCGCATACTCGTCGTCGAATGACAACTAGCAAGTGTTCTTTTACGTGTACACGGAATTAGTGTTTTCACTCATCCTTGTCTAGGCACCACACATACGGGAAAGTTCTACCATCGCCCCAGGAATAGTACTCGGAAGTCAAAAGGTAAAATCGTTATGATTGTGGTTAATTAAGTATTGGGATTCTATAGACGATGTCGTGACTAAATGGGTTAAATCTTGAAGACTTTTAATGATAATGCATTTTTACACACCATTCACAATGGGGAATCGAACAGAATCGCCGTTTTGATGCTTTATTGGGGAAAAGGACAATTGCCGGCTGGAAAACTGCCGGTGGACAATTGCCGGCGTGAATAACTGCCGACGAGGACAACTGCCGGTGATATTTGTTTTTTCTGTTATCACTTTTTAAGAAAATTATGTTCAACTTTCAATTGTGGATATTTCTGTGATTAACCTATTTGTAATACAATTAAGAGTTATGTTATAATGTTAGGAGAATTTTAGTGTGCCATCCATCTAAATATGATTGCATGCTTAAAATATAATTGTTCATTTTATTATAAAAGTTATTTCTGTGATTCACTTGTTTTAAATAAAATTAATAGTTATGTTTTGATCAATTCATAAACTATACTAAAAATTCCAATGAAATCATCGGCAATAATTTGATAATGATTATATACATACATTATATACATATCGTTTATAATTGTTGCCTCATATGCCATTTACAAAACTATACTAAAAAGAAAAACACCGGAAAAATACCATCAGTTACAAACTATGAAAAAAAAAATAACAAAATGATCGATAGATCTTGGTTCCCTTCGATATCAGATCGTAACTTCCTGAATTACGGACTTTGGTTGTACACACAATCATGTTTTTAGCTCGTGTTTCCTCAAGGGGTCGCTATATTTGTCCGATTTTGATGAAATTTAAAATATCTGTTTACATCCTAAATATCTTGGTTGGTTGCGATAATGGCATGTATCGGACCGTACCTCCTAATGTTGCGATAAATCATGTGGTGTTTAGCTTGTGGATCCTTTATATGTTACATTTTTTATTTCATTTCATAAACCACTCATATATAACCGTAACACCATAATTTGTGGATGAAATCAATTTTGGTGTTTCGCGGACCTTTAGTTCTGGAGTTACGTCCCTTGCCTTTGACGAAGAATGTGAAATATGTATAAAGTTCGTTGGTTAATTAATGTTTTTTCGGATGCAAATGAAATTTAACAATTAATGTTAACGATCAAAAGATCTTAGGTTTCATCAAACATCAACTTCTTGTTTAATATAGTCTTGGCTGTTTAATTCACATTCAATTATTTAGGAAATACGCTTTGTATTACAGAACAGACAATGTACATTAATTTGTGTTTATAATGTACACTATAGAAACACTGAATCTTACAACATGAGGATTATATCATACACATTCACTGTCACTATAATAAACATAACTGTATATTTTCATCATTTTTATTGCCCCCACTTTGGGCTAGTTCCTAGCAACCATGCAACAGCCATGGTCAATTATGAATGATACTAAAAATGTATGACAGACTAAATTATAATGGTAAATACTGAGCCTGTTTTTAACTTATTTATTCTCCAAGTTGGATTTGAAGCAATGGGAGGGAAAACGATGGGGATGAATGCTATTGATATTCCATGTTCTCATGAAAAATGTGTGCGTATCTTACACGTCAAAGTCTTGTTACCCGTCATTTTGCACTGGTATTGTTGTCACGTGGTCTGCTTTCGAATTTCTGTCAAACCTCATAATAAAAAAACTAATCATGATTAGTGTCTAATAGTGGAACGATCGGATTTTACCTCGTGACCACTCCTTTTAGATGAAACAAACATATCAAAATTCGTGAAATATTTCTGGTAAACATTTTCCTATCTTATGGCAATTGGTGACATTTGTGATGGGTCTCATTTTGTGAACTTATGTGTTTCAACCCAATATCAGTTCTCGTTAATGAACTTTTTTTCTTGCAAACGCAACACTTGTCTCTTTTTACGATTTTAAGCAGTCCCATGTCCCACGTTTTGCGCGTGTATTCCCTACACCCTGGTCCTTTAAATACAGATCAAGATTTCACAATTTATCATTTCGGGAAAATGCCACGCTATACACAAGAAGACAGGAGCTTTTGCCATGCTGGATCAGGGGACATCACAGGTAAACGTCGCCAGGCACTTTGATGTGCACCTTAGGACCATTATTGCTAGCCTCAGACAATGCGTTCACGCCACTGAAAGAGTTGCCCATCTGCCCCAACCGGGAGCGTCACCTGTGTAACAACCGGTGCTCAAGATCGCCATATACGACTACAGGGATGTTTGCGTCATGGTTTGGGCCGCTTTTAACGTCAACTTCCAGTCCCACTTAGTGGTGACCCAAGACCATCTCATCATCCTTCGTCCGATGTTGCTGCCATTGCTGACCTCACATGGCGTCCGTCGACAGATGGTTTTCCAGCATGATAACGCCCGACCCCACACTGTCAGTCGGGCAAAAGACTTTCTGAACAACCATCATGCCCGTGTTATGGATTGGCCCGCTATGTCTTCACATGGCGTCCGTCGACAGATGGTTTTCCAGCATGATAACACCCGACCCCACACTGTTAGTCGGGCAAGAGACTTTCTGAACAACCATGATGTCAGTGTTATAGATTGGCCCGCTATGTCTCCCGACATGATCCCGATCGAACACCTTTGGTATGAATTTGGACGACGGGTTCGAACTCAAGCCGTGCCACCACAAACAGTTGCAGAGTTGGCACATGCACTCCAAAATCATTGGCATACAATCCCACGTCGTGTAGTGAAACAGCTATGCCAGTCCATGTCTATGATGAAGGTGCACATAACTAGGCAAACGCTATTCGATTCAATTTAATAAAAGTCGACTTGTTTACTAATTTGTCTTTAATTTTTGGCTTACTGTGTCGACAGTAGGCGACTTAGTGGGTATTGCCTGGTTCAAACCTAAGTCTCTTGTACAATCCATGTGTAGTATGATCTTGTCCGTGGGGCAGGTCGGGAGGCCTGCAAAGGAAACGGTGTCAAGCCGTTCTGTTCGGATACCATTGGCAATACACTATATAAATCGCTCTCCGCGCCTCATTTCCCGCATAAGACAAAAGTGCACACCGTTCGCAATGTGTATTAGCGTCTTCTTAAGCCCGGTTGGTTAAGGGAAGTAAAAATCTTTTCATTGACATTTGACCTACAAGACTTGCGACAGAAGGTAGAATCCGAATTTTCCACCGCTTTCCAATTTACGTCTTAACGGTTAAAGCTTTTAAACAGTTGTAACTTGAATTTTCGGAATCATCCTGGTTGAATTGTTTACAAACGTACATAGAGATTCAATGGTAATCATTTCATATAGTTAGTTGCTGTCATTTTAGAAAACTTTTAACAAACATTATTATATTATCGAGCGTGCGCTTTAGATCACGATGTCTGTTAATGAATCGAGTGTTGTGGTGTCGATTCCCCGCTTATCTAACCTCGTGGGTTTTCTCCGGGTCTTCGGGTTTCGCTCACTGCTGTGTCGAGTGGACGTTAAACCCTATTTAAGTCTCTCTGATTTTCGTAGTTTCTTTATTGTTTCACACGTTTCAAAGCTTAATTACGAACCCCGTCAACATCTGATTAATGCCCGAATCCATGGGAAAGTAAACAAAGTATTATATACTTCATCTAATGTATAACTCATGTTTACTATTGTGAAACAGGTGTAAAGCTGGTGAACGACCCTGTGAATAGCTCACAAAACAAGATTCAGATAGGTAGAGGACAATGACTAACTGCCATGTACTCGGTGCTTTGACATCATTAACTGATTCATGTACTTACAACATTAATATACATGAATAACAACCTGATCCCTCCCTTGTCAGTTATCAAACAGACCGTGACCAGCAACTACTTTTGTTTTGACAGTATACACATGAGACTTATTTATAAACAGCCTTGAATAATGACGACAAACATGACGCAGTTTTTATTCTTTTAATTTTAAACTATCCTCGACATAATTTAAATATCTAATAATAGAATTTGTTCTTAATTATTGTTCTATTTCGGGATACAATAATCCATCGTCATTTTACTTCTGTAGATATGGGTAACTTTGAGTAACTTTATTCGCCTGTATTGCAAGACTAAGACCTGGGGCCTATTTCAGGAAATTTGAACTAAGATAAGATCCCAATTTTAGTAATTTGATTGGATAATATTAGATTGATTTTAGTGCTTAGCCAATCAAAATTGAAGTATCTACTAAAATTGGACTTTATCTTAAGTTAAAATTTCGTGAAACAGGGCCCTGGAATGTTATCTAAATGAATTAGACATTAATAAACTTATCCAGACCATAATAAACTCTCGATGCCATCGTTAGCGCGATCTTCAGTGGATTGGAATACAGTTTGTGAATGGCAATTTCACGTAAAATTGGATAATCGAGACTTTGTTTATTATAAAAACAATGTTAGCAATAACGTTAGAGGCTAGCCGAGAATTCAATCGTTAATATCTCAGTTCAGAGTGAAGCAATTTGGTTGACATTTTTCGCATACCGGTTTTAAAAAAATACAGCGAGAAGTGTAAGCTCTTTATCTAATCTTATCTGTTGTCCCTTTAATAAAACCTAGAATAACTCTACTATCTGCCGTGCAATAATATCCCCTTCTTGTCTTGTCCTTTCAAGGGTAATAAATAAATTAAACCACGCAAACCCGAAAACAATGAAATTAGAGAATCGTAAAGTATTTTTTTTTCTTTTTATGGTCCACATTTTAAAAAGATAGGCAAATATTTTATTTGGATTAAATACGAATTTACGGCATTAGAAGGAGGGTATTATATCGTCTCAGAACTGGTCTTGGGTAAAATAAAATTAATATTAGTAAATAAACTGACGAAACGAAATACATTAATTGCTAATCTATAGTATTGTCGGATAACTTATAACTCGGATTTTCTTTTTCATCTGTTTTCCAGTGTTTTTGTGGAACGAAAGACTTGTGCTCTAACTTTGTAATTAATACACCTCGATTCCTTCCAACGCTTATAATGTTTCCCACTATAGGCCAATTAGTTGTTCTTGTATTTTTACAACACTTCACCGATATGAATAGTTGCATAGATAAATGTGTTTACATTTATATCTCTTGTGGCATATACCAAATCTTGACACGTACTAGTATTAAGCAATGTTTTGCGATATATTCCTCTTTATTGTTAGTTTTCATTTTTGGGTGAAGTCTGCATCACTACAGGCCGGTACTGTTCAGCGCAGTGGTCGCTTACGTCTAGCCATCGGATTTATATCTGATTGATATGTACGTTTGTTTATGATTTCTGCGTATTGTGTCTTGTCCGTAAATTTGTCTTGTGCACTTACTATTATAGTAGTTTAATGCTGGAGGCACATCTAATTGTGCCGCAAAATGTCCCAAAATACCTATCTTTAGTGACGCATAAAAACGGTTATTTTTCGCCAAACCTATATGTCATGTAAAATAACTTAAAATATAATTTATGTAAAAGTCATTGCTGTATAAATCTTTTATATTTGTCTTCCATAATTTACACCACAATTCGATTTATGTCAAATAGAAAAACTATATTTAGCATGACGAGTCATCGGATGTTTCTTGTCATCACGTTTACTGTTAATTTTCTCTACACGGAAGTTGTGATTCTAAAAAGAATCTTAATTTAAATTGATTTATTGTATTTTTAAATGACAAAGACGAAATGTGGGTTGCACAACCTTTTAATTTCCTTTATAAAATGCATCGATCTGAAAACAGAAAAAAAATGAAAGACAGAGTTGTTACAAACGGTTGATGTTAATTTTGTTACTGACTCAGAGTCCTGGATAACCGGGAACAATATTTTGACTGCGAAGACCCTAACAATTTGGCTGTATTTCGTGTGAGGCTTGGTTGGTTCGATTCAAGAATCGACCATCCCTGAAAATAGCCGCAAATTTACAATTCTTAAATCGTTTTCAGAAAAGAAAGTAGTTTTTGGGAGATCTGCCCCCCCCCCCCCCCGATACGTTACTACAAAGACCAAACTCTACAACGTAACATATTTTAAACGTGTGTTAGTTAATGTGTTGAGGGTGAGGCACTATACAGATGATACTGTAAATCAAAAGTAAATGGAATGTTCATATAAGAGATGATGTGATTTTTAAGTTAGAAATAAATGAAATAATTAGTCGGCGAGATAAGAGGGAAACAGGACAAGACGTGCCCATATCTGACGTAGTGTCTGGATGCCATTTGAAAACGACGTCTTCAACACAATACGAATCATTGTTGCCATTCGTGACACAATGATCGAACAAGCTCTGTGCGAAAAAAAAAAATTGTTTTGATATATTAAACAGAAAACGGTTTTATTGCTAATGTTAGTCACGAAATACGATGTTTCTAAAGATTGGTTTTATCGGTGGGATTAAATTTTAAATTTAACCAGATAACCAACACAACAAAGCAAATCATTTTATTTTTAAATCAAAGAGGTCTAGGTGTTTTAAATAATTTCATAAAAACAACCGATTCAATATAGAAAAAAGGTAAATTGCCAAAAAAGGGGCAGTTGACTTGATGTTTATTTTGTGCCTTGGTATGTTGTCTGGTATGTTTTAACAAGAAATATCCCACTGCTAAAGACCCCTACGCGCAAGCGAATTATTGAAATAAAATGAAACCATATGTTAGTCCCAAAATGACCTAGTTTGTGTCGAGTGGACGTTAAACCCCATTTCTCTCTCTCTCTTTTAACAAGAAATAACCGATTATCAGGTTGTTGGGCCTTTTTATAACTGACGTCAACAATAACGTTAGCTGATTAATTGACCCGGATGGTGAAATTTATTCCATATCTCATCCATTGTATGGTCTAATACTATTCGACTCCATACAAAGATCTCCAATAGGCGGATTTAGTTTTTCAAACGACAGGGGTAGGGCAAGGGGGTGTTAATGAAGGCCGTGGGGTGCACCGAGGTGGAAAATGATAATGATTATCTACCGAGAAAAAATTCATGTCAAAATCAACTCAAATCTTATATTTGTTATTCTAGAAACGTTTGTGACATATTTCCGTTTCATATTATCGTCCCACGTTTCCTATGAAAACAGACCTGTGAAAACAACAACAACCGAGACAGTCAAATTAATTAATTCTTGTTCTTGGAAGCTTGATTTTACTTGATGCAATTATACTATAATTAAGGAGGTGCTGATTGTACCCCTTGACGTCTTTATACAACTGACAACAGGTAGTTCAAAGCTAGAATATAAAAGAAAATTAAACTCGTGTGAGGGTCTGTGCATGCATTGTATATTTAAATGTAGATATTAAGACGACCAGCCGAGTGAAGCGAACAAAACAATTTTTTTTCTAAAAGTAATAATTACATTTTCATCTTCCAAATGATTTGCCCGTACCCCGAAGTTTGTTTTAGGAAATTACATAAAATGGGGTTTAACGTCCTAGTGTTCTGCTTCAACCGGGTTATAATGAAGAGCGCATACTCCATGCAGTGTACTACGAGGGAAATTTTGCCCGGACAGCGGCGCTACGGCCTACTTTTATTTCGTATTCCGACTGTCAAAAGAACTTTACGTACACGCCACTGTGTACAAGGAACACGAAAATGCGAATTGTCGTTTGCAAGGACTTGGTGGAACCACGCCGGAAAATTCAGATGAGCTTTCTCTGCCAAGGTAGGGTCCGAACACTTCCCTCCAGACTAGCGAGCCAATGTCCTACCCAATGATCTATCCAGGCTCCAGCTTTACGTCTTACTTAAATCTGTACATTCCGAACGAGCTACTTAAATCATGACAAATCTACATACTTGAAAAAAAGTTATTTTCTTTCATTTTTTTAGAGTTCAACTGCAACTTTTGCTTGAATTAAATCGCCTCGTCATTGATTATAGAACTTATGTGCATTCCGTTAGGTAATACGAGTCCAATGTATAGTGTTCCGACAGAAAGAAATCAGTCAGCTATACCATCACAAGATGCGTCGTCATCTCTATTATCGAAGTCATATGACGAGATTTCATTGTTTTCATTGGTATAAGATTACAGTAGATAATGGTAACCTGTTCGATGAGTCATTTATTTTCTCAACATTGCCTCTGTAGTTCGACAATTTCAGAGGAGCCACGGTGGCTTAGTGTGTAAGACGCTGGCTCGCTAGTCTGGTGGTCGCGTGTTCGGTAACTGCATTGTCCGAGAAATTTCATCGGTTTTTTCCGACGTGGTTTCCCTTTTGTCATTGTCGTAGGACGGAAGGCCTGGCAAGCACAGCCGTCTAGTCGTTCGGATGGAACGAAAAGACGAGGACTTGTGTATACATACACGTAAAAGATCCCCTAAGCAGGCGGAATTCGATATTTATTTGCCGTAGTTAAGCTGTCCGGGCAAAATGTCTCTTATAGAACACTGTCTGGCGTATACCCGTCTTCATTAGCCCAATACTGGAGTAGGACAGTAGGACGTTAAACCCCATTTCATTTCATGTCGACTAGGCTGATTTAGATATCTTGAAGCGGGAATTTCATATTTTCTAAGAAAGTCATAACATATTTATTTGTATATGTCTTTGCTCAATAGGTTGTCAACTCACTATTATACAAACATAGGCATTATTTTCCATACTTAAACATATTCATATCGGAAATAAATAACACAATTACCTCCCTTGTTTTTCCATTCCCCCATGCAATAATTGTCTTCAAACGTTTGAATTTGAAGTTGAAAATGATATTTTTGCTAATTTCTCAACCTTTAATAGGACTATGCTTTAACTAGGAATAACTGTTTATAGATACCATCCATTTTAAGGCGTTTTTTGTGACGTTACCGGAAAAAATATACCATCTTGGATATGGATAATGGACGTTTTCAAAGTGGTACCGAAAGAATATTTTTGTTCTAATATTCATACTTGTATCTACATTTGAACAATTTCCCTGTTGTAACCCATTATCTGTTACAAAATAGTTTTGGGCACGTTATTGTAAATAATGAAATTCCTTACTTAAAAATCTGATGGCGGGTGTGTGTATCTGTGTTGTTTTTGGACCAGGAACTGGTTGCTAACCGTATAGTCACCTTGTTCTTCTTCCTGTTCTTGGGGTGACGCTCTTCGAAAAAGGGCAGAACTCCGTCCGATCGACATGAAAATTGGCATGCTTCTTCTGTGAAAAATTTTGCATCGATGTGGTGAATTAGATTTTTGAATTTCATCCAACAGCATGGTCAGCTCTGGGTCCATAATACGACCGTACTTGTTGGGCCAGAAACCTTATCTTGTTCTAGGGCTGACGCTCTTCGAAAAAACCCAAGACTCCCTCAATTCAAGTCCGATTGACATAAAAATGGGTATTCCCCTTCTTTGAATAATTCTGCGTCGATTTAGCAAAGTAAATGTTAATTTCATCTAACATGTTTCTTTTCTAAATCCATTTCAATGGAGAACTATGGACGTCAAGAGAGTGGCATCTTGACTCAATCTAACTAATGCTGCACGGACTTAAAGAGTTTTAGATCATTGCAACTATTCTTTAGTTCGTGATAGGGGAGGTTGTTATGTTTTTAATTTACATATACGTTTCAGATCATACTTTCTCGAATTTAGTTATTGTATTCACTTAAATCACAATTTACTGAGACGTTCTTCTCCCATTTTCACAAAGGCGTGTGTGCTTTCACGTTTTACATTTCCTGTCATTTGAAACTGAAAGAGTAAATTGATGCAAATAACAAAATGCTTAATATTCTGATTAAAATTATATCTTCGTTATTTTCTTTGAAAAGCTTGTTCAAATCGCGTGTCATATTGACTAACCAAATTGTTTGTGTTGTGGTAAGGGAATTTCAAAAATTAAATTGATATGAAGACAGGTGGTCATTAAATTTAAAACCGAAGAAGGTGGTTTGAATTGAAATCAAATAATAGCGATTTCCAACTGCTAAGGGATATTTACGTGGTCGCCAATGAGTTCACGAGTCACGGTCTTTTGTCCCATTCGAACAAGTAGACAACTGTCCCTGTCAGACCCTCCGTCCTGTAACACTGACAAAGGGAAACCCAACCGGGAAAGATTTGAACGGACCTTTTCTGACAGGTTTTGGAAAATATACTTGGTTGAGAGTCCAGTTGTTGCTCTGTCTGAAATTTTTTTTAAAAAGTTCAAGTCAGTGGGGAAATGATGATCTGCCCCCATATGCAGTCCCTGGAAGAAAACAGTTGTGGTAGGAAGTTGATTATATTAAAATGTATAAAGATAAGCAGAAGGAATATAATCAAATAAAAATTGTCATCCAATACTAAATTACATGTCTTATATAAAAGATATACACATTGTTAATGCATTACTGGCATCACTTAAACGTATTCCAAATTACCACAGTAACTGGTAAAGGCCCGTAGTCAAGACTAAGAGTCATAAATATATTGATTTAATAAGTATTGCGTTCTAGCATTGATGTATATGGAGAATGATTGTTTAATTGATATATCTTCCATGTAGTTAGTTATCGATTGCAATCCGATTATTTACTGACTGAAAGTGATCTTTTTTGAGGGTATTTACGTTGTCGCAGTAAAGCTTAACCACTAAGATGTCTGGTACACATACACGCATGCGCCATCTAAATAAAGACATTCGTGACATGCTGGGAAGTCAGGTATGACGGATTGCTGGATATATATACAGTACACCTGGTTAAGTTAGTTTCATTTAGTTTTGATCTTGCCAGAAGCGATGAAGGGATTACAAATGCATTCCCCGGTGAGGCTGTGTTGCCTCTTAATAACAGGTAAGGTTTTTGGTTTTATATATAATTAGTCAAAAGATCGAGAAAATAGCTACGCTTTTCTTTTTTTATTCCTGTTCGTTTATTTAAATAGTGACATTTCATTAAACATACAGGTGTAGCAGTAGGGTATTGTTAACTGAATTATATTCGAATACGAGAAGAATATGTTTTACGCGCAATTCCAAATGTGCAATATTTCACGAGGGTGGATAAGGGTGATATATACTGGGAACACATCAATAACAACCCATTTGTACACTTATGGATGTTTAATCTGTATGTGTTGTTATTGATGTGTTCCTATTTGAATATTGTTCACAATAAGAAGCAAAATAAATAAGATATGTTTACAGGATCATTTTGTTATACGAAAAACTAAATGATGCGTTTTCTATGGCGCTCAGTATATATTAATTTTGAATAAAAATTAAACCACCTACCAGCCCGGGATCAACTATTAGGCTAAATAAGCACATGTGTACGAAATGGGAACATCAACACTGCCTCGCTCCACCAGTGCTGGATTTACCACGGCGCAGATGAACCCAGAATCATAATATTGAGGAATGGGATAGGAGACGATAAATAACAATTTTAATCTTGGGAATATATCAAGATTTAAACAGACATACAGTTTTTGTTTCATTTATTGTGTGGTCTGTTTGGTGCTTAGGACCTTTAAACGTTCTAATCCGGCCCCTCCTAGTATTACAATATATTTTCTGTGGATCGAAAGTTTATAAGATAATATTAATATTTCGTTTATGCAATGTAATTTGGCATATTTATTACCAAAGACGTTTGGATGGGACAAAAAAGAACAAGCCAATTGGTAAATTAGTTTTTGCAAACTAAATAAGTTGTTATACTCCTAATTAAAGGCCAAGGAATAAAGAGCATTCAGTTAGTCATATCTGTACCGAAATAATGTGTTAATTATGACATTTTTGAAAAATGATGATTACATTTATATGTCTAATTTGACATATTACGCAAAAAGCAATTAATCATAAATGATGTCTTAATATATAACCGAGCAAATATAATTTTACTGTCTGAAATCAAGTGACGTCGGGGGAGTCGTGTGTGGGGGTGGTTGGGTCACATGGCATAAAATATGCGTATGCACCAGAGGAATGCGAAGATACATATTGTTTCCAAGATAGTTCCCACTATTAGTCGTTCAGGTTAGACGAGAATCTGTAATATGATGTAAACGTAGATCCCTAGCCATCTGGCAAAATTCTCTATGTCGGATATATGACGAATGTGATTGTCGCAGAGAGGCTGCATCTTGCATTGTCTTGAAAATCGTGAAATGTTGTCTTCGAGCAAAGTTATACATACAATATGCCTAACTGCGTTATTTAGCAATTATCAAGACGAAGCTTTAAATTGCGTTATAGTTTCTTATGATTTATTACCATACTGAACGGAGTTTTAATTGTATTTTTATAGCGTCGGAGTTCAGAAAGATGGGTCGGAACCTTCAGTTGACATTAGGCCATTAACTTAATGATATAAGTTCGTTCTAATAAAACAGAAACATTTTTATTACAGAATCTGCCACTATAACACATAAACCCGCACGATTTCAAAGGTTATTATACCTGGTTTAGAAAAATATAGTTAATAACACCCACAACGATCACATAAGAGCAATAATTTTAAAAACGTGTAGCAAACATATACTATATCACAGTGGACGTCCAGGTAATTAATTTCACAGAAAATAATTAGTTAGAATCGGTTGCTATGGTGACTGGTTAGAGGTTTTGTATGTTGTGAAAATTAGCGGCATAATAAATAATATACCATGCACCCTGTATATAGACAGCATAGCTGATAATTCAAGTAAGATTAATTTGATACTGGATCCGATTTGACTTGATTCCATATTTCTTTTTAGTCGCGGGTAAATTTGAAGGAGAGATAAATAAATGGGGTTTAACGCCCGGTTATTTGCTCCAATCGGGGTAAACGATGTCGGAAAATTGAAGGCGTATTTTGAAAGGGAAATGCTAATTGCAGGCCGGTTAGTAAGTTTCGGATATTTTCAGAGCCCACAATGGCCGCTTTGTATAAATTTGTATTTGGGGAGTACTACCTTAACCCGAATCTTTTTGAGAAGACTGAACTTGGATCCAATATCCCCTCCTTAAAAAGGGATAGGGTTAGGTTTAGTATTCGCCAAAATACTCATTTATATAAGGCGGCCATTGTGTACTCCGAAAATTGCCGAACCTACCCAACCGTCCTACAATTAACATTTCTCATTTTGTAAAGGTATCTAAATCAAGCCTAGCAACTGGATTAAACAATTTTGGGTTGTTATAAAACAGGTTTCAGATTGAATCCGGGAATCAAATGGACGAATGTAAATGATGCGATAGTTTATACAAAATACCAGGGTATATACATTATATACCTACACTGTCAGTTTATATTAAAAACCTATTGTACCTGTCTATTTTCGGTTTAACAAGTTTGTAAATTGAAACCGGTTAGGTATCCATGAAAGAAGTTTGTCTTCTTTAAACACCGTGGTTAGTTTAAATGTACGAATCATCTCCCTTTAGTATAATTGTCCTTTAGGGTGCTCTTACATAGTCTTCGTCTTTTTTTAATAACATGACGTCAAACACTGAGTGATTTATAATCTAATTAGCATTGTCTATACTTTATATGGCACATACATATTATTTGGTTTTCTACAATGATGGCTAACTTGTAATTATAAGAATGTCAATATATGCCAAAGTTATCTTCAATGTGATGTTTTAGATCGTAAATCAATATGCATACAGCGACACTTGTTTTCGTCAAAAATTGTCTTGCTGCATTATTGACATGTTGTTTATAAATGTCAGTATTAAGACTGTCAGTAATGGCCCAGGGGCTATCTAATCAATCACATGATGACCTGATGTCCACTTGCTGACCACTCATCATTAAAATATGTAAATATTTTTTACTATAGATCAAAGATAATTCATGTATAAACATCTGAATGAAAATAAGTATACCCATTTATAGTGATGATATGGAAAATAATAGTTTCTGATTTGGTGTACAGATAGGAAGTTTTCACAGATCTGGTTCACTGCAAAATATAAATACTATCTTAAAAAATTAATATTTAAGATGATTTTATGATAACCATATGCCACTTGGGTTCAAAATTTATTTTCATTGTGCATTTTGCGCGTTAGGGGCAAAACCGAATGCTAATATATATAATGTATCTTAATCGAAAATATAAATTTTGAAAGGGGTAAGTCCCGTTATTACCCTTTTGAAGAGGGTATCACGAGTAAATTTGTGTTAGGGGTATACTCTTTTAACAGTATTACAGAAACGCATAGTGATCAGATTTTGATAACGGTGTGTGCATTAAATGAAGCAAAATATGCGTAATGTTAAAATGCCCAGAGGTTATAATTTATAATATTTCAAAAATGGTTTAATGCATGTTTAAACTTGTGAACACGGTGTTATAAATGGTTAAAGTGCTGCAATTCCAAAAATAGAAAAGAATACCATACATTAAATAAAAATGTTTTAATCTAAAGTGGCGGAAACTCACACCGCGTGATTCAACGGAATTAAATAATATTAACTGCATAAAAATAGGAATCGGTGTTAAGCGCCATGTTATAGCAACTCTATACTTGTTAGCCGTTATCATACCGGAAGGTCAATAGACATGTTCCATATTTAAATTTACATAATCTCAGTTACCATCTTGGCAACGATGGTCGCCGGTCCAACCTCGTTTGGTTTCCTACCACTGCAAAAGAACACCACGCGCAATCGAATTACTGAAATGAAATTGAACCATTTATGTTAGTCCTGAATTGACCTAGTTTGTCGAGTGGACGTTAAATCCCATCTCTCTCTCTCTCTCTCTCTCTCTCTCTCACACACACACACAGTTTATTTAGCCCCCAACCAGACCACCAAAACCATGCTGACACTCCGAATAATAGTAGGCTTCAAAGTAATTTGACAACATAAACCCGCTATAATTATATAGGTACCGATTTTACACGCCATTATAATATAGCCAGTCCTACTGATAATCTCTGAAGTAAACTATATAAAAAGAAAAACATTATATCCACGAGTCCTCTTAAATGACAATGATTACGGGCCATGTTTCTTTACTCTAAAAATTTGATACGATATTTCACATACTACTATATCCGTGGGAGAGCAAAGCCATTGTAAAGGTTGGCTCAATTATTAAGCAACCAATAATTTCAGTCACTTATTATACACAATTACAAGATTAAATTGTTTATCAAATAAAACCCTTTCAAAAACAATATTATGGAAGTTAAATATTTTACATGCATGTATGGTCTAGTTCCGTTCAGTATTTTCAAAGGTACGTGTAAATTTGTCAACAATGTGATACTCTTTAAATCCGATTGATGTGGGAGATTTTATTTTTGTATTTGTTAATAAAATGTTAATTAATAAATGTGAGTTCATTTTAGAGTGCATTAATTGATTCGTAAATGTAAACGAGGATCTGAGAAAAATTAATGCTTGCGTTTAAATTTCGGGTTAGATGTCCACAGTTTGTCATTTAGTTATTTATATCATCGTGGACTTGTGACCTTTTAAGAAGGTAATAGCCACAGGCCCGTCTTAAAGATCAATTAAAACTTTTGTACTCTGTATTTGAGGGTTTTTAAATGAATATGCCTGTCGGGCTTAAACTTCCCTCATAACTGCACAGCGCATGGCGTATTCACGTGTCGAAAAATAAAACGCCATGTATAGGAAAGATTGAAAATGATGGATTAGTAGTAAATTTGTAAAAAAGAATAAACAAGGCGGCCCAATATTCCAAGCTGTAATGTAATTAAAAAACGTATATAGTTGAAAAACAAGAAAATTATGTTCATTAAATCCTCTTTAATTTGTAGGATAAAAGCATACAGTAATATAAACAAATATCTCTCAAGACATTTTATGACACACAGTTGAAATTTATTCTGTCTTGCCAACAACGATACCTTGATCTATGTATATATATATATATATATATATATATATATATATATATATATATATATATATATATATGTAACTTACGATGCATGTTAATTTTCAAATTAGGAAATGTTATATAATGTATGCACACCAGGCTAATAATAGGTTTAGATAACTATAAATTGAATGATGCGCCATTGATATAGGATTTATCATTTAAAAAAAAACACTGTGTCGTTTTGTTAAATGGTTATAAAATGATATTAGAAATAGATTTTATGCTAGGTTCCCACTATAACGATTCGCGCTACGATTAAAATCGTCGTTTTAATCGAGGGGTAATCGTGATGATCCTAACAGTGTCGCTCGTGGCAATCGTGTTGATCGTATCGAAACGTATCTGAATTTATCCGCATGTACCAGGTCGTGGACTCATTAAAGACAACCCTATCGCACGGCAGTGGGGACCTAACACAAGTGCTTCTTTTTATTTAAGACACACATGAAATTAATGTGTTCTGTGTGACAAAATTACATATTATTTTATACTTCACAAAAGCCCTCTAGCTAATGAAACGCATAAACTGCAAAAGGTTTAAAACCTCAATAACTGGGAGCAGTGGGTGGCTCCACTATTCTTTTGGTTTGATTAATGTCGGTAAAAGAAAATTTATGTGTAAGTCAGTTTTATTTAAAACGTTTCTACTCTAGTCAGTAATGACCAGATTGAGTCATATAACATAAACATTTATTTCTAATTAAATCGTTTGCTACACAATAACGTCATGTCAATATACACTATGTGAAAAATAATCGTGTCTTATCCATCATTCGTCATCAAGGATACCACCATTTGATGAATAACTCACGAATTACAGTACGCCATAGTTTGTAAACAAATATACGCATCTTGATAGTTTCGAGTCACAAACCATTAATCAGAGTGACGAGTAACTAATACAGGTAATGTCATAGTCCTGAAGTAGATGTCAACAGTACCTAAGAGGAACGGGATAAGCCTTAATGATGATCCCTGTTTACTACCATGATAAATGAATGCACTAGTTTACCACAACATGTATTTTCTTTTGATACTCTGTTTGAAAATTTTACCTTAAACGCGTACCTTTCACATCATGCGTTTTTAAATAAATAGCTTTAGAATATATTTTCACACCAATCTTTGAAACTATCGTAACGTCACCCCATTTTTTTGTAAAATTGAACAGCATAAAATTGAATTTCTCCAAAAGCAGATTTTCGTAGGTTCCGCTGATTTGTATTTTGATTTCTTCAAGAAACAATGTTTGCCTAAAAGATAATACACTGTTAACGTATTTTATACACTGCTTTGTGTATTAGTTACTTGATATTATTTAGAATGCTATAATCATGTCGTCATCAATAGTTAAGGTAAATCAATGATTATAGATTTTAATATCAACAAAGACGGTAAACAGAGATCGACCTTGGGTTTTATCACAGATAGATGGTTCACCCGAATTATTTTTCAGCTAGTTGAAAAGCAGAATAATCCTTCTGAATCTACTTCAATTCCGATATAAATCATTAATTATATGGGTTGGTGAATTTTGGATGCAAAAATCCATACGATTGATATATATTATGTATATTAAAGTGGGTGCAACACAATCAAAGATTGCAAATTCCTTGTAAAGTTTAACGTTACTGTATATATTGTTATAATATATAATTTTAATATTCAATGATTTTGTGAAGTTGCTTCTGGTCTCCACGCTTTTCTTTAGCCGTATTTTGTTCGGAAACGGCCTTTCCCTGGCAACATACAACATAGCGCGTAAATAAAATTAACTCGCGCTTTTGACCCCTTTTCACTTTCATAACATACGTCACATAGATCAGCTTCTAAAGTAAAGACTTATCGTTAACAGAGGGTTCAACGTCCACTCAACACTAACAACGTCACTTTGGCAGTTTTTTCAATAATTCTTAGGGGGAGAAAATCCACCGGACTGGACAGGGAAGTGGTTTAACACCCTTTCAACACAAACTATGCCATTTCGAGACTATCATATCGTTAAATTTTATTTCAATAATTCACTTGCGCAAAGGGTTTTTTATCAGGAGGAAACCGGAGGACCTGGATAAAACCGCCGGGCTAGACAGGCAACCCTACTCCTTGTCACGCACAGCCGAAGAATCGAAACCACGCCTGTTTACTCAATGACAGACCTTATGATTCAACGCACATGCGCTAGCCATTCGGGCTTCCACCCCCCCCCCCCTACGAATTATTGAAAAAACTGCCAAAGTGACGTTGTTAGTGTTGAGTGGACGTTGAATCCTCTGTTGCCGATAAGTCAATTTACTTTAGAAGCTGATCTATGTGACATGTCTCTTAATGTTGCTTTTATAGTGCCATTTGTAAGTGCGGCTGTTCAATTTAAAGATATTTTATGTAAAATTTAAAATTTTGATAAAAAAAAATTGGCGTTCTTAGATCAAAAATAGGGGGGGGGGGGTATTTTTCATATTTTATTCAAATTACTTAATTGTGACCGTAGATTGGTCATTATCGTAGCAATTATCGTTAAATCTCAGCCATTCGAAAGTTTTACGAGTTGATTATGGGCATACTATGTGAATAAATGGCTAAATAATAGTTTATATAGCATTGCAAACTAAAATAAAACCGGCAATAGACAGATTAAGCCCTAATGCACCTTTAAGTCAATCATAATTTCCGAAACATACATTAGTTGATCAAATTGATGACAGTTATTAGGGTATCCGAGGTGTTAAGAAATAAAAATCAATAATATACTTTTAAGTACAATAAGTAATATTAATCCCGTAAGTTATATATGTATACTAGATATTAAATTAAATATGTGTTTCATATAACTGCCTACTATACTTTCTACATTACACTTAACCTGCGTGGAGGTTTTAATTACTTGACAGTTGACAAATTACTGTAATTGGTGGAGATCCGCGTGCTTAATTATCGTGTTATGTAAATAGTTAAAAAGAATTTGACATTTTGATTAAATATGAAAATACAGACCTAATTATATTTATACTTTATGCGATTGTCGGGAGTTGAAAAGTTCAGATAGCCATCTAGGCGCTAAAATATCAAACACCTCACGACATAGTCCACGGTAATAGGTACTCTGATTACTCAGATTGGTTATTTAATATTTAATTAAGAAAACAAAATCAAAATACTATCTCTAGATAATGGCCCTGTTTGAATTCAACCCGAATGAAACAGACCAATCCATAAATTTCGCGGACAACCAAATGACGGCGGGCGTATTACTTAACGAATTGCACGGATCGATGAAATTTCAATTCCTTATATCTTTATAAATACTGAATGGTACTGAACCATTGTTGGACTTATATTGCTTTTCGAAATTCATCTTTCACTATTTTGATGCTGTATAGTGCAGAATGGCGCATCGTTACTTTACGACTCCCACGTTCAACACTAAAGAGTTCATTAAAGTTACCGATTGTCGTACTCATTTCTGTAGCAATAACTTTTTTTCAAGCTTAATCCACTCCGAAATCTACTTAACTAATCGGATAGCGCTGGGGTGTTTATATGGTTTTCATATACATGTATCATAATTTTGTAAATACTGAACGGAATTAAAACATCGGTAGACTGAATATTCCTTTTAAAGATTCAACGATGTTATAATTTGGAATGGATCCAAAACTCATCAATTAACCACCAGTGATTTCATTTACATTGTACATTTTACACAGACAATATCGCGATTTAAGTGTTCGCCAGTCGAAAAAAAACCCGAAAGAAAAGGGTTATTATCTTCAATTCATCATCGAAGTTATCATTATAAGTACTTGAAAATATTTAGCTTAAAATATTTGGCAAGGGTGGTGACCGAGAAAAGGGGATTAGATCCCACCCTACTGTGCCAACCGCATATGCCTAATTTACATCATTGAATCCGGTTGGGTTTTTACGAGTATCATCCAAAGGCGTGGCGAAACTTGTCTAGAAAAACTCATCCAACCCCATAAATAACTTTCAAATTCAATTCACTATATTCTATATTCTCTACAGTATTACATACTTTTCCAGCACCTGTATGTATTTAATATTTGTTCCCTGCCATCGCACTTAAGTTTTGAACATTTTGTCATCAAGACCAATGATGCATGTATCATTGATACCACGATATGTAATTTTAAAATGTCTTTGTTGTTGTTTTCTTTGGCAGTTGTTTATTTGGTGTCTGCCCAGAACCCTGTACCAACATTAATAAATGAGAAACCAATGCCACGTGGTCCAGGTCAAGGATCATATATGCAAGCATTTAGACAGTTTTTGAACCTGTTATTAACTGACTACAAGCAGAAATTAGAAACTGGTGAGTAAGGATCTTAGTGTGTGGTGTTTCATTTGAGAGAGAGAGGGGGGGGGGAGAAATGGGGCTTAACGTCCACTCGACACAAACTAGGTCATTTTGGGACTAACTTATGCTTTCAATTTTATTTCAATAATTCGCTTGCGCGTAGGGGTCTTTAGCAGTGGGAGGAAACCGGAGTGCCCGGAGGAAACCAAAGAGGTTGAGAAGTCGCCCCTATCTCCACCCCACATACGCTCACACCAGGGATCGAGCCCACAGCCGCAGGCCAGAGGTGACCGGCCAGCTAGAGGTCGAAAAGCGGCACTCTAGACCGATAGGCCCCCCCCCCCCCGTTTCATTTGAAACTGGTGAGTAAGGATTAGTCGGTGCTGTTTCATTTGAAATGGAGAGAAACCATACTTTTTCATCATATTTCAAACCGTGCACCAACATCCGGTCTAAAATTCTGGATATGCAATATGCATGAAATATAATAGTTAGTGCAGGAGGACCGCACTACACAAACAACACAAATCTACAAGATAAACCTGCGGACAAGACAGAAAATAGACATTGCGAAAAAAAACCAAATTAATATCAAATCAAGTGAATGGATCCGGAGCCCAACCGTAAGCGTCCACTGAGCTGTACAGTCCCGGGCCTGTTATGGTACAGGCTTCACTAAAATGATTTACATAAAAGACGTACATAACAGAAATAACACGATCAGTGGTCGTCTCTTCAATGGCGATAGTCTACGAGTTGATGTCAGGTGTCCGAACGTCAAACAATTACAATAAGGGCAATAATCCGGATAGAATCTTGGAGAACGCTAAAATAATTACGCTGTTCTTCTATTTCTTAACCCCATATTACTAATGTCGTGTGTAGTAGAAAGCTATCAATCCAACGAAAATTGTGGAGACGACTATAGCTGGTCGAATGAGAAAGAAATATAATATGGTGATCTAAGGTCTGTACGTATTCAGTGATCTTTTTGATAATCAATAAATTGTGTTTATCTTTTGTATAGGGCTACAATCCTTGGTACCACAACCGGTAGCTAACAGTCCTTGTTTGTCCACTACCGAAAAAAGGAAAGAGTTTTTTGAGGATTTGAGGGAGTATTTTGGTTTATCTTCTGGTGAAGATGAAGACGACGAGGATGAATCAACCACCAAGACACCTGGACAAGATATGGATTCCGATGATGATTTAGAAAAGTTCACAGTATGTTTGTTATTTTATGAAGATCCATAACACATAAACGTATCATTTGTTAAGAAACAGTTTTATAATAAGCCTAACTGAGACATAAAATTGTTAGATATTGTATAATTTTTTATCACATATTTTTGGCGGATAAAATATTCAAGTTGGCGGAAAAAATATATGAACATTTCTTTACATAAAAATTATCATCCGTTTTGGCGGAAAAAAATTGAAAGCCAGTGTGAGCCCTGGAAACAGTCCTTAGTTCATACAACACATGAATTAGAAAATTAATAGCCCGAGAAGTTTATTTCCATTCAATTTCTTACAAAATGTATGTCGTTTTATTGAGTACAATGTCATTGCAAAAATCTTTAGGGTTGTATTTTTCGACGTTGTTTTCCCTTGGCGGTCGGGCAGGACGAATGGCCTGATAAGATTCCTTTATAGATGAAATTCGATATAAGAGTGGGCCATAGTGCCGCTGCACGGGCAACATTTTCCTCATGGCACACTGTATGGCGTAGGATCGAACGTCTTCATTTGCCTAGTTTATGGTCAGAACGTTAAACCCCGTTTCATTTCGTTAGGATTGTATAAAGCAGGCTATTACGCGGATGTGCTTAATGACACAATATAACAGTCTCTGTGTTCAATTGTACATTATTTGAAATATATGTGAACTATCTGACCTAGCATCACTTTAACCAGGTGTCCAAGATTGGTTACACAGCGTTTCATAGCTTGATATTAAAATATGACTTCATCATCGATTATGAACATGGTCATAAATCAATATGACATGGAATCAATCAAATGCTTCATAATCCGCTAGTGGGTACATCAATACAGCTTATGATATGGTGGAATGCTACGTGCGAATTAAAACCGTGGCCAAGATTGGTCTGGAATGTTAACAATCTTAGATGACGCTATATTGAATACAAAAACGTTCATGTTTGTAATCTGATCCGTTTGGTTTACAAATGGCTGTCATTGCGGACTGATCTTGCTGTAAGATTACTCCAACCTTCCGACACACATAAAAACACCTGAATTTGAGAAATGAAAGACGCTGATATTCGACAAATTTCAAAATTGTAAACGAAATATATTTAATTATGTCCAGCAAGTCCATTAATTGTATATCGATCCAATCTGATCACAATACATTGCAGATCTGTGGTTTTTATACTTTCAATGGGAGGTCGGTCATTGGCCATTCGAGTGCCTTTTGACCATATAGAGACAGGCAATTGATTAACTAATCAGAGTTAATATTTAGAAATATAACCTTTGCTGTGTTTTAGCTGGGGCATAGGATGGCCGAATGGTTCGCACGTGCGCGCTGTATCATAATTCTGTCATTGGGTCAACTGGCGTGGTTTCGAATCCCTGGTTGTGCGTGACAAGGAGTAAGGTTGCCTGTCTTACCTCGTGGGTTTTCTCTGGGTTCCCCCCCCCCTACGGCTTAAGACCCCACACCCCATAGCGAATTATTGAAATAAAATTAAACCATATTAGTCCCAAAATGACTTAGTTTGTGTCGAGTGGGCGTTAAACCCCCATTCTTTATATATCAACTCTTTCAGATCCTGGTGTACTGAAGGCAAGTAAAATGAAATTTTGAACTATAAAAAAACGAAATGAAATATGATCCGAGTTTTATTCAGATTGATGTCGATTTGCACAATTTTTTCTATTATCATTTTATATCGTCATAGTAGGCATTACTTATCGTATATTTCATCTCTTTTCTTCTCTAGGATTCCACCCTATCGTGTATTAAAGATATGTTAAATATAGACATAGTTACCAAAATGTGTAAACAGATATCTAGAAATCCAGCCAGCATCAAGAACTTCAAGAAACTTATTGCTGCAGGTTTTAACTGTATCCGATATTTACGTGATGCGGATATGGATGGTGATGATGATGTAAGTTGATCTTACATAACTTTTTTTTCGGGCAAATGGTCTTATCATTAATATATTCTACGAAAACTGACATTTAATGTTTATTTCAATAGCGTAGTCCGAGGCTTGACGTTTGAAAAAAATGCTTTTTTCTGTCGGGAAAGTAGAAGGATACAAGCTACAATTTTTATTTTCCACGAAAGCACTACGTACTGGCGGAACGTATGTTGGTGGGTATTGTGGGTGAATTTGGGTGAGGTGGCAACTTCAAGGACGACCCCGGTGGAACAAACTCTTGGTACCCCCCTTGTTTAATTCTATATGTAATGCACAGAACGAGGGCTTATCCTCGGAAAGTGTCCTTTAGATATACTTTTATTGGAATTCTTACTACTTTTGATATTGAACACGGTTACAGACACTTTTCTTTGTCAACTCTGGAAACGCCACGCAGACAATTATGACCCACCAAGTACAAGGGCTATGCTAACAATAAAGAAACGAGGTGTTGGAAAAAAATTCTCTAAGTAGCTGAAAATGATTATCGGCCACCATATGGAAACTGGGAACCAAACAAATACTTAAACGGTGTGGTCTTGTGTGCAAAGTACCGACCCAAATGGGATACCGGGACAAATCGGACTTGGTAGATGGTTATGGGTGTTCTGTATCCAAATCGAGACGTTCTTACCCTAAAGCAGACAGCATTTAAATAAATGTTTTGACGGAAGACAAAGAGCAACACAACGTTGTAGGCATGTTGTTTATAAGACACGAAAGAAATCCATACATTTAAAAGTGTTGTAAGTGCTTTTTTCATCTTGTGTATTTTATTATACGTTTAGTTGGACCTTGACGATGCACAGCAAGATGCTATACTCGATAAACTGCTTGAGAAAGATGTTAAAGATTGGAATGATGATGACTTAGGGGAAGCTTTGGTAGGAGCCCCTGATCTGATAGACGATGATATACTTGAGGATCTTCCAGATTCTGTTTTTAACAACAAGTAAGTTTATTATTTACCATGGTGATAGTTTTTGTAATTTATAAATTACAAATTAATGCATGTTGTAATATAGTAAAACGTTTATTAATTGCATTGCATGTAACATTATAATGACATAAATAAACGTACAACTCCAGCTTGGGAAAGAACATGCAGCTATATGTTCCCACAGCTCTGGGTTTCAAATACTTGAGCTCTTCTATAGCATTTATGAACCAAATGGTATCAAATGTATGGCACTATTCATTTTCACTATAACATTACTATTAGCATGGAGAAAGGCACTGGCTCACCAACCAGGACGTCCGGGATTTCCAGCGAGATCCATTGTACAAGCATAGGCATACGGGGAAATTTTTGACTGGGGGGGGGGGCACGGTGGTGGTTGGTGCCCAAAAATGTAGTTAGGTTCTTAGTATTTTAGTCGTGGCTTACTGTACTCCAAACAATAGAGGGTTCGAGTCTTAAGATTTCTATTTAATTAAATTGGACACACTCAAGAACACAATATTTTTTTATACAACTTTTACAAAGTACAATAATTGTGTGCCCAAATTTTCCCAGCATTTGGTACCCAAAATAAAGTTGACGGTCATTAACCCGGTTAGTGAAGAAAAATATGACGTTAAACCCCTATTCCGTTCATTCATTCATTCTCTTGATTACATTTTAAATGAGTTTTACATTATATTTTATATGAGTTTTGCATTATACCACAACCACTTTTGCGTTATACGTTAATGAGTTTCGCATTATATGTTTATGTGTTTTGCATTAAAGTTAATGCGAATTACAATATATACCTAGCTTAATGTTTATCCTGCGCTTTATTATACATTTATGTATTTAGTATTAAAACCAATTAAACAGTTTAGCCAGTAGTCCTAATATTAACATAACATGACTTATAGCCGGTTTATAGAACAGGGCCCTGTTTCACGAAATTTTATCTAGAGATAAAATCCTAATTTTAGCAGATACTTCAATTTTGATTGGCTAAGAACTAAAATCAATCTAATATTGTCCAATCAAATAACTAAAATTCAGATCTTATCTTAGTTAAAATTTTGTGAAATAGGCCCCAGATGTTTTTACGACATTAAATTTATAGAATACATGATTCAATTCTGGAATATTATTTTTTTTTATCCAGTCTAATGTTCAATTAAGTTAAAATTGTAATTTTTAGTTATACACAAAGAGGATTAAGAACTTTAAAGCTCTGCCGATTGATACCAGTCCATTGTTATTGTGGTAGTGTTCAAATTGGATTGCTCGCAAAATTTGACCGTCCATTGCGGGGATATAGCTGTTTTAGGATTTCGTATAGTCCTACGCATTTTAATCGTTAGGAGTTTCCAAAAGTTCGGTAATCGCACTAAGAATACTTTGATCTAAATTTCCAGTTTGTTTGATTTTAATTACCCGAGTCGAACGATATTCTGAATATTCTATTAAATTAAATACATTATATTTATGTTTTTGTTGAGAGGTATAGTAAGTCTAACATAGAATGTTTTCCTATTGGGTGGTCAATATTGATAACACAAAATTGATATTATGGACCCATTCTATAGATTGAAACATATAGAAAGTATCTCAAAACATGAAACGATTCATCTCAGATGATAGAAAATTGATCGAACTGAAACAATTCAAACAGATCATCTAGGTTTATTTAGATTTCTTATGTTCCTTTAATTTATATTTCTTCTAACCTTGCTCTCGTGCCTTTATTATTTAAGCATTTGTTTACCAGGGTCGGATTTAGTTGCACCCCAGTGTTCGTCGGTGTAAGTATAAATTTGTAGGCGTTGGTCTCGGAATGTCATCTATAAATGATTAAGATCTTCTTATTTGTGTGTCGTTCCATTTAAAAACTTTCCTAAGCATCGGGCATAATGCGATATTTTGACTGTGCATAGATCTTACGCAATCCAATGCATTTTAGCTAGTATAATAAGCACATGTTTCTTGCTTATAGATTTAAAGGGTATACATCATTAACTTTGGTCTGTGGTGGTTGGTATTGTTTTGTTGGGCACATTCTTTTTGTTAATCAGTTATGTTTATTTGGAAATGATATCTTGTTATTAAGAAATAGTGAGCTTTGTCTACCTAGTAAACGGCACCAAAGCGTGTTATATCTTTATAAGAATGCAATTTCGCAAAAAATGTCTTGGTGTTTGGTTTAGTTTTATTTTACTATTTGACACTTTCTTCTGGTTTATCAACGCACACTCTCTACTATTTCCCGTCCTTCCTCCACCAATGTAGACAATACAAAGTGTTTTTCTGACAACAACCCAAATTGCTCGAGGGTTTCTGCAAACTTCCAAACTTTAATTGAAATTCAGGTTCTATTGAATCTGAGCTGTAAGGGTCATAACACCCATAAAGCATCTTCAGCTGTAGCTGATGGTAGGCCTAGTTTTCTTCTCCATTAAACTAATGTTTGTAATGTGGTTGAAGTTGTAGTTGTTGCTCTCTCTCTCTCTCTCTCTCACTCTCTCTCTCTCTGCACATTTTTTCATTTATGTTGTTACTATATTAATTTGTATTTTATACATTAACCAAACTAATTTAAAGGAGGCAAGTCGCTAACTCAGTATCATCCACTGTCTTCGGCATCGCAAACACGGCGTATTGACCAATTTAAATCAACAATGGTGTCGTTATCTTGCCGTGAAAAGGTGGGCTTCTGATATCCAATATCACGTGCCAGAATGCTTTCGAGGCTAGACAAATCCTACAGCAGAAGACTGCCGCTGTAGACTGGAATAACCGGATGCCAAAGACTGCCATTCAATTTGGACTATTTTCATATTCGCCGAACATAACTAATTAGAAGTTACAGTAAAAACAGAAACGATTGAATGTGTATCAGTTTATATACAATCATATTGAATTATTAAATGCGTTGCCATCCGTTTGTAGCCATTTCTATGTGCCAATGATTGGGGATTTGGCTTCTTTAAATATAACGTCTATAGATATTAATTATTTTACCAGAATTAACTACATTAATATATAATAATCCTTACAATATAACCTACTGTGTAAATTAACTTTACCTAACCTTGGCTTCGCATTAAGTTACGCATATTCTTACTGTATTTATACTCAGTTTTACGAGTTATTGGGTGGATATATTTTATGTGTGCATTTATAAATTTCAGTTTAGATAAACTAGTTAAACTAGCGAAGAAGGGTAAAGGAAGTCCCAATTTAGGTGTTGCCTTACGAGACCGAATAAGAAAACGAAAAGCACCAAGTCAGCTAACTGCTGCTGATATCAATCAATTAGGAGGAGGTATTCGATTTTTAGATGTAGACGATCTTGATGAAATAGATGATGATGAAGTAAGTTTTACTGTCAACTACACGGAATATTTTTTTAAGGAATTAGAAGGTTTGTGGTTAGAGACAGTGCTATCTTCCCCTGGGAACGAGAACGTGTTGACTTTTGGCAAACCTTAGGACGGATCTTGTGTGTGTGTGTGTGGGGGGGGGGGGGGGTACTATACTGATGTTCAAACTAAGTTCTGTTGAAACATAATAGATGTCAACATAGAAACATTGTATGACATACAGCCTTTAAGAAGAATATCGCATTTGGTGTAAAACCCAGTCTTTATAATAAACACGTACCAAGAAAAACCCATCGCTTCTTGGATGGGTGGTTTATCTGTGCGATATTGGGCGATATGTAGTGTTTTAATTTGGCATTCCATAGTTCCGTATGCACTGATCCATGATGTGTCCTGAAGTGCAGGTAATTGTTCCAAATCGTATGTTCAGTAAAATTGAGTTGAAAAAAGGTCGATTTATCTGTATGCAAGTCTTTTGTCCTACTATTCTACACCTGTCTGGATATTGAACACTGAAAATGCTACGAGATAAACCGTGTCAAAGGGGCAATTTTTTTTTTATAGCATTCCAGTGTTTTCAAATTCTCTATTAGGCTGACCTCGGTTTTAGTCCTATTCGAACGGCTAAAGAATTTTCCTGGTCACATCCTTAGTCATGCACCATTAACCAAAGAAAGTCCTACGGGAAAATCCTCAGTGGTGACATTGGGATCGAATGCTACTGTGGCTCCCACTCAGCAACAAAAGTCTACGCTATGACAAGGGAATTTTAAAAAAAAATCCGGTAGCTAGCCATTAATTTTAGACTACCTCATGGAAATGGTCGAAACTTATTGTCGAATGAATATAATGGTCCTCTGAATCGAAAGACTAATTACTACGGATTGATACATTAATTAAAATGCGATCTCGATGTCTAATAATTTAAGCGGTACCAAATGAACACTTACATACTAAAGTTCTAAACATTCAGTGTTTATCACCTTAATATATATTTTAGCTTGATGACGCCGACCTCGACTTCGACGACCTAGATGACGATGAACCATTAGGATTAGCCATTGGGAGAAAATTAAAGAAAAAGAATAACCAACCAAATATGGTGAATGCAACGACCATAAGAAGGTGGGAATTGAATTTACTATAAATTACTATTATTCTTACTATTTTAGTTCGGTTTAGTTCAAATTTTAATAGATAGGTTTTACTGGTAATTTTATTATAGTAATTTTAATACATAGTTCTTTCTTTATTGTTCATTTTATTTTAGAATATTTAAATACATCAAAAGTGACCGTGGATACTTAGCTGGCCTTGACGCTGAAGCTTTAGAAGATGCTCTAGATGACATTAAAGATGATGATTTAGATGATGATGAGGCCAGTTCGGTGTGCCAAAAAATCAGGGAATCCGATGCGTTTGATGATCCTTCTACAATCACCGGGGAACAAATTCGAAGATTGGGCAATGTCCTAAAGGGTTGTGGCGAAGACTTCTTTATGGATCTTCCACCTCAAGCTTTGAAAGGAGCTCTAAGTAGGATTAAGGATATTGATTTTGAACCATCCGAGGTAAGACTCTCAAAAATTAATCCGTTAATATTTAGTATACTAAAGAGTTTGAAAAACGTGGAAATTGTCTAATAATCGCTTGTTGACGAAATTTAATCTATTTAAAACTAAGCTAAACAGGAACCGCCATGTAATCAGATTAGCCACACACTAAACCGTTTATTAATTGTATTTTATTTTTCAGGCACGAGAAATATTCCGAAAACTTAATGTGGGTCTGGTATGTGAATGATAAATTATATTTTTTTTTATTTCCTGGCATAAAACGAGTTTATATTAAATTAACTATTTAATCTTTAAATAACTTACGTCACCACTAAAATATTATTATACGGTGTCTTCTTTTGCAGCCAAATACCTTCACTGCTGCCACTATTAGAAATCTGGAAAAATTAATGAATGGTCTGAACACTGCTGAATTAGACGACATTCCTGATTCGGCTCTTGTTCAAGCTTTAGATATTCTTGATGACATTGACTTTGATGATGCAGCCGAAAATATTCTTGTCGAAAAGGTAAAGTAATGGGATGGTTTTAGAAAAGTCTAAGGTTTATCCTAATATTATGCAACATGTTCAACGTGTCAATACAATGTCATAAAGCTACCTGTAAAAAGAAGAAGTCACTTGAAGTTTAAAGACTAATTGCAATTATGAAGGCTTTAACACCGTTTCCAGGGTAAATTTATCCTCCATGGCCTATTATTAGCCCATAATATGGAGCAAGATGATAAGACTTTACACCTCATTCATTTCATGACGTTAAATGCTGATAATTACAGATTAGAAAAGGTTCAAATGGACGGATCCCTACGGCTTTGTTTAAGAGTGAGAAATTTCAAGAAATTATGAGCTTAGATGATTTAGATGATTTAGATTTGAACGAGGTGATGACACAGCTTACTACATTAGGTAATGTGAAGTGGAATCCGGTCCTGGTAAGTTAATAGAAATGAATACTTACTTGTTAGATGTAACAACATCAATAGTATGTTTTTGAAATACTAGAACAGTTCACGCTAATTAATCATAGCGTGTGGCATTTTAGGGTGTCTGTTAAGGGGGGCCCACCACACAGACTGTCTGATAATGGTCATTGTGATTCCTGTGGTGGTACTGAACATAACCAAAGCTATTTTAGGTGGTACAGATTTCTGCTGATCTAGCAGAGCTTTGGGCTGGAAATTAGAACACTGTTACTCGGCATACTTACATTCTGATGATACCAGGTATGCATACTTGGAAAACAGTTGGTACACTTTTCAGCAAGATTGACCCTCTGGGCTGCCAGTCTAAATAATGAACTTGATGAAAGTTCCGGATGAAAAGCCCATGCAAGGGAGTTACTAATATGTGGCTTAATTATAGTGTATGTCTCCCGGGACGTACTAATCCTATAGACAAACAACCCCTTAGACCAAAAAGGGACCCCACCCCTCAAGCTACCCTACTGGTAATAATACCACGCACTGATCCATCATCTATCAGCTGATTTATGACATGAACCCTTACTAGATGTAAGAAGATTAGCATTGTTCTCTTATCATTGGTGTCTATAGTGAAATCCAATGATTCAGTCCAGGTGTACATCTCGTCAACTTTACTTTTAGATAAATTAAGTTCCTTAATACTGAACTATATTTGATTTACAATTCTTAATCCTTTCTTAGGCTAATCAACTTGTACGTAAAATGATGGCACAAAAGACCGATGGCGTGAAATATGGTGCCACAGAAATTGCGACTTTAGGTAGTCTAGTTGTTGGTCTGTCAGAAGATGATATCGAAAATATTAAAGATGATAGAGATGACGTCATGGCTACTGCTTCTATTCTTGGTGAACATGATGATGACCTCACTGATGGACAGGTATGCTTAATGTGTTATTGGATACAGAATAGGCAATATGGTACAAGCACTTGCAAAGAGAAAAACAGATAGTTCACAACCTCTTTTATATTTCAATTAATTTTTTTATATCTAAAGCTCAAACACTATATCTTGTGGTATCTCTCATATTTTAATAAATTGAAATCTTACATTCCTGCAGTAGTTGGATTTTTAAGGACATTTTGCCCAGACAGTGGCGCCATGGCCTATTCTTTCTTTTTTCGGTTTCCAACTGTTATTGGCCAAGTGTTTTTAACGCGTTATTAATGGTCGTCTCAGACTTCGCTTTGATGCGCCACTGACAATGGGAAACCAGACAGTTTTTCGACCGAGATATAACCCAGCACCTCCCAGCAGTCGAGATACTCACCGAACCACAGTGGTTCCACTTATTTAAACATCATGTTGATATCTAAGAACTTAATTAGGCGAAAAAGACCGTTTATTGAAATATTGATGCAAAATTATTGTAGAGTGAAAGTATGGCTGATATGATAGAGAAGGTGTTAGGTGATGGATCTGTTGAAATGGATGACATTGATGCTTTAAGAGCTGGACGTTTTATACCATACATGTAAGGTTTTAATTGTTACATTATCAATTTAAGTATATTTTAGTGTGGATGAAACCATGAAAAGATGGGTATTGTTCAAGCAAGTAAGTTCGTACTGTATGAACACGGAACTGGGCATGACGTCATCACAGCCATCTTGAAATTGTGACGTCACATCAAAAGTTTGTCAAGCGATGCCCCCCCCCCCCCTCCCCGCAAGAACAAAAACAAGAATCTGAGTCCAAAATACAAATGTCAACCAGTGGCTTATAAAGGCGCGTTATTTGCGCGTTATTTGCCATGCAAATAAAGACGTTAATGTAAATAAAGAACGTTAATGTAAAGTTCCTTACACTAAGCACGTCATTGCTTGTGTTTTCAGTTCTTTAAAAGAATCTATTGCGTTTATTCGTTGTGACAGCGATCATACTCTTAAATAACATGTAATCAATCAAAAGATTGAAATCGAATTGCAAATTTTCTAATCAACAGGGATGATGATGATAGTGATAAAATTCGATTTACACCAACTGGTGGTAAAGCTTTTGTTAACCTGTTAAGTAAAGTTTCTAGTTCGAAACTCAGTCTTAGGAAAATGGTGTATTTGGCCAAAAAATCCATACAATTGCTGAAGGCTGCTAAAAAACAAGGAGAAGATGTAAGTATATTTCGGTAACAGGAAAGTGGACATTCGTTTGGAATGTGGAATTCCTATAGATTTGTTAATTAAAAAACTTTAATGCATTTTCTGTATTGAATATAAGGTTCTGGATAATTAAATCATCATCAAGAACTTGACCGGAAAACGATGAAGGTTCATCAAATGATTGATTAGTAATTTGATAAAATGAAGTATATCCTGGCTAGTTACCACCATTTAGACACATAATTAATGCGGGGTTTGCAATACACGTGAACGGGATAAAATTCACAATGGTATGTTGACAGGACAGTCGATAATTATAATTATAAATATTACCTTATTTAGGACCTGTTAACAAAAGAAGATGTACGAAGTATGATTGGTTCCTTATTGGGTTTGTCTGGAGATGATATCCGTGGATTGTCTAAAGACGCTTTTATGGGCAACTTGGATGCTTTCAGCAAACTTCCTTTATCAAAAGAACAGGGAGAAGCACTTGTTGAGAAAGTAGAGGATTTTGATAAGTGAGTATAATGTAAACATATTCGTATTATAAAGGTATTGTATCTTTTATAAATGGTTTGTTATATGTGAGTGGTCTGACGCCAATCAAGCTGTATTGTTTCTTCCATTCTCATTGTAATAATGACATTGTTAATCCTCAAATAAATCTGTAACATCTGTAACATTATTTAATACGGCATTTGGCGATTGAGAAAATTGTTCTTGATAACGATAAAAGGATACTTGTCGAAACGTCGTGCTTTTAGAATAAAACTAGTGATTGTTTCCAATAAAATCTGTGTTCTGTCAGTCTTGAATTTAAGTCTATTTTTATAACATCGTATATTTTCGTTGGTTATAATAGTAACATGTGACATTTATTTTTCTAGAGAATAGCATTGTATAATTTATAGAGACAATGTTGTATATTTCGTTAATTTCTAAAGCATTTCATATATTTGTGGTTTCCCCTTTGTCAGTGCTGCATGACATGGGCGTATAGTCGTTCGGGTGGTTATGGAAAACCGAGGTCTTATCTACACGTTGGCGGCGTGCACGTAAAGGAGTCCCTGAAAGTTTTAATTCAATTACTGCCCGGACCAAATATCCTACATAACACACTGTATGGCGTGTGCACATCCGCATCAGCCCGGTTGGTGCAGAAAAGTTGGAAGATAAACCCAATTTAATTCATTCGTGCACTAATAATTGTTGTATAATTATGTTTATTTATAGGGAGTACTACTGTAAGAGTGATAGATTAGCACAACTTGGTTCCAACTTGCAATACCTACCCGAAGATAAACTAAAGACTATTTGCAAAGTGAGTCATGGTCTTGTCTTTACTTATTTTAATATACATGTATTTTTGTCACTTTTAATTGAATGATTATTATGTTTTATTTATTTTCATTACTTATCTTATCCTTTATCATTAAATAATTAACTGCCCTTTATCATTAGATATACGTTATCATTAAATAAGTTTCTGTCCTTTATAATTGAATATTAAATATCACTGGTCCCTTAACATTGAATAATTATCTGTATCTTTTCATTAAATAATTAATTGTTATTTATCCTTAAATAATTATATATCTATTATCATTAGATAACTATCTGGCATCTATCTTTCAACGATTAGCTGTCCTTTATTATTAAATAATTAATAATTGTCCCTTATTGTTATATAAATATCTGTAGTTGAATAAAAATGGGTCCTTTATACTTCAGTGCTTTTACATATAACTTGTTATAATTGCTTTATCTATGGGAATAACTACCATTGTGAGCATTTCATATTCTAAAAAATATACGTATTTGATAACATATTTTAAATCCTAAAAAGCAAAACTCGGGTTGATCGTGTTTGTATTCCAGGCCCAACTGTCAGCTGCCGCTGCCACCATTATCAAGAAAATGGATAGCGTAGATGATGAGAGAGAGGAAAGAGTGAAAAATGGGTTTGGACGAGAAGAGACAGATGATACTTCAGATAGACAAGAGAAAGTTGTTGAGGTTATTAGAGAAAGTTTAACAGTTACGGTTGCAAATGGCAGACGCAGAAGAGCCGGTGAGTTTTAAGACTTGACCTAAGATTGATTGGGAGTGCATGGCACAAGCAGCATAGCCCGGGTTTACCTTGTCATCGGTAAAATGAAGGCAGGGGAAGGAGAACACTTCTTGTTGTTTGGATGATACAAATACAAATATCCACATACTGCATGGCGTATGTCCGTCTATATTAGTCGGATGGGCTTAGTCCAATGGGCGCGAAACAGTACGACGCTGAATCCTGTTTCATTTGATTTCGTTTTTAGCTCATAATTATCATATGTGGATGTGTTATCATATATGTCACGGTGTTTAGTTTGTATAAAACAGTATACAATAATTATTATGGGTTTTGTTTCAGCCATGGGTCTGAAGTGTGATGAGGTTAAAATTATGGGTAAACAGGCAACCAAAATAGCAGTAGATGAATTCTTTGCCATGACCAAAGTTGAATTCTCCAACTGCTTAGAAACACTTGGTCAACTCAGTGACTGGTCACCAGAGCACTTAAATGTCCTCGTTAAAAAGGCGAAATCGGTAAGATCATTGATGGTTGTTGTTGTTGTAAATGAGAACCAAAAGCCCGTCACAGTAACCAATCCTTGTAAAGTTTGTCTAATATTGATAATGAAAACGATTCCAGCCTTATGAGCAGAAACTACAACTTATTGGGATGAAGCTTGACCCACCAGAAATAATTCATTAACACATTATTATGGCTTAAACGGTTTTGCCCCTCTGAGGACGATAACGGAAAGACGTTATATGTTATTTTGAAAATGTTATTATAACAATTTAGTATATGAATGAACAGTTAATGTCATTTTTCACAGGAATTATATCAACATACTTCATGGAGTGTCGATACTATTAAACGTATTGGTAGTATAATAGCTGGTTTATCAAGTGCAGAAATCTCACAACTTTCTCTTACCACTGTTGATGCTATGCACAGTATAGGGAAACATGGCTTAATGTCCATCAGTCAGGTATGTATAAATGATAGAATTTCATTTTAACAGTTTGTTCAACGTTATCTTTATATTCCATATTGCTGCATTTTAACAACAAGGACATTGGCTACAGATTCTGAAATCGATCTCTGACTATTGCTTTATTTTTATTTTATAAATATTAACATTTTTAGTGTTATAAACTTAGAATACCTGATAACCTTTTTCATTTAATGTCGACCTGACACAAACAATATTGCCTAAGGAAAATGGAAGGTACCAATGATTCCTTGGTTGACAATAATTCAGGAAATAAGCGATTGTAGCTATCAATCGACTGCTAACACTCCACTCCAGGGGACCCTGGAATAATTATATATGATTTAGTGCTTGAAAATACAATCTGATCCATCAATAATATCTTTCGTGCAGTTTGTCACTGAGGTACTAACCAGCAGAACCTGGGTTTAGCTCAGATATAGGTTGAGAAAGTTTTCTCGTTTGGTTTCCTATTGATAGCGTGCATTAAAGAAAAGGCAGTTGCTTAAGTATACTAGTAAGATATAACAAGTTGCTAGTTATTGTTATCCATAAAGGAAAGCTGTCTAATCATTCGGGTGAGACGAAAACCCGAGTAACCGTGTATTCATTTCTGTGCACGTTAAACATTGGCAGTTGAAATTCAATATAAGAGTAGGCCGTTGCGCTGCTGTCCGGGCATCATTTACCTCACAGCGACTGTAGGGCATATGGACATCTTCATTAACCCAGTCGGAGCAGTGCAGTAGAACATTAAACCACATTTCATTTCTGTTCATTTACTATTTTTATAGTTGAAAGCTGGTTTCGCCAAATGGCTAGGTGACACGAAGGGTGGAAATGCTGCAATGATAAGTGGGGCCGAGTTATCGTCTATTTCTGAATTTGTGTGTGGAGCAGAAATATCACATATCCAAAAATTAAATGTTGACGCCTTTAAGTAAGTATACGAATCAATCTGATTAAAACACAGATCCAATTTCGTTTCGTTTTTTATAGTTCAAAATTTCATTTTTACTTGTCTTTACTACTCTTGGATCTGGAAGACTTGTTATTTAAGTCGTGTTCTGCCTGAAATGAGGGGTCAGCCAATCAAATGGTCTGTCGAATCGACCGTTTGACCTTTTCATGCGTGGAACTGTGGGTAAATATTACCAGCGGATAGAAATCAAAACAAAACAAAAGTAGATTTTAAAAAGCATGGCGGTCGCTAATTGGTTAATCGAATGACTGACGTTATCGGGTCAAATGTCCCGTGCTTGATACCTGACGTCATAGAACGTGAGCTCCCACTATAACTTGTTAGATCTACATGAGTGTAGGCCATCGAAAGTATAAAAAAACGAAACGAAATATAGATCTATATTTTAATTAGATTGGTATACGAATAATTCTACTAGATATTTCGTTACTAACAGTAGTAATGCTAATTACTGCTTGCATACAACGTCCACTCGACACAGCCGATGTCATTTCAATAATTCGCTTGCGCATAGGGTCTTTACCAGGACAGGCGTTGGACAGACGACCCCATTCGTTGTCACGAACAACGAAGGAATCGAAACCACGCCAGTTGACCCAATGACAGGCGTTATGATACGACGCGTACGTTCTAATTATTCGCCTTCCGCCCCTCCCCTCCCCTCTTAGCCAAAACAACCAATAATTGCTGCAAATGATAGGTTTAAATCTGCACATATGACTGGCACAACAATTCACCAAAAGACAGAAGAAACCTGATCTTGACATCACCTCAGATTTTGTTTGCGATCTAATTTGGGCGCACATAATCTAACTATCGTCAACTTTATCAACCATTCTTTCAACATGTCACTGTGGTATCCCTAGAGTTATTTATAAAATGAGTTAAGGGTATAATATTTGGTTATCAATTATTTCAGACAAGCCGAGCGCACTATTGGTAATGCCAAATCCTGCAGCCACGATCAACTAAAAGAATATGGTAAAAGAGCTGTTGCTGCGTATGGTTCCGATGTTAAAACATGGTCTCCACCAGTTGTTGCAGATCTAGGTAGAATAGTTGGTAAGTTCTTCATTATCAAGTTTCGTACCATATCTTGTTCTTAAGATTAGAAAGTGTAGAATAAAGGTGTAAAAATGCATATAAATATTAAGGGAAAATTATTTGAATGTACCTTTTCTTGTAGAATGACCATTTATCCGGTTTTGATTTTTTTTGAGGAGTTGGGGTGGCGGCAATTAATGTGACTGTTAAACACACTAATCATTAACTTGCAAAAAATGCGTTGGAGTAATGGTCAAGGATGCGGGTGTGGTCGTGGTTACAATCCGCTCTTGTACGTCACAAGGCTAGTGTCTCTTGGTTTAACGTCACAGTTCTTCTCCTGGTTCTTGAGGAGTCAAGAATCTTTAATCTACTGTATATTCTAACTGTTTTTGTTTATCAATATTACAGGTGGTTTAGAATCAACACATGTCTCTATGATGACACCAAGTCAGATTAATATGATACGACCTGAAATTATTCCACGTTTACCATCACAAACACTTGGGGTAAGTACGTTCAATGACTTTGTGGGTTATTTTAGCGTTAGTGTCTTTCTTGCAATATTGTGAAAGTTGAATCTTATAGGAATATCAGTCCAAAATATGAAGAATTGAAAATTCCATGGGTCGCCATCTTTATTTCCCATGAATATAATTGACATACCTTCATTACATCCGACTGAACTGAACACACGCCAAGAGATTATCTAGTATTGCTATCTTGGTAATTGAATGTTAACTAATCGATCTTAACAGATATACATATAAGAGTGGATTAAGCCGCTAGCAGTATGATAATTTTCCACAAAATGCAAATCACGCATCCTTGCCATACGTTTTAAGAACACATATGTGTATTTTCTAATGTGTTAATTACTTTTTATTAAGTCGTCTTTATTCAACACAACACTGTTTTACTATTTCTTTAGGCTTTAAAGGTAGATCAGTTCAACCAGTTCAGCAGTAATCAAGCTAATTCTGTTACCCAAGCACAGTATGATTCTCTTACACCCGCTCAACAATCATCACTACGAGCTAAAGCATCTATCTCCTTTAAAGGAGATGATCCAGCAGGAGGTAGGTTAACCTTGTATTTTGCTAACAAACTATTATGTCGCAAATGGCTTCGTGTATCTGATATGGAATTTGTATCACTTTTTACCAGAACATATCATGTTATACGCCTTCGGAATGCAGAACTTTCGTGGAACAAAAACGTCGGCTATTAATAAGACAATATGGTCTATTAGTCGTATTGGCTTGCCAATGTCAGGAATCATACACTGAAATGTATCCGGTTCAAGACCACCATGATTTGTTCAAACCCTGTTCCCACGTGGCGCTAACGTAAAACTTTTTTTACCTGGTCGTTAATGGAGCATAATACTGAGTTGTGGTGGACCTACCCCCCCCCCCCAAAGAATCTCCCTAGCTGCTCAATTAAAGCCAAAATATGTTGTCTGGCATGTGTCTGCAATAATATACAGCGAAGCGCTAATCGCAGGTAACACAGGAGTGTAACTGTAACTGAAACCGTCATACCCCTGGCAAAACACTCAATGCGCATGTCAACATACATGTACTTGTTGTTTTATTCTTTTTTTCTTAACAAAATTAATTGCTAATTAATCCTTTGATGACGTATAATTTAAATTAAAATCAGATTGAAATATCACATGAAACGAAATTTTGTTATATTATGCATCACTTGATATGTCATAGTGCCTGTTACATATTGCTATCACTGACTGCACAGCTTTACTGCGTGGATTTATTGGCCCAAACAGTGTTAGTATGGATGATACAACTTTCAATTTCTTTTTTAGGTGTTGATAGTGTCAGTCCCGTTGGTTGTCTTGCCCTATTAATGGTGGCATTCATCACTTCATCCTTATTGTAACCATGAACGCTGACAGTCACGTAATACTTCGATAATCTTTTTTAATCCGTTTTGTTTTTGTTGTCAGGATTATAATAGTATGCTTTCATTTCACATTAAAAGCGGCTTTGGCTGAATCACGGATAAAAAAAGGCCTGATTTCGTTTGCATGTATATATTTTGTAACTTACTGACAAGGTTTTTTTGACATTTACTTTGTGTACATGATGCAGTTTTGAAACGATGTCGATTAAAGCAATTTGGTCCATTAGATTTCAAATTGTCTGCGGATACATAAAGTAACGAACAAATGTCATAAGCCTAAAAACTAACTAACATCACTGGTAGAATTTTTATGAAATAGAAATTTGCCCAAAATGCTCCAAGATGGAGTCTGCCTGTCTCCAATAATAACGATGAGCTAAATTAATTATGTAGAATTTACCTTTCTTAATATTGTGCGTTATCAAAATTAAAAGCATCAACGTCTCTAGTTTCCTAAGCTGAATATTTGTATAACAGATACATTTTATATACCTTTAAAGTGCTATTTACCGAATTTTTAATACTGAATAAATTATATTAATACTCAGTTTTATATTCCGAATTTTGTAAGAACAGTTTTATTATAGGAACATGCATTTGAGAACTTTTCACATTACAATCAAATGTTTATTTTCCTTGTTCTGTGTTGAAATGTGTGCCTTATGTAAAAAAAAACAATATTATTATATTATATTATATTATATTATATTATATTAATATATTGAAATGACAGTTGTAATTGTTCCATTAATGTTGCCGTGATGTAACCACAAAAAACATTCCCATTATTTTCCTAATTGGTTTGATTTGTCCATGAATGAATATATTGTAAATATATATTGTTACTCCACCTATATCATTGTATAGTTTCGTATATCAATAAATTCATTATATATATAATATAGCTTTGTTATTTGATTTCATGTTTTACTTTGGTGCTTATATAGAAATCGGAATCTCTAACAAAACAGCATGTAAAACATGGGGTAACCCGGAAACGGGGGGGGGGGGGGCTGGGAAAGTCTTAATATCAACAGAGTTCCTACTCCCATGACTCGAATGCTTCCCGGAAAATATGACAAAAATTCGTTTAGATATACATGTATAGACTATATCAGGTTAACATGACGTTCGATAAAGGGGAGGTATATCACAGTTCATATCAAAGAGAGAGAGAGAGAGGGGGGGGGGTTGGATGGGGATAGATAGTTAAAATTTTGTTTCCATCATACGTTAATGTGTAGGGGTCTTCAGGATGGACAGGCGACCCTATTGCTTGGAACGTACAAACTGAGAATCAACACGACGCAACTTGACGCAATGGCAGACATATATGATCAGAAGCGCGCGTGTTAACACATTGGGCCACCTCAGGTTAAAGAAGCAGATATACGAGTCCTAGTAACTGCTTGGAATGGCGGGTTGGAATTGATAAAAGCATTAGATATAAAATGTATATTAAAACTCAGTTAAAATATGAATTATAACTAAAACTTTAAGTAGAAATTTATTATCGGCCAAGTAAATACATTGTGCTTAATTTAATATGACAAAGGCAAACAATGAAATGAGCTATGCTTGAAAGGGTACGAAACTTGAAACAAGACGTGTTTTGTGGGTTGCATAACAAATATCACTACTTTATAAATATATATATATATAGTGTGTACAACATTTGTAATTACAGTATTCTATCAAATCTACTACTTCCATGGAAACTTTGCTCCATCTGGATCTTCGCTAACAATTTTTCTTCCTTCTTTAGTGATTATCTCCCCTTCGCCAGTCAATAATACAAGCGTAGGAATTCCACGCACACTAAACTTTTCACCTAACTCATCCTGAAAAAGTAAATAGTCCATGATTGTGGCTATATAATATCATATATAATAATGAGAACATTTGTGCAGCGTGATTCCACACTGACTGTGTGCTTGCACAAAATGAAAAGGGTTCAGCTCTTTACAATTCTAGAAAGTCCTCGATGATAATTTGAAAGTTGGACACTGTTTATGAAAATCAATTTGTTGCTGATTTTTTCCACTGCACAATTTCGTTTAAATTTTTCAGAAATGGACCGAGAATGTTAAATGATATAATTATCACGCGTTTAGTCCAAACCAAACTGTTAGAATTTCTATAAGCCCAGACGTTAGTATGGTCGTATATTACCATCACCCCAGTAATTTTAACAATAAATGTGTTCGGCTTATTCGACTACACACAAACAAGTCTTAGTACTCTATCGAAAAGCAGATCGGACTACTAATGGAGAGTCGTAGTGATCCATCAGTTATTGCGTTAGTTGTGAAAGCCCTGTAATCGCCCTACAGATTGCAGGTGATACAGAACGAGTCGGGGGGGGGGGGGAATTAGATATTTCGTCATTAAAATCCTTACCTTTTCTGTACGCAGTGAGAAATCTAAAGTTAACCAGGGCATCGTATTAAAATATTCTTGGAATGATTTCTGGTCTCGGTCAGAACTAATGAAAACAATTTCAAACTCTTTACCAACATCTTTCAGCTTCTGGTAGAAGTCAGCGAGTATGGGGGTAAACTGTCGACATGGGGGACACCAATGTGCAGAAAAATATAAACCTTAAAAGAAAAGAAAAGTGAAGTGAATGGCGTTTCATGGAAAAATAGTGTCTCCAACTGTTGGTTTATGACTAAGAGTTTGGCTTTAGCTTCTCTGTTCCCGGAAACTATGACTTTGGATTGGCGTAAGAAGGTCCAATCAGATGATGTGAATAAAATGGCACGATTGTGCTTTTAACCAAGGAAATGGAGTCGATGGATTTCTTATTTCGCCCGCGTATTCTCACCTAATACTGTACGTACTTAAAGCCACCCAAATTTACCAGGAACTATTTTTCTGTGATATCAAAAATTTCAAAGTATACACGGACCTCTGGTTTACATATGATCCGGTCAACGAGACACTGTTTCTTGTCCTTGCCAAGCCCTCAGTCTTTGACAGCGATACACCAAACATTAATGGTCACTGTTTCAATGCATGGGAAAATGTCAAACACTACTAAAACCGTTATTATTTCTTAATCAGTTGAATATCTATAGGACTGACCACCCAACGTTCACATATTCTACACACTAGACCATTCCAATTGGCACGATGTCTCTGTTATTCTCCCCTTGCCAGTGTAAGTTTAAGTTTTATTACATTTAATATAGCGCTCATTACTGCAATACATGCATTCAACGGCACTTTACAATCAAAATAAGTAATTTAGTATATACAAGAATATAAATATAGTATATTAATAATTAATTAATTTGTGAGGGTCCTTTGGAAAAGATACGTTTAAAGTGATTTGTTAAAACTTTCCTGAGATATAGAATTTTAAGCTGTCGGATAGATCATTCCATAGCCGTGGACCGGCAACACTGAAAGACCTGTCCGCAGATGTTTTTAGTTTTGTTACTGGAACGTATAGGGAGTGGCGGTTTGAAAAACCAGTCGGAGAGTGGGCATTTTTCTTCCCATTAAGATACACTTTTAAATACGTTTTCCATGTTTAATTGTTCATTTTCACAATCCGTATTAAACACAGTTTGTGTATGTAAAAGTTAAAGGCTGGTGATTATTGGATCGTTGACTATACAGGGTATAAATGATTACTCAGGGATTGCATTATGTACTCAATGTTAGTATTGGCCTTGATTCTTCATCGGTTGGGTAAGCACGTCAATATGAAACATCAATAAAAGATTTTATTTATGTACAACAACAATAGCATTCGCTTGGTTGCTACAACCACTATAAATAATGACTAATTAACTTCATACACAATGAAATGAAATGGGGTTTAACGTCCTACTGTTCGTTTCCGATGGCCTACGATTATATCGAATTCAAACTTTTAATTAGCTTCATACAAAATGAAATGAAATAGGGTTTTTCGTCTTATTGTACTAAAGTTGTCCCTTGCCATACCCTCTGTCCCGCACCACAGTCACGCAGGAACCACGTCGAAAAATCCCGATGAACTTTCTTGGCAGACGCATGGATCGATCACATCACCAGCAGGTTACGCATTGAGTCACCGTGGCTTCCAGCTTCATACAAATTGAATGTCCTTTGTTTATGCCATTTAGCTTTATGTGTATGCCCGTGTTTTTTAGATACGTTGGTGCAGACGTTAAATCACAGTGTGTTCTCACTATAGATGCATGAAACCCTAATGGATACTACCACGACTCTATAGTATCAATTAAAGATGCATTATGAAATAGCTAAATTTGCCTATTGCAGGTCTTTTTCTGGCTTCTAATCTTACATATATTATATATCATTTGACATTTATTCAAAATCGCTAGAGAATCCGATGGCCAAGATTATAAATGGACAAAAAAATCTAAAGATAAACTGGATACTCGAGGCTTAGTTTGGGTTGTAAAGTATGGTTGCTACCATATAATTTGAAGAATAAAATAATTTGAATGAATTTGTTAGCATGTTATTTTATCTGTATCTGTTTTGAACCGGTATAGAAAAATTGGTCAGCTCCGTATCTAAATCTTACATCATACAGCTTTAATTTTCATTCATAACACGCTTCATTTTGTTTAAATGTCATAAATCAAGATGCGCTGTCAGTATCCGTGTATAATTATACCTACATTCCATTTCAGCTTTATTAACTTTACAAAGCGACACAGATAACATCTAAATCGGACGATTTATATAGAAATGATAGTATATTCATCGTGATAATTATGAACATCATGAACTCCTATTATTATTTACTTAACAATTAATAGCCTATAATAATTACCATAATATTTATATGAACTTGAAACAATCTCCAAGAAAACTTAAACCTCCAACAAGGAAGGTATACATGAAGATGTCTTTAATTTGGGTCAATATAAGTGGATTTTAATGTTGATTTCTTAAGTGGCTTTAATCTCATATCATCTAGCCCTAACTTGAAACTGTATTAATACAGGTTGAAATGATATAGGCCCTACGATGATGCCTGCAATATCATCGTCGGTGGGACGAACGAACAGGGTTTGCGTTTGCATAATTTAATACGGTGGTTTAGCGTAGGCAATAATGATATTAAAAGAGACTCAAATCAATGCGGTATATATGTTCGTTAAAGTTGAATGGGTACACATATAATCAATACTAATAAACAACTGACGTGGCTAACGAGTATATACATGTATACTTTATAGCATATCGATATTGTCTGCGATATCACCCATGGTGGAAGTGGACGTCAACCCCTACCACCTACCTAGCATATCGCTTGTAATTGCAGTGTCATGCAGTCGTTTGGTAGTTTTCTCTTTATAACGAATTGTCAATGACATGGACATTATTCATATACCGAGTACAAACATGTACGCATTACAGGCATATAAACTTATGGTGTTCTATTTCGGCCACTTCGCGCGTCGCGCGTCGCCTTATAAAAAAAGCGACGCGCGACGCGCGACGCGAAGTTTGCGTCGCGCGTCGCGCGTCGCCTTTTTCAATGTAAAGCTATAGGGAAAAAAAGCGACGTCGGCTTTTGAACACGACGTCGCCCTAAAAAAGGCGACGCGTCGCGCGTCGCGTCGCCCTTTGCGTCGCGTCGCGCGTCGCCTTTTCTAAGGTGATGAAATGCGCATGTACCAGGAGAATTTATTTGCAGTTTATTTGCCGTTTGGTATTTTATCTTCAATACAATAATTTATTTTGGACACAAGGAATTGCCATTACTATCCTTTTTGCATTTCTATAAAACCCAGATTATGTGTTATATTTTAAATCTCTGTTCTAAACTTAAAATTTTAAACTCTACTGCGAAAGAGTGGCCTCGTGTCCTCTACTCTGCAGATACAGTAATACACTATAGTTAAACACACGGTGACTGGGTACTGATAACGATGTGGGTGTGGTTTCCGTTATTTACATCAGTTGTTTTATAGGTTCTCAAGACAGAATTAATAAAAGAATTGTTTTATTGTAGATATTCCACGACGAATATATTAGCTATCCCAGAGAAATCAGGTTAAGATTGAGTTTGACAGAATCCAAGATTAGGTTCACTTCTGCACTAGTTAACATAGTCACACGGGCTGCTACTAGCAGAGCCTTCACAAGCCTATGTGGCGCCCCAGGGCAAACGTTTCAATGACGCCCCCCCCCCCCCCCAGCCATTGCATACTGTAACTGCTTTGTTCAATGTCTTCGCTCAGTTGAATTATGATGATCAAAAATTTTTAAAATATCATCTTTCATACTTTTAACACCTTGTCTAAATAACTATTTGTTAAATTTATTAAATTTTTTATATCTATTTTCCCGTCAACTCTCCGTTTGATCGAAAAACACTATAATATGTCTTGAAAAAATCATAATTCTACCCTCTATACTGACTCCAAGGTGAGCACTAAGTTAATTGCCCCCCCCCCACCAAGTAGAGTCGCCCCCGGGCGTTAGCCCCTCTCAGTACCTCCCCCCCCTGCTAATATATTGGTCTTCGGGTATTCTCATATTAATTCTGTTTGTATAAATGTCAAGGAATGTTCATACTATAAGTAATACAGCACTAGAGAACCTATAAAACAACTGATGTAAGTAACGGAAACCATATCCAATTCCTTATCAGTACCCTGTCATCGTTTGTTTAACTGTAATAGTGTACTAGCACGAGGTCATTCATTCACACCAGAATTTAAGTTTAGAGCAGAGATTTAAAATATAACATATAATCTGGGTATTATAGAAATATATTGTTATATAAAGGATACTTATGGCAGTTCTTTGTGTCCAAAATAAATTACTGTATGTAAGATGAAATACCAAACGGCAAATAAACTGCAAATGAATTCTCCTGGTACATGCGCATTTCATCACCTTAGAAAAGGCGACGCGCGACGCGACGCAAAGGGCGACGCGACGCGCGACGCGTCGCCTTTTTCAGGGCGACGTCGTGTTCAAAAGCCGACGTCGCTTTTTTTTCCCTATAGCTTTACATTGAAAAAGGCGACGCGCGACGCGCGACGCGCGACGCAAACTTCGCGTCGCGCGTCGCGCGTCGCGCGGCGCGCGGCGCTTTTTTTATAAGGCGACGCGCGACGCGCGAAGTGGCCGAAATAGAACACCATATAAACTTCTGTTATCTCGTCCTACAACAGTGTTAAATATGCTATGGCTGTTGTTGTTAGTGGTCGCATAAATTTCTTAGTACATTATGGTTTGTCAGTTTTCTCCGACTAGGCAATGAGTACAACGTATACTTACCAACCACCTTTCCGCTACCAGTAAAAGATGAAACAGCGACATCTTCTCCTTCCCTGTTCTTCACAGTTTTACTACCTAACATCTCTTCAATAGCAGCCATCTTGGACGTTAATACCAGACTGAATGATGTGAGTTTATTTCACAAGCAGACGATGGGTTAGTGCGTGTCGGTGTATCACGTGAGGACAGTATGATGAGTTGATTGGTGAAAGCGTTCATATAACGTTTAATAGCAGATTTGTCGCCATACTTCGTTGGTAGCGGACGTTAAATAAATCCTTTTCAAACACATATCGCAGACGCGGATCCAGAGGGGGGGTACCAGGGGGTCCGGACCCCCCCCCCCCGCTCAGGCTTGAAAATTTTTTATGCGATTTTTTTGGCGATTTAGACCTGTAATTTTGGAATTTACCTTCCGGAAATACGTCAGAATGAACCAAATTGAATCTAATTTACCAAATTTTTCTGGGGGAGGGCCCCCGTTAATCAGTTGAGCGCAATTAGTTAAACAATTATCAAACCTAGACCCCCCCCCCCCCTGCAAAAAATCCTGGATCCGCGCCTGTATCTTCATACTAAACAATGTATTTTTGGATGAATAGAATCATGTTCAAACGCAATGAAGGCGTATTTCGAAAGTAAAGAAAATCACCTTGTCAATCGGGATTTGGCTGACTGGTCTTACGCTTGTGTTTTATATCAAAAGCCTGTCATCAATGACAACCAGAGGACGGAAAGGAGGAAAGCAGGGGAGGGGCTTGGATTTTTGCATTCAATCATATCTCACTCAGACAGAAAGTAAAATGAAGCCGAAATATATATAATTTTCCTATGACAAATGTCCATTTAAATATAGTACCTCCTCCCATAAAGTTAAATGTGTTTTTCTCACTTAAAAACACAAATGGGTCACAGTACATATAACAATATAAAGTGATTTACATTCGATTATTTCTGATCCTACTGTAATTTCTTTGGCACCTAGAAATAAACACAAATGGGTCAAAGTACATATAATAATGTAATATGAATGTATATTTACATTTGATCGTTTCTGATTCTACTGTAATTTCTAATCAGTTATGTTCGGCAAAATACACAAAGAGTCAAAATTGAATGAAGGTCTTTGGCGTCTAATTATTCCAGTCAACACTGGTAGTATTTCCCCGTGGGTGTGTTTGGCTTCTTTCATTTGAGTCGCTTCGTTACAAATACGCGATTCATGTGCCAATTTTAAAATTTTCATTTTATCTTAAATATTGGATATCAGAAGCCCATCTTTTCACGGTAAGATAATACCATCATTGTTGATTGGAATTGGCCAATAAGTCATGTTTGCAGTGTCGAATACTGTGGATGATATCGAGTTAAAGACTTTATAAGACTGTAGAAATAGAAGTAAACCACGGACTTTATTCCATAGTAAATGCAGTAAAATTGTATGACCAACATATGTCATACATGTTTATGTTTTAAAAACTTATCTTGCATTTGCCATTTTGGTAAATATATTTAAAATCTATTTTATTTAGCTAATTATTTCTCATGAAAAATATGTGTTGAAGTACAGAGGAACTGGCATGGGTAATTATCCTGGTAAAAACACACATTCTAGAACTGTTTGTTAATCAAATGACAATCGGCGTCATCCCACTCCCCTATGCAGCCTTACCATATGGATTACATTCCCTTTCTGTGTAAATTTAGGAGACTAATCCAACTAGTAGGCCTACTGTTGGATTGCCTCATATATAATTGAGACTGTGAACAGAAGTTTTACAATAGATTCGAAAGATCAGCATATGTTCAATGAATAAGCTCTTTATAACTCAACTATTGCGTATAGACCTCAAGAATCACTGTTTTATAGTTTAATTGTCTATATATACGCCGCAGTTGTTTTATTGTCGATTTAATTCCGTATTAGTTAAGTTATATATCGCTTAAATGTATTAAACTTACGTGGTTATATAAGAGTATATACTTGTAATAAGTAATAATACACTTCGTACAAGTTTTATTCCAGTAAATACATGTAATACACTGCTTATGGTGCAGGTTTTAATTCATGTAAATACAGTTAGATAATACATTTCTGACAGGTTTTAGTCCATGGTAAATACATTTAGATAATATACGTGTAGTAATAGTAAATACGGTAAAACAATATACTTGTATATAATGATAGTAATAATACAGTAAGATAATATACCTGTCATAATGGTAGTAAAGACAATACGATAATGAACTTGTTATTATAATAGTAATAAACTGATTATAGGTATTATTCCGTAGTGGGATCAAAATGTGGCTTAATGAGTTATGCGCTGGCTCACTAACCAGCAAATATGGAGTTCGACACCGGTGTTGCCTAGAAAGTTCCCGGCGATTTTCCAGTGGGGTTTCCAGCACAAATGTTCCCAGTTAAGACCCACATCTCCTATGGTCAATCCCATACCCAAGTCCAGGTTCCATGTTTTCTTCGCTACAATTGGATTTGCTTCAATTTATAGGAACAAATGTGTTATTGCAGATTAATATAATATAGCTTTCATAAAAAAGAACATAACATCATGGACAATTAAGTAATATTTGTTACCTTATGGAAGCCTTTGACTTACCATTCGTAACTTGTACTTTTCGCCCATTCCAAACATGAATATCGAAGAGTTTAAGGTACGACAAAATGTGAAGCGACAGCACGCTATAAGCCAAAATTGACTTCAAAATAGGAAATAGGGGAATAATATACAGCGATATTAGCGTCCTGCGTTATTTTCTAATTTTCCTATTGCATTTTGGCTTGTATACTGCCTTGTATTTATTGATGCCAGTAAGAGGTCGTCAACACGCATATGCCAAAATGCAACTCGAATATAGGAAATTAACACATCGGGTTATTAGCGACCTATCATTTTGGCTATTATTGCAGTGTATTATTTCTTAATTTCATATTTTCGAATCGAATTTGGTTTGTATAGCGTGCTGTCGCCTCACATTTTGTCATAACTCCTACTTTTCGACTTTTCGGCTTTCGCGTTCTAAAGGAGCGAAAAGAAGAAATTATGAATGGTAGTTATAGGCTTCCATAAATACCTGGCACATTACAATGCTGCATACTAATTAACTTACATATTTAAAGATCACAAGTTATTGCACATTAATATAATATAGTTTTTATAGAAAATATCTAACATTGGAAAGTAAGTAATATCTATAAATGGTTATTGCACATATAAATGCTGGATAATAATTATAAATATATTTCGCTCTGACAACCCTGAGACAATGCTTTTATCAGATTTCAACCAATCCTTATAAAATACAAATGTACAGATCTTTATTTTGTTTCGTTTTTTTTATACTTACGATGGTCTCTACTACATCAAGACTGACGCGTTGTAGTGGAACGTCGCATTAGGGGTCATACGAGCGGCTTTTGTCCCTATGACGTCAGACACCAATCAGCGTTAAAGTTTCTAATGGGTTACCCACAGTTTCGTGCACCCCACACCAGAAACTCGCCGTTACAGACCGCTTCTTTGGCTAATCCACCACATGATACAGAACGCAGGTTATATAACAACTCGTCCAGATCCAAGTGTAGTAAAGAAAAAACAAATTTGGAACAATATAAAACGAAACGAAATAGGATCTATGTTTTAATCAGATTGGATTTTAACATACCATTTCGCATTTGAACGCAGTTTTCTAATCAATTTTACATCAATATAGCCAATTACATTTTGATAATTTTTAACCTTCACCTGTTTTTCGGTTTGAGAAATTTTGAGCAAAATGTCATTTTTGTTAACCTTTATCAAATTACGACTTCCGTGAAAGCTTTCAACAGCTTCGTGAACTTCGAGTCCCATTTTTTCTAACCGCTCGCGAAATTCTTTATTATTGCTTTCAGAAATTGGTTGGTGTAGTAGGTTAACAGCAGTGCTTGGAAGCGGGGACAAGGAAGGTGTTAATAAACGCTTTGGGATATGTCCAATCTGTCCTCGACTGTTACGAATTAAAACTTTGTCATCTTTAAAACATGCACAATCTAGTTTCTCCAGAACGTCCCCCTCATCTATGTTTAATGATTCTGTTATAAACTGTTCCGCGCTTTCATAAACATCTTTTATTTCTCTTCGTAACTGACATGAGAATACCACATTGCTCTCCAAACTCTCATATTTATCGCCAATTTGGTTTCTTCCATGTGAGTTCTAAAAGATACGTTATTATTGTTACTTAAGAAAAACAACACATTAGTTGTAAATCCCTACACAGGCAGTATCCTCACTTACATCATATACGCTTGGCTATTTATTCTGTATAAATAATACACATATTCATGTTAATGAAAATCCAAGTTACATAATAAACCCCTCTTTGGGAAATTGCACCCAAAACAAACAAAAAACTACGATAACTTACTACCTCTGTTACATTTATTTGTGATTGCATCATTTTGTATCTGTACCACATCTGAAACGAAAATGTAAAAGACGTGTTACGGAATAACGAATGAAAATATTGCAATAAAGATGAATTGTGATGGTATTAGACTAATAATCATTTTCCTGCTGACTTCAATATTAAATTAATAACCCGTAAAGAATGGACTTCAAAGAATATAGATGTACGCCCGGTAATCTTTATAATCACAAAGCCGGGTCAGGTACAGATAATTTTGCAGGAGGGGGGTGGTCAAGCTCCTATTAAGGAAATTTGATAGTTGACAATACATGATGCAATCATCGTCTCCAAATTACCTACACTGTAAAAAATTTCCATTTTTTATGTCGCCGAATTCCGTAGTTTAACACCTTTTTTCTGTTAATTCATGGATTTTTTTGGAAAATTGTGTTAAAAGAGTGAATTATTTCTTCAAATTACGTGTTTTATGTAATTCTGTGGAATATTCAGTATTAAACAGGAAATTTCCGTGAAATTTAGGGATAGAATATTTTATTCCCTTCTATTACGGGCTTAATTCTGTTATTTTACGGAATAAACTGTGGAATGGCAGGAAAGTTACGTAAAATTTAGGGGTAAAATGTTTTATTCCATTATATAACGGACTATTTCTGTTTTCAAATGCAACGATAAGAAAGCGTATACATATATAATCATTCCTAATAATTATCATTTCATAGTATTCATTTCATTTTATCAACCATAATATGAAGGATCATATTGTGTAAAGTTTGGTATATTAAAAGTCATGTATTGCTAATTTCCATTATTTATAAGATCTATAAAGTGTACTCTCATTAATCACTCTCATTGTAAGTATTTTCATAAATGTATGAAAACAATTTTCAAAATCAGTGAGTATAGGTTGTATTGCCTGGTAACCAAACACGTTTCAATCTGGATATTAAAACCGATTTGCCAGTGTAAGCCGCAAACTTACATCTGAAAGCCTCTAAACGGTGCTAACACTGACCATTTATAGGTGTTAGACACGCCCTTTTCTTGATGAGGGTATTCTTATATTAGCGGAAAGAGGTAAATTTCGTCAGCGATAGCACTTCGGCGGAAACCGACGTTAAATAAAGCCATTTCGCGTACGAAGTCAATGGTTAATTCAATGAAATTCTTATCATTTTCGAGTCTAGGGAACAAAAATTATATTTCTGTATTTGAAAATGGAATTTATGTTAATTGAGGGAATTTCTGTAAATTACAGGAAAAACCAATACGGAAAAAATTTTCTTGGTAATTTTTGTTTCCGGAATTTTTTCCGTTTTTTCACGGAGATTTTTGGTCTATATTTCTATGGTACATACATTCACACTGGGCTTTTTAAAGAGAGAAATCCAATACCCCGTTTGACGTCAGTTTTTTGTTATCAACATATCATGGAGATTAAATTTCATTGATGCAAAGCATTAATGGTGATATCTCATATTTCTATATCATTATCTTGCACTATGAATTTGAATGCCCATCTTATCCCACCATCTGCAAAGATTTCACCACGTTTCGATCATCTGATAAAGGTTGGACATCACTATTTTATACAGGTCAGAGAGAGAGAGAGAGAGGGAGAGAGAGCGTAACACCCAATCGACACAAACTAGGTCATTTCAGGATAAACATAATGGTTTAACTATATTTTAATAATTCGCTTGCGCGTAGGCGTCTTTAGCGGTGGGAGGACACTGGATTTCAAATTCAATAGAGAGTATCGCCAGTATTGATTTTCGAAAATTTGTATCGATTATCGATAATATTTTAAAATACCCCTAACGATATAATCGGAATAAACGTATCGATAGTAAATACCAGAACTATAAACCTTTTTTGATTAATTTATGTTGGAGTTTCTAGTGCTGTGTTCAGATACAAGATGAAGTTTGAAAATGAAAGTACGCCTCAAAAAAAGATTTATGGTTGAATATAGACATGCAAAAGGTATATTTAAAGGAGCTAAGTCTTTAACTCAATATCATCCAAAATCTTCAACATTGAAAACATGAATTATTTGTCAATTTAAATCAAAATTGATGATGTGATCTTACCGGAAAAAGATGGACTTATGATATCCAATATTTAAGACAAAATAAATATTTTACCATTGGTACACGAATCGTGTACCATAATGCGTTTCAGCCCCAGTTCTAGCAAGAGACTCGAGGAACGAGGCTAGAAACATTGTACCAAATCAAACGGCGCATGTAGACTGGAATAACTAGACGCTAAAAAAATGCCTTCGGTTGACACTGCTGGTTTATTTCGTCGAACATAACTGATATGAAATTAGAGTAAAAACAGAAACCATTGAATGCAAATCAGTTTATATACATTCATATTACAGTATTATATGCGTTGCGACCCACTTGAGTCAATTTCTAGGTCCCAAATGTTAGCGATTTAGCTCCTTTAAATATTTATTATGGAATGAGTTGATGGACATTAACAGCATACGTTGTTGATGAGTATCAACCCATGATTTTCCCTTTATTGGCTAGTGTTACTAATTATGTTTTTTCTTTTAAAAAAATAAATGGCGAATCTAACCTGTAGTTGTAGCTTAACATTTTCAGATAGCTGTCTTCGAATAGTTGGTGGGTCAGAATGAACAGATCGGAGAGTCTCAACATCATCCATGCTAACATGACCTTAAAGGATATTTCATATATATATTATTATTACATCTTCACACAATCCCATCTCAATGTAAGCCTAGCACGCAAGCAGCAGACTGATTGCGGACTAGATTTCGTAACTAGATACCGAATGAATACAGTACTATCACCCACTATTTGCAAAAACCAGTCGTACAACTAGTTACCAATGGTATTGAATTTATCGTGACAACATAACACCGGTAATAGATGATCCGGCAACGGTTCGCCACTAGTATTGCCGACTGGACTATCACTTGGGACTCTACAACTGGTGAATCAGATGCCACAAGAACAATCCACTGTGGTATTTAAGTTGCCTTATCTGTATGCATAACCGGGGGCATAACGGTGTGTACATGTTGGTTGACAAAGGGGAACGCGAATATGTAAAGAAATGTCTTATCTGTCAGTAATCGAACTTAAAAATAATGTCTTTAGGTCTATAGATTTTGTATAATTACTCACCATTTTGAGTACAGACAAATGTCTTGATCTTCTCCACTGAAACAAGGGATTGATATGTCGTACATAATGACTTAACTGTTATCTATATATTGTAAAAACGTTAGTAAAGTAACCTCATATATTTTTATAATATAATTTACAATCACCAAAAAATCGCATATCCGTTGATAATCTTGTAGGTTAAACGATGTATTTCATTCTGGTTTTATACCAAGTTATTGACAATACTAATCAGATTTAAAACGGCACTTTCATATTATTTAGTTCTATTTTTAAAATATTTTAAAATAAAGGCCTAAAATAGATTATATCTATAAACAGTCCTACTTTGTTAAAGAATAATCCTGTTAATCCTATCTATAATTCACTATTGCCAGTTTCTATGCCTGTGAAATATTGCCCAGGATCGCATTATAATGAGTTGACAACCTTTTGAGCAAAAGACATAGAAATAATTATGTTTAGACTTTCTTAGAAAATATGAAATTTCCACTGTAATATGCAGCTATTATAGTGATATATAGTGTATGCTTAATCCTTGGAATATCCGATACCACTTCTCAAGTAGATTTTCAAATTCATATCTGATCAAATATTAGTAGATGTACATGATGCAGGGTCGTCGGTGGGGAGTCAAAAGGTCGTACCTGGCATATTTTGCGAAATTCACTTTTTTGCTTCTTCAGAAAGAGAATTTTCTTGCGCATCTTTTCATCTGGTTGTCATATTTCTAAGCCAATAAAAAGAGGTTTTATAGATACTGTTTCAAAATGTCGTATATGGGGTGTTCCAAAAAGAAAAAATATTTGAGTGCAAAAATGTTGTATTTCCTTGAAAAAATCAACTTTGTATATAGCCAGTATTGTTCTTCGATTACAAACGCATTATTAAAAATTATTGTTGAGGCTCTACTGTGTGAAATCTATGGAATTGAAGCAGGTAAAGGTGAATATTTTTAGGAGATACGTCTTTGCTGTATAAAATTGCAAATAACAAGCTTTCACTCTTTATTTCTGCACTAGATGTTGAGTTTGATATGTGCAGATAGTTACATACTGTTTAAATGGCTACACATACATTTTGTAAATAATTATTTGAGAAAAGCTTCAGAAATACGACATTTTACATACAACATTTTGACTTGACGGTTTTATAAGACATTTTGATTCTTAACCTCTGTGCTATTTTTGGCTCTCCTGGACAATTTCGCAAAATCCTGATACGACCTTTTGACTCCCCACCGACGAGGGTATACTTATTAACTTAAACCTTTTCGAACACGTGATGCCACTTGACATTCGATTTAATAAGTTCAGATAGCTTATAAAATGTATGTCCGAATAAATCGATAGGAGATTTTATTTACCTTTTACGTTTATCTGACGAACTAATTTGGCAAACCACCCATCGTCTTTGGTGTCGATAAATGAAAATACCGATAAACATTTCGGTATCTGGGAAGGAGTTGTGTCAACCAGAAGACAAATTATAGCATCAAGTCTGTTGTCTATGCAGTATGAAACTGTGGTTTCAAGAACAAACATGTGAAAATTTGAAGCATAAAACAAAGGCGATAATACCAACACAGTTCGTTTTGATGTTTGAAGGAAATAACCTATTTCATGAAATGGGGATTTATTTGGGCTAAAATCTCTTTCAAAATCAAAATATGTTAAATGTTGATTTTTCTGTAAACCACTGATTAATTCTGCTATTTTACTACACCCATCGTCAGGCATCGGTACATAATACAAACATATATCATTTTGTTTTGGCGATGTTTCACCGTCGCATGCTGCTCTACAAAGGAAATGCTTTTCGTACTCTGGAGTCCAGAAAGCAGATTGTTTTCTGTTTTTGTGATCTTGTGTGCAGACATATTCTGAACTAAATTCTTCGCCGTGTGTAATAATATGTCTTACATCTTCTGGTTCTGACCCTTCTCTTCCGAGAGTTCTAGCCACAAATGGTGGTCCGCCAGATGCAATATCAATTAATCGTGTAGCCTTTGGATTTGTAGACCCATCCATTTAGGTTGTTTTGTGATAGTATTAAATCTTCTGGTTAAAACGAAAGACAAGGAAATTAATACAATGTCTCATAAAAACGATTTAAAATAATAGAACCATCCATTTACATTCTTTATGTGATATGCAAAATCGTGTGGTAAAATGAAAGAAAAGGGAATTAATATGATATCTCATAAAAATAAAGCTATTAAGAATAACAGGCTGTAATTTATAAAAGGATTACGTCGATTTCATTTAAATACAGAGCATACAGTCTAGTCGTTCAGAAGGGGCGAAAACCAAGGCCTGTGTACACATTGGCGTACACGTAAAAGAACCCTTATGACAGTTGGAACTGCCTGTTCAATCAAACTTTGCCTCATGGTGCACTGCATCTCGTATTCCACTTTTCATTGCACCGTTGGTGCAGAAAAGTAGGACGTTAAACCCCATTTCATTTCGATGATGTATCTTAACACGCTTCGAGTGCCTATTCAAATACACACCTGTATCCGGATTGATGAGGCAAATATCGTCTCTCATGTTGTGTCTACGCGAATGCTTAATAGTTACCTTGGTGGTGTGATTTCCATGGGGTGATGCAGGAGTGAATACCCCACACGTCATTCAATACAAGAACATATTACGCACCAATAGAATCCTACCTTAAAAAGATCGCTAACGATACACCTTACCTTTGCTCATTTACTTGTAATGGCTGTTATTGACAGAAGGCAAAATAATATATGATCTAAAATTAGAATAGCTGGGAATCCCGTTAACTTTATTAAGTTTCCGCGACCTAGTAAAATATGCTATGTCATGGTCTATTAAAATATAGCAATTCCCCTTATTATTCTGGTCTTTGTACTGGTTAGGATGATTGTGTTTGATTTTAATTTTATATGTGACTACGCATGGTCATTTTAGAAATTTGTGGTTTCTTGTTACTGGGGGATCACGGGAGGCTAAATGGGTAAGACGTTGGGGCGCTAGCCTGGAAAACAGGTGTTCGATCGAGAAAGTTCATCCAGATTTTCCGGCGTTGTTTCCCCCTTGTCAGTGATGCAGGATGGAGGGCCAGACAAGGACAGCTGTGTAGTCATTCAGAGGGGACGAAAAACCGAGGTCCGTGTACAGATCGATACGCACGTAAAAGATCCATTGGCAGTTGGAATTCGATACAGTAGGCCGTAGTGCCGCTGTCCGGGCAAAATTTCCCTCATATCAAACTGCACGTCCCATGCCCGTCTTAATTAGCCTAGTTCGGAGCAGAACAGTAGGATGTTAAACTCAATTTAATTTCTTGTTACTGGAAATAACCTGTTTTAAACGATGTACTTGATCGCAGTAAAAATATGAGCTATCGTAAAACCAATAAAAAAGGTGTTATGACATGTCTATTCTACACATCGTATACACAAAAAAAAACTGCAAAAATTATAGCTAATTGAAACTTTCACAACGCTGCGTAGAAACGACAAGCAGGGACATGCAAATTTACACTGGATAAACTATTTACATGTGAATGGATGAATGAATGAATGGTCGAACGAATGAATACGATTTAACGACTCACTTTTGTGCCCAAACTAGGCCAACGGAGACTGTGTGTGACTTTTCTGATAAATTCAGTTTAATTTAATGAATTGTTTTAGCTTGTGGACGAGTGGACCAGAAATATCAGATTTGATTATTCTGCTTTTCATCTCCAAACAAATAAATGAAAAGGGCCATATAAAATTATCATCTCGATTTTCCTAGATAGTAAAAAGTGAAATCTAAATATTATTAACAAACAACGTGAAATCATGCAGAACTATTTAATCTTAAAATAGTACATATAGTTATATAAATACATATAAATAATATACACGTGTATATCTCATGTCGCTAAACGTTGCCGATCCATCATCAAATCCAGTCCTTAGATTGGTGTCTGTAAATTTTTATTTGCCTGAAAAATATATTATATTAAGTCTTCTAAATGATGTTCAAATCGAAACGGGCAGTTAGTTGACCGAATTATTGATATTGAAAACATGGGATTAGGCAGTTTATTTCATGTCCGAAAGGCCGTAGAATGGGTATATTATAGTTGCGTGCAAGAAACATTGTGATAGTGTTCGTCAACGCATATATGTATACAAATCGTGCGATAATTTGACAAAATTTGTGGGCAGATCAGCGAATATATAATATGGCAATCAAAACAAGGATGATGTTGAAATTGTCAAATTGGTGTCAACAATTTTCACAATTAAATATACAGAGATGTTTCGAAACTTACCATACATTTTACCGTATTTACCACCGAAACCAAAACCACCAATTCCTCCGAGGCCATATCCCCCGATTCCTCCTCCTAGAAGCCCTCCCAGCCCATATCCGCCACCGAAGCCACCCAGTCCATATCCTCCGAGTCCATATCCTCCGAGTCCATATCCTCCCAGCCCATATCCGCCAATGCCACCGAGGCCATATCCTCCCAGCCCATAACCTCCAAGTCCATATCCGCCAATGCCTCCGATACCATGGCCAATTCCTCCGAGACCATAACCTCCTATACCATATCCACCACCAATTCCTATACCACCATAAGGAAGAGCAGCAGCTACCGAAACAAGGGCGAGAAAGGCAACGACGCTGGATACCATTCTGAGTATTCTGAAAGAAATACATTTACATTTTAAAAATGAAATGAAATAAAATTGGGTTTAACGTGCTACTGTTTTGCTCATAAACTGGGCTAATGAAGACAACCATACACCATATATTGTGCTATGAAAGAAATTTTGCCCGGACAGTGGCGCTACGGCCTACACTGATATCAAATTCCAACTAACAAGGGATCTTTTACATGCACGCCAATTTGTACACAGACATGAGGATCGACGATATTGTGTCATATTATTTATTTTTCCCGGATTAAAATATATAAGTTAATGCAACATACGTTGTATAAACTCGTGGGACAGTACGTGTGATTATTTAAAATATAATAATATACTTGAATCTATGAATAAATATTTAACAAGTCTACAAAAAGAAACAAAAATATTAGCCTTTAAGTTTTTAAATACATAATATTATTCGCTTACCTGTTGAGAACCTTCGTAAATGCGGCAAAAAAGGTAATGATCAAACTGTGTTTTTCGTTGGTCATTTATACGGAAATATCATGCGCATGGGATCGGTTTTCCTCCCGAGGCGTCCATCTAATTCGTGTAACCGATCAATTTCACTGGATTTTGCTGACCAATATGTCAAAAAAAAAATCAATCATTTTTTTTAAAAATCAAACTCATTCACTGTTCAATATTGCCTTTGAAAATATAATTAATTAGTTTTATGAATATCAACTAAAAACCAAACATAATCGATCCACATATGGGAGTTCCCATATCGAATGTAACAATGCGTCAATGTATGATTCTGTCTGAAAAGTTTGTATATCTAACAATCAAGTGGGAATCTATTGAGGTGTTAAGCAGTGCCGGACTCCACCTGTCTACCTGTCCCTGACAGGTGGGTCTAAGTTCATGCTAAAAAAAAGTGGGCCTAAGCCTATAAAGGAAAAGAAAAAAAAAGAAAAGAGAAAGAAAGGAGAGGGGAAGAAAAGAAAGAAAAAAGAAGGAATAAGAGGACAGGACAAAGGACAGGAAAAAGAAAAGATGGGAAAAATATGTCTGACAAACAACACACACAAATGTACTACAAGGAAAAGAACTTTATGGGTTTGCGGTTGTCAATTTTCAAAATTTTCCGGGGGACGGACCTCCCCACCCCACCCCATCCCCTCGGACGCTCGTGAAGCGCTTTAGGTGCGTACTTGTGTGGGCTTTGGTCAATGACCAGGCCGACACTGGTGTTAAGCGATTTTCCTGGTATAGCTATATTATCAAAATTAGGGTTTGCCCTTCATCTAACAATTTTAATTGCCTCAGTCTGTTTGCTCCTATTACCTATAAGAAAATACGTAAAAAAAAATAATAAAAACTTATGGGGGCTCAATTCATTATAAAGGTTTGGTATCAATTAATTAAGAGTCAATCTGTCATAGATTAGCTTTTTTTCCAGGAATATGAAGGAAATACGTATAATTAATAATATTAATACGAGGGAGGGTGTGTCTCCCTGCATCAGTTCAGTACCTTTACCTGTTTTTCTGGAATCTATAAAGGATATACGAATAAAACATTATTACATTGGATGAGGGTGCCCCCTGCTTTGTAATGGATTAACACCCACCAATTCAGTGCCAGTCTCCTTGGTAGTATGGCTTATTTCCGGGTGTCTATAAGGAAGATACGGATTATATAAAATTGGTTGTTCCGCCAGGTATCAAAAAGATTTGGTATCTAACAACAGTCTCAATCTGTCGGAATGCTTAGATTATTTCCTGGAACATATGAGTAATAAAATTACATGTTTAATTTAACACTTGAATATTTAGATAAGACATGATTAATTTTCAAAGTGAAAGTCATCAAAATGAATTCATTTAAACTCTCGCGACAATAACAATTCTTTTCTTTTTCAAGTCAGTAATTGTATGTGTGTGCTATAAAAAGGTGATTAGCTAAGGATGAAATCATATGCAATGCTATAATTTATTATAAGCTCATATTGTTTATAAAGCTATTATAGATATAAAGGAACTGCCGACATTGAATGATTAACGAGGTTGAGAAGGCGCCCCTATCTCCATACTAGCCCCCCCCCCCCCCGTGATTGTACTTGATACCTGAGTCATTTTAGGTCTATATGCAACTTAGTAGCTTTAGGTACTATAGTTGGTTATCCGCGGCCCTGTAAGCGTATGTAGACAAATAGTATTATAGGTTTCCAGTATTAAAGATTTGAAGAACCATGCATTCCAGGTTCTTGTAGTATCTGACGGACCTCACAGTCACATTTTAGAGATACTTCCCACGGACAATCCACAATAATTATTCTAGGTATATCGCCAACAAACCTTTGACAATACTAAAAGGAGGACAGTACCGAACATAAACAATTACAAAACACAAACCAACGAACAGCACACAATATACGCAGACATTTAAAACAATAAACGAATATATATCAGATCGATTGAATGGATCCATGGGCTAAGAGTAAAGCCTCCGATGCGCAGTGCATTACCGGGCCTGCAGTGTTACTTTAAGATGCATTAAGTAAGCGCTAAATCTGCCTATGCTGATCTATATTTTGGTTTCAAATGTTATAAAAACTATAATTTTAACATTTATGAACATCACAAGCCCACAATCAACCTTCTAGGCTATCGCTTATGTCATTTAATGATTTAATTTAAAAATTGTTTTAACAATAATAGATATTCAATGCACATATCTTGTCACAACTACAAACAGTGATAACTTCGCTCAGAATAAAGTAATTTGAATGAAACTTTCATTGTCTGCAGGATAAACACAGATTTATGTGTTTTCCTGGAAAAAAGTCCCATCAAAGCAAACTTGGTCTCAAATGAAAGGTGGGATCCGCAGGTACTCCAGAAAAAAATGACACATCATGATCGCTTGGGGAAAATTTTGGGGGCGGGATCAAAGGTCACCAATCAGAAAATAGTAGCCAATATCTCAAAAACTATCAATGTTAGACCCTATAAATTTATTATTAACATCCTGTACACAATTTCCACTATGCTAGATGAGTGGACAGCGATATCCGATACTTTGAACCTTGATTCTTAAGTTGCGGGTCTCCTTCCCATGGGGGAGGGGGCTGACAAAATTTTATGTTTTATTCCACTTTTGTGCATAAGTCGACCAACATCAGATGTAGCCAAAAACACTGTTTAAGGAGACCTGAACGTTGGCCATGCACTTTATAAACCTCTATAGGGACGGGAATCGATTATCGGGTAACCAAAAAAAATAACCCGAAATCTTAAAAGGGTTACGTGTCCGGATAAGCAGTTTTTTGATGTTCTCATCCAAATGACTCTATATTTTGGCAAATATTTTTGTGAGACACTGTTCAAATCCAATAGTCCCTTTAAGTGTGAGAATCCCCCCTCTATCTCTGATAAGGACGAGAAAGCGGGGCCAGGGTGAAATGACAATTCTTATTTTTAAATTTGTTATAACAGATTTCTCATGTTATACCAATGGACTTAAATGCGAGTGTCTGGGCAAAGTTCCACCTTTTCAAAGTTTCACAATAGAAATGATAAGTTAGGCCTATGTGGTTGTCTCAAATTGACCGAGTTAATGTGTCGACGAAACGTTTAACTCGATCTTAGGTAAGATTATATCAACGGAGCTAGGAAACAGGGGGGCTTTGGACACATGCACATGGTCTAGGGTCGTTTGAATTCATCAATGTAATATTCTCCACATCTACATTTAATTTGATAGACACAGCCTTTCAGGAATGTAGGGTTTGTGAGCTTTGACTTTCCATTAGCATTTACTAACTCTTTAGTTGATGCGTCTTTGTGGAATTTGTTTTGTATCTCTGCTTATGTTTTAAATAACCTTCTCAATTGATGGACGATGTTGCCGCGGAAAGATATAAGGACACAAATTAGATGTGTGTGATTTTTTGATTTGTCAAGCTTTGAAGGGTTGGATAATGTGGGGTTGATGAAGCTGAAATCAAGACTTCTTCTCTTGGCACATTAGTGAGTAGGTCGACAACACGATACTAGAGCAATTAGAGGATTTATGAATATCACGAGTATGACGAATCCTACAGATTGTATTTGGGTGGAACAAAATGCATGGATTGAGCTTTTAGGGTCATCAACTAAATCAGACCCCCTTTCCTAGAGTCGAGCTATATAAAATCCGTGGACTGTAGTGAAACTTTTAACGAAAAAATAATGTTGTACGCGGAAGTTTAATTAACTCATCTCTGATGGGTAAAGGGGGATTCTTAACGGGTGAAGAAGGGGTCGGGGATCTACTTAAAACGGCAATTTCATATTTTTTAGTAAAATCTATAAACAAGCATACCTTGTTAAAGAATAATCCTATTAATCCTGTAATTCACTGTTGCCAGTTGAGAAATTGGCAAAAATATCATTTTCAACTTCAAATTCAAACGTTTGAAGATCGCCATTGCATGGAGGGGAATGGGAAAACAAGGGAGGTAATTGTGTTATTATTTTCTGTGTCAGCGATTTACCCCCCCCCCCCCCCCCCGAAATATTGCCCATGATCGTATAATAGTGAATTTACAACCTTTTGAGCAAAAGACATAGAAATAAATATGTTTTGACTCTCTTAGAAAATATGAAATCATTACTTTAAGCAGAGTTTTTGATGCTATCTGAGGTAAGTGTAAATCAGGAAATGGTGATATTTGAAGGCTGAAGTTGAGTCAAATCGTCAGTTTTGGCCATTTCACCCTGGCCCCCCGATTTCTCGTCCTTATCCGAGATAGAAGGGGAATTTCCTCACTTAAAGTTAACGGGACTATCTGGATTTGAACAGTGTCTAACAAAAATAATTGCCAAAATATAGAGTCATTTGGATGTGAACATCAAAAAACTGCTTATTAATTATCCGGACACGTAACCGTTTTAAGATTTCTGGTTATTTTTTTTGTTGGGTTACCCGATAATCGTTTCCCGTCCCTTTAGAGGTCTATACAGTGCATGACCGACGTTCAGGTCTCTTTATGCAGTGTTTTGGCTACATCTGAGGTTGGTCGACTTATGCACAAAAGTTGATTGCTGTGTGCAAAAGTCGAATAAAACATGAAATTTCGACATTTTGTCAGCCCCCCACTCCCCATGGGAAGGAGACCCGCAACTTAAGAATCAAGGTTCAGAGTATCGGACATTGCTGTCCACTCATCTAGCATAGTAGAAATTATGTACATGATGTTAATAATAAATTTATAGGGTCTAACATTGATAGTTTTTGAAATATTGACTGCTATTTTCTGATTGGTCAACTTTGACCTTTGACCCCGCCCCAAAAATTTTCCCCAAGCGATCATGATGGGTCATTTTTTTCTGGAGACCAAGTTTGCTTTGATGGGACTTTTTTCCGGGAAATAATCTAAATCCGGCAGACTATCAATATACATGTACATCATTTTGCATTATTTGTTATGGTAAGAACATTCATGCCTATATTTATATCTTATATAAAGCATCTTTAACAAGGGAAACAATCCAAATATTTCCCTAACGTTGTATCAAACTGGTTTGAGACATTGTTGGCTATATGCTACCACAAATCTGCCATTTCTTTGGTTATCTCGAAAAACTTTAAGAGCCATATCTTAGACAACCATCAGACAATGTAGTTAATCACGAGAACAGGGCCGATTCAGGAATTTTTGCGGGACGGGTTTTTCCAGATTTCTGTTGTTGACATTTGAAGGGCACATCACAAATCTTACTACAACCATAACAAAGTTCGACAGACTTGCACACACTGGAATTCTACTACACTCTAATCGCCCATAATGTATCTTTAATTATTAGATGCATGATACACCTGCCACGACCATAGGCACCCTTCTACCCATCTTTTCACATCGTTGCTTCAAACATCGTCCCATTCATTACACTGCTTCAGGAAAGATTTCCTAAACGAAGTTGTTTTGACTTCGATAACGGGATTTCTATCCGGGTGTCTGGAGTCTATTTCGGCCTCTTCACCACAAAGAAAACAATACCCCTGCCAGTTAAATAGCGCTAAACTTGACATCAATTTGTTGGGGCTCGGCTTGACTGCGACAAATGCTAAATCAACCTCAATCTTGGCCATTTCAATAGCATTGGGATTCTTATAATCTTTCCTACAAGCACTAAGAAAATGCGTTTTAACTGGATTTTCTACTACACCCAATCCAGACAAAAACTCATTAACCGTGTCCCTTTCTCAGTTTATTAAATTGTATTAGCTTTTTTAGTCCTTTATCGTACACTTTAGATTTAGATACATCATCGCCTTCCAGCAACCATTCTTTACACAGTGCACACAGATCATGTTAATGCCCTCTTCCTCCATTTCACCTCAAAAATCTGTCATTTTTCTCAAAATCCGCTCCCCAAAAACATTACTTTCGGTTTCAGTGAACTGAAAGTTTTAGGTCGGATACAAAACCCATTCTTAATATGCTTGTCTTATCGGTGGTGGCGGTTATTTCTGTGAAGACTATTTTTGTGTCAACTGGGAAGTGGAAATGCCTTTTACCAATACCAACATGTCAATGTTAAAGAATTTTAACAACATATTTCGCTATAGTGCGATGGAAAGATATGTTTAGGAATAAACGTGTTATTGTACATAGTAATAACAACAGTGCTATATCATGGTTGAATAAAGGGCCATCACGTGATAAAATTGCGATGTCTCTGTGTCGATTAATTTTCTGGGCGTGTGTCTCTTTAAACTGTACACTTTTTAAGCAAAATTCTGCCCGGAGTCAATAATGTTGTAGCGGACACTGCTCCAACTCCATGATATAAACAAACTATCCATGCTTTATTCTCTGTTACCATCATTACAGTTGCATCATTTTAATATTCAGGAACTGTTAGTCTTATGAATTTGAAATTTATTTTTTACGGGAGGTTTAACCGAGGAAGACCGAACACAGCAAACTACAGAGTTAAAGAATAAAGCGTCACGTCTCAAATGTTATTTAAACTTTTGTGAGCTTTTCGAAAAATGCGCAGTTCCTGTTGATTCACGAACTCTTCAGTTATGTAATATATTTAATTAAAGTTAAACATTTCATGTATAGTATGCCACGGTTCAGCAATATCGGAATATTCTACCGCATGTACATACGTTATCTGTTTTTCTTATCTTTCACAAGGTGGTTGTCACTTAAAAATGTTGTTAATGGTATTAAGAGGAAACTGGGATTAGCTCAGATAAGTGTATATTAAGTTTTGACGATGTCTTTGATAACGCTTTCTGGTGCGCTTGCTTAAGTGCCTTCTTTAGATTACTTTGTCCAGGGAGGGTGACTGTGGCATTTACCTTTGATCAAAATAAGGACTTACGTAGAGCTGGTTTTATTATTATGTTTATGTGGCTATATCTTAAGTCTATGGTTTTCCGGTGTAGTTTCCCCTTGTCAGTGATGCAGAACGGAGGGCATGTCAAGGGAAGCTGTCTAGTCGTTCGGATGGGACGAACAACCGAGGTCCCGTGTACGCATTGAAGTGCACGTAAAATATCCCTTGGCAGTTGGAATTTGATATAAGAGTAGGCCGTAGCGCCGCTGCACAGGCAAAATTTCCCCTATATCACACTGTATGGCGTATGCCCGTCTACCATTAGCCCATGTTAGGTACAGAAGAGTAGGACGTTAAACCCCATTTCATTTCATTAACTGTGTAGTTTCGAGAAAAGGGAGATTACCGTCTGTTTACCACTAATAGATTAATCCTTTATGTCCTGCAAACGCATTCAATAAATTTCTTTGTATGGCGAACTCAGCCGATCCCCTAGGTCACCTTTTTACTGCTTGACTTATAATGGGTTTTGCTAAAACTTACACAATCCCTCTCATGTGCTGGAATACCAAACCCAAAATAAAGGGGCGTTCTTTGAGACGAGGTGGTGCTACGTGGCTTTATAGAATTGACACATCGAAATATATTATTAATAAGGTAACTGGTCTAGATGCGGATTTCTCCAATAAAATTAATATTATGACTGCATTTGGGGAATCCTTTACAAACCCATAATTATTTATTAGAATGACCAATGTCACCCTACGCCTGTTTCCATAATATTCTCTCGGTTTTCCTTGACTGGGCTAAGGGGGTATATTTGTGTTAAAATTGTGATTTGTAATTATTTGTATGAAGTTCTGATTTTCAATGATATTTTGTTATTATGTTCCTGATATTGACTGTGCTAGTCATGAAAGAATTTGTCCAGTTCATATTTGTTATTGTTTCGTCTGCCTGTTTCCACGAATGGAATGGATCAAAACCTATGTATTATAACTAATGTGAATGGCTGTTAAAAAAATAATAAAGTTGTTGATAACACCTTGGCACTTATAAATGGTCTCGGGTAGATACGTAAATAAGAACTGAAATGGGGTATAACGTCCTACGCTTATGCACCTAACCTGGGCTAATGGAAGACGGGCATAAGCCATACAGTGTGCTATGAGGGAAATTTTGCCCGGGCAGCGGCACTACGACCTACTCTTATATCGAATTCCAACTGCCAAGGGATCTTTTACGTGCACTCCAATGTGTACACGGGACCTCGTTTTTTCGTCCCATCCGAACGACTAGGCAGCTATCCTTGTCAGGCCCTCCGTTGTGCATCACTGACAAGAGGAAACCACGCTGGAAAATCGAGATGAACTTTCTCGACCAATGCAGGGATCGAACACCCGACCTCCAGGCTAGCGATCTAGCGCCTTACCCGCTAATTTCAAAGCACAATAGAAATAATTATACCAGAATAGCTATAATTTTCGTTTGTTTGTAGTTTCTGCCTATGGTGCAGCCCCCACCCCACCCCCGCAATTACTATTCTAATATCGATTTATTGCGATTAAGTTATCAAGCGGCATATTAAGACCTCATAAACACAGTTTACATGAGATTTAGTGATTGTACACCTCGGCTCGGCACAAACTAGGTAATTTCGGGATAAACATATAGTCCAATTTTGTTTCAGTAATTGTTCTGTCACGTACAAAGGGGAGGGGGTCGAATGACAGACCTTCTGATCGAACTCGCACACGTTAACCATGCGACCATTAAAACATGATAAATTCGTACACGAAGCAGAAATAGTTAACCCAGAATGTAGGAGAGATTATTTCTCAGTGTTTCAGATTTTTTTTCAAGGTAAGCTCCATCCCAGGCAACCGGGTGGAATCTTCTGGTGCGTTCTGTAGAATCCAACTAGTCGGGCAGTCGATTTCTCGTGTGACTGAGGCTTATACTCTCAGCTAGAGTCAGACGGGGGTGATTCCCTAAGAGCCCAAATAGATCAAGGATCTTTCATAGCGGCAAATTACTCATCGAATTATCTAGTAGCTGGTTCTCTCAACGTTTATCCCAACTGGCCCTGGCCTTTAACATCAATCTGGATTCTTTTAGAAGAGGGCTGGAAGAAGTAATTGGTGAACCAGATGCTCGCTGTATGTATCTCCCACGATAGTTTTTTTCAAAGTCACATTTATCAAATATACATTACAATCCAGTCTTTGTAATTAAACCTTCTATTTTGTAACACATTATGGTTATTACAAAAATAAAGGTATATTATAAAACTGGTTTCGACAGGACTTCTTTACAAATAACAATATAACTGACATAAAATCATCAGACATGTGAAATATAAAAATAGGTTTATCAGCTTTCAACAGACCTTGTCGGCATTTTCAGTAGGACGTTAAACCCCATCGCAGTAGGACGTTAAACCCCGGACATTCTGTTGCCATTTTCATGGCGGGTAGGTAACATTACTAGCTATTATCCTGTCCTCTTGGCCCCAGTCCTAACCTCCATTATCAATGCTAGGATCATACGCGTCTAGTTGACAGTGGCATTCTAATGTTTTCATCATTCTATTCTTGATTTCAAAATGTCGTGTAAGTTTGTCTCCTGGATTTGCCTACTTAAAATAAATTAGGATGTATTTAAATTATTAACAAACAATGTGAAACTATGCAGAACTATTTAATCTAAATGTATATTAAATCAGAAAATGATGTACACGTGTCCACCTTCTGTCTTTATTCATTGCCGGTCCATCATCAAGTCCAACCTTAGATTGGTGGCTGTAACGTCTTATTTGCCTGAAAAATATATATATATACATGTAGATATACAAAATGAAATAATATATAAAAAATTACGTTGCAAAAAAGAAGTAAACACCTGTATATTGCTAACGTTATAAACATGTGTTTATATCTTTTTTCAGCGTATTTTTTTTTTATATGGATTATGTATTGACATCATGGAAGGTGCAACATTCTCCATGCCAAATAACCGAGTATTTAGTGTTAAACAAAACATGAACTGCAAAACAAAGCATGTTGTTTTTTTGTTACGTTGCTCGGGATGCGGTGAATACTATTATTGGCAAAAGCAACCAACAATTAAACTTTGACAGGACTGACTTCCATGTCACTCGATTGCAATTCTGTCAATTCGGGACGTTCTGGACTGTGAATCGAGCATCCCCTAAGTAACGGTATTGTCTTTTGTACATAGCTCTGAGGACGCAGTAAGGCCGAAAGATCTCGGCAAATATGTAAATGTAATTAAAATATAGATTTTTCAATCCACATCTTAGTATTTCTGAAGACGCCTATATAAGGCAGACATCTCACCTTGTGAGATGTAATGTATGTCAGAATGAAGTAAAAGATGTTATTTTAAGGGACGTATTTTTTTTTATTTATCTAAGCATTTATCTACCGTAAACAAAAAGAAACTTGTACTTTATCTACATGTACTTTAAAGGGACAATAACATTCTTGCTGGCTTGGTAGCTCCAGAAAATAAATAATACCCTTATTCTAAGTACTAGATGTTTAAATGTCCTACCTGTTGTGTAAATTATCCATTACAACCTATTTTATTTGTCCAGAGGGTTCGAAAATATTTTAAAATCTAAGTCACATTTGAAAAGGTTTACGTTAGACTTTTCAAATCAATTGGTTGAATTTTTCCAATTTTTTAAATTAGGTGTGTTAAGATGAAATTTATATCATCATTTAATTGGAATATTCTAAAATAATACGATTTGTTGACCAGAATGAAGATTGGGACATATTTTTCAGTTACAACAAGAGTGTTATTGGGGCTTTAATAAATATTTATATGTACATGTATGTTATGTCTTCTGAATCACTGTGGAAAATATCAAGGATAAGTTTTGTTTTTAGCTGCAGCATCCAGGACTCATCCGCTGGATCCGATTAATCAACAACTATCTTTATATAAACCGAACCATGACCCGTAGTGCAAAGCTTCAGACAATTTGACAAATCTGGCTAAATACTGACTGCATTACAAGTTTTGAACAAATAGAATTGTATCCGTAAATATAATATGACGATTAAAACAGGAGTTATCTTTTTCAAAAAAGTCAAAATATGCAGAGATGTTTTGAAACTAAGACTTACCATACGACATGTGACCTAATTTACCACCGTAGCCATATCCTCCATATCCTCCTCCAAGCATGCCGCCGTACATGCCGCCTAACATGCCGCCGCCTAACAAGCCGCCGTACATGCCGCCACCTAACATGCCGCCGCCTAACATGCTGCCATATCCGCCGTACATGCCAGGATATCCTCCGCCGTACATGCCTAACATGCCGGGATACCCGTACATGCCCGACCCATATCCCCCGTACATGCCTTTACCTCCCAACATACCAAGTTGACCTATTCCACCATACGGAACAGCAGCAGCTACAGAAACAAGGGCGAGGAAGGCTACGGCGCTGGAAACCATTTTGAGATTTCTGAAAGAAATACATTTATATTTATTAAGATAATCGACGATTACAAAACCGAATTCCATTATACACTCAAGACCTCTAAAAACAACCACATCTACGATCACACACACACGCATACCAAAAACTATGTAATGCGACGTACACTGTCGTCAATGAAAAATGTAACGTAATTATTGATAAAATCAGTAAGGCTAAAAGATTTCCTGTAATAATATGCCTGCTTACCTGGAGAGTACCTTTGCAAATACGATGAAAATGGTAATGATCAAACTGTTATTTCATTGTTTATTTATACCCAAAAGTCCTGCGCTTGGGATAGGTTTTCCACCCGAGGCATCCATGACAATTCTTGTAACCGATTAGTTTTAAATGTATTTTAATTGCAAAAATGTTACATAAAATCAATCATTTTTTTCAAATGCACACCCATGTGTTGTACAATATCATTAAATTAAATTAATGAGATTTCATATTAATATCACTAAACTCAAACTACCCATGTGTACACATAATCATCATCAGGGTCGAATTTGAAGCTGTGGGAATTGCCTGCAATGTCACTATAGTTTGTGTTTTGTCCGCTGGTTGTCTTGTCTCTTTTGTGTCCGTGTTGTGGGGTCCTCGTGCATTTTATTTGAGTATTTATCTACAAAAATAAGTGAATCTGAAGGGGTACGTAGTTTTTTTCATGGCATCAGTAAGGACAATAAGAATAACATATCAAGAACGTGTTCGCGAGGGCACCAGACAGAGGGTGCTAAGCCTGCATTTTTAGATTTGGACCAAATTTGTAACAAAGGTGGGGCCAGTGCCTGAAGACATGAATATAAAATATAAGACTAGTCCTCCAGTTCATGACTGTGAAAATAGAGAAAAAAAGACTCCATGAAGAATATATAGAGGATATTTGTCGTTTTAGTGTGAATAACATATAAGCAAGAAAACTTATATTTTCACGAATGCTATGCATTCGTGAAAATATGAACGTTTTCTTGTTTAGAGATGAAATAAAATATGTTATTCACGACAAAACGACAAATGTTCTATTTATTTTATGATTTTACAATCATTTTAGGTAAAACAACATAGACTACTTTGTCCGCCAGTGGAATAACACTTTTATTTCACTGATAAAACGCGGTATTCCACTACTGATCATAAAATATAAAATATAAGTTCATGACTAAGAAAATTGTGAAAATAGATTCCAAGAAGAAATATGAATTTTTTAAAAAGAAGTTTAAGCGAACTCTGCACCCTTTCCTCTGTAAAGACTACAGCCAAATTTTGACATAATGGAGAGGTGCCCTCCCTCCTTTTACAAATACTAAATTTGATTGCCGAAAGTGATCCTGACTACCTGGCTAGATACCAGCCATTATAAAGAAATCCACATTTTTGATAAGCTACGTTCAATACCGTGTGGTGCACTCTTTACAGAGGTGGGTACAAAACTGTCGAGCTAATTATGATCATCTACCCTGCACCTATCAATTTAGTAACAAAATTAAAATTGTTTGCATCGCATGTAAAGAGAGCGGTAGAGAGCATTGAATATCATGAATGTATGTGTGTTTTATAATGTATTAAGTGTCGAACTGGGGATCAAAAAGCTATCTAGCAAGAAAATTATGATCATCTAGCCTCCTATCAATATAAAAAAAATAAGAATATTTGGAACACGTGTAAAGAGAACGGTGGAGAGTATCGAATATGATCAAAGTGACAGCGTAGGTTAATATTTTCCAATGTATTGAACGTCGAACTGGGTTCAAAATGACATCTACCAAGAGAGTTTTCGAATGGGGTCAGTGTCATTTGCCGAAATTGATTATAACACATAATGTGCACAAAAAATCAAGTCACATATTATATGCAATGAATAAAATTGTTACGATTACTGTATTAATTCTTATTAAGCAAATAACACCATGAATAGATAACGCGAAATGGGTTTTATCTCTTGGGATTATCTCTTCTTGCTATAATGTATTATAGCTTTGGGCCTTGATTCCATGTCAAGTGTACCAAATTTCGAAAAGATGGGAACATGACCCACTCCAAAGTAACAGATCCGAAATTTTACCATTTGAAATTAAGAAGCAGAAAAAAGTCATAAATTCAATAATTTTATTCAGGCTTTCAAGTGCTGTCAAGTCACAGTTCTAATAGGAGTAGAACACTCTAACCTTGTAATCTACGCAAATGCTTACTAGTCTGCGGGTTCAATAGTTCACCGGTATCTAGTACTGTATCTATGGAAGACCAAACAGCTTTATATTCAGTGTTCTTAGTTCTTAATTCTTATATTTCATTTCTGTCGTATTGCGACATTTGTACACTAAAATTAACATTTTTGTTTCCCAAATCAGACATTTGTCATATATGATTGGTAAAATGTATTTTTGTTTAATTCAATTGTATTTTAATATAAAGATAAAATTTAGTTTAGTAAATCCCCCAAAAATAATCTACATTTACATTTCATCATAGACATACACAGAAAAAACGAATCTCTAACAACAAACTTCCAAATACATGTACAAATCTTGCAAAACATTTCTCCGAAAATATTTCTCCAAAAACATTTCTCGAAATTCTTCGAAACGGAACTCATAGAGCGATAGACAAATATTAAGATGTGAATTTAAATCCCCCCCCCCCGCATTCACTAAATAGAGATCAGACGATCCAAATTGTATCTGCTTTAACAAGGTGCGTAAGTATGAATATGTCGGAAAATATTTCACAATTTTGAAAATGTAGGCATTCCGATATTTCACAATACCAATGATATGCATCTCCAAATCTTGTATTTTTGTGTTATGGCCCATATTTTGCCTTTAGCCCCCCCCCCCCCCTCTCCTCCTTATTTAATACCAGTTAGTGCAAGTCATTTTTTTTCTTTTTTTCAAGGTATGGGAACATAAATTTACATTTTGTAGCAAGCAAAATACATACTTTCCAGCCAGCAGTATATGAACAGATATCGAGAATTCTTATTAAGATCGGTTTTTTATTTCTTACTCCAATTACCCCTCCCCCTCCCTCACATATGAAGTTAAAACACGGGGTATCGCGTAATGTATGGCCGGAAAGTATTTTTTGGATCCTTCTTTCTAATGCACCCGAAGAAAACCCACGAGGTTAGACAGACGACCCTACTCTTTGTCATGGACAAGCTTGGGCTGGAAACCACACCACTTGACTCAATGACAGACACACAGACAAGGGCGGCGGCATAATATGTTCACATTATGAAATGAAATGGAGTTTAACGTCCTACTGTTCTGCTCCGAGTGACCTAATGAAGACGGTTTACATTATGAATGTGTGACGTATACAAATGGATACGAATGCAACTCAAACTGCAATGTGAGTGTGAATCTACTTCCACTTGATCAACCATTTTCTTAATTGCCAGGTTTTTGTTTCATAACGCGACAACCCGACATCACGACAACCCGACATCACGACAACCCGACAACACGACATTTTTACCCGACATCTCGACATTTTTAGTGTCGTAATGTCGGGTAAAAATGTCGTGATGTCGGGTAGAAATGTCGTGATGTCGGGTTGTCGCGTTATGAAAGGTGACATCACGACATTACGACATGATACCAATCAGCCACCATAGATTAGTTCAGAAAATTAGGAAAATTAAGTGAAATGAAATAGAGTTTCCCGCCCTACTGTTCAACTCCGAATGGGCTAGTGAAGACGGGCATATACTATACAATGTACCATGAGGGAAACTTTTTTCGGATAACCGCACTACGGCCTACTCTTGTATTGAATTCCAACTGCCAAGGTGTCTTTTACGTGCACGCTAATGTGAACATGGGGCCTCGATTTTCTGTCCCACCCGAACGACAATACATTATCCCCTACCAGACTCTCCCTTCAGCATATCTTCAATAGTCCGATTGTCTAGGAAAAGTAGGAAATGAAATCCAACTGTTCTGCTTGCTCGTTCGAAGTCATAATCAATCTGCATAGCGTACGCCTATCTTCAATAGGCCGATTGGTTCGGAAAAGTAAGAAAATAAAAAGAAATGAATGAAATTGGGTTTAACATTTAGCTGTACTGTGAGGGAAACTCTACCCGGATGGCGGCGCTAAGGCATACTCTTATATTCCAAAATCTGGCCTGCCTTTTGTTTGCCCCCCCCCCCAAATAATTTTCGAAAATAAAAAAAATTGTGATCTGGCCAGCTCTACTTATCTCAACAACCATTGTCTGAAATGCTACCTGGCTGCATTCCCGGCAGCCTATTTTACAAAATATAGTGGCGAAAATATTCATTCACTTTGAGTCACTCACTCCGCCCGTTTGTCACTTTCTTCTCTGGTCGGATAAACTAGTGATTTGGCGACAGGTGGTATCTGTTAAGCTCTATTTATCTCGAAGATCAATGCCTGAAATACTGCCAGACTACTTTTCAAATTATTGGGGACTTCGTTAAGTTTCATTTGACACTTTCGTCTCAGGGTCGGGAAGACTAGTGATCAAGCCACAGACGACATCCGATCGGCTCTATTTATCTCTACGACCGGTGCCTGCATACTGTCAGGCACCATTTCCAACAGTCTATTATTCAAAATTTTCTTGGGGATGTCCCCCAAACCCCAACAAGGACTAGCCTCTTTGGCGCTCACAAAGGTACTTCGTTGAGGTTCGCAAGTCCGTTCGTTTGACACTTTACCTCAACGATCATTGCCGCCTGAAATACTGCATTTCTGGCAGCCTGTTTTTAAAAAAATTCTGGGGAAGCCCCCCCCCCCCCCCCATTGATGGAACTCGTGTCTTTGCCCCCTTAACCTTGGACTTTGCCCCAGCTTTGCTCCTCCAACCACCCACGGCTAGCGCCGCCACTGGCTGGAGATGCGTACTTATCCACTTACTTTACTTCCTAGTATAACTTTTTAAGATCCCCAGACGTTTGCCCTCCTTGACAAGTGGAAAACGGGATGAATAAACAGAGCCCACGACAGGGCGCTCTGCACCCTGGGACAGTTAACTCCGCGAGAGGTAGTGGGAAATGGGGTGGGGTGAAAGATACATGGCGTATATCTGAGGTAACTAGATGTCACTTTGCTAAAACACAGAAACAGAGATTTAAAACAACAACAACATATGACATACCAGACTCATGTACTGCGTTTTAGTTTTACTGATGTCATAATAATCTGATTTTGTCCAGAATTTTTTAAAGCAAGCAAACAATTGGAGAAACTAACACCGTGACACTCAGAGGCCAAAATATCCCAAAAAAATTTTTTTTTTAAATCACATTTGATGCCAATGGAAGAGGGCATGAATACCACGACGGTGACACAGTCCTCAAGCGGAATGAGAATAGTTTTTAAGTTATTTTCTGTAGGTAAACCCCAGCACTGAATTTCGGTATTTACAAAAATCTGAATTACAGGCTACGGTTATAGAGAGAAATTACAAAGGGGTTAGAATGCACGCATCGATTTAAGTTATTTGAGTTTGATTTGTTAATGCGATTAGTTCAATCCAGACTTCTCGAAAAACAAATACTTGACTCAAATCAGAGACATGCTTTGGCCTTCAATACAAGGATAAGCGGACCATATGTAAGTTGGGGCAGCGCCGGGACATTGATGGTTCCGTGGCACATGCTAAAATAGATCGAAACTATATCCTAACCATGGCATACCACGCATTGACACTTGGTTGACGAATTGTGAACAAATTATGTAGCTTTTAACATAGTTCGCAACAATCAGAAACTTACCGACCCAAGAGTAAAGAAAGGAAGTCAGTATTCCGTACAATGGTTATCTGTCAAGTTCCGTTCTATTCTTTGCGCTTATAAGTGAGGGGTAGCACTTAGAGTAAATTTACACATCCTTAAGAACGAGAGAATGGTCACGATCTAGACAACGGTGTCAAAAATTTACTTTAAGCCTGGCCAAGTGAGTAAATTTTCGCTAAATGTCAATACGGTTCAAGGTAACCGTTAACGTATTGAGCTTAGGATATGCCTACAGCTAAAAATGTTCCCCGTGTTGCTGTTTCCCGCTTTCCTCTTCATTGTCCTTACATTCATTCACTGAAATAAATAAATCAAAGACAGACTAACCGATTCTTAATATTTTAGAAATTTTAACCCCGCTGTGATATCTAATCTGGAAGCCACCTGTGGGAATCAGAGACATATTAAACTTTCATGGCACCCTTGGTCATTGTCTGTCACATACTCAAAATGTGAGCCAGTATGGTGGATAGATATAATATTTGGCACAACAAATCATAATTATTTTTTAGATTATGACTCGCTGCCTGAAACCCAGTCAGCACCTCGCTTAATCCGGGACTCGTAGAAATTTATTAGATGTTGGATCCGGAAGTAAATTAAAAAATCTCCCAAAATACTAGCCCCAGGCGCGGATCCAGAGGGGGGGGGGGGTCAGACTTGAGAATTTTCTATGCAATTTTATTGGCGACCTTTAGACCTGTAATTTTGGAATTTACCTTCCGGAAATACGTCAGAATGCACCAAATTGAATCTAATTTTTCTGGGGGAGGGCCCCCAACCCCCCCGTTAGTTGGTTTAGTGCCTTTTATCAAACCTAGACCCCCCCCCTGCAAAAAATCCTGGATCCGCGCCTGAGCCCGCATTGTTTTCTCCAGAAATTTGTACCAGGGCAAGTTGTTCTAATAAGCAAGTACAGCTGCTACTCATCTGTTTCAGGGGCGGACTAGATTTGTTTTGATGTACTCTTCACCGCGAAGGGGTACAAGGAAACTAGTTGTTCCGAGAAACCTAGAGCCATCCATGCGAACAGCGATCTTTTAAAAGTTGGACACCAGCCACAATCAGTTTTTCTCCATTAGAGACTGAGAGCTGAGGCACATGGGGTTGGTTGAAGGTGCCTGTACGCACATTGGGCGATATTGGTTTAAGCACGGCTGGATATGCTTGAAAAAAGGAGAATGCATCAGGAAAATAGGACACATGTTGTCATTAGGGGCATGGGCGAATATGAGGATAATGATTGATTTGGGTATTTGAAATAACTCTTTCGAAGTTCTAGGGGACGGTTTTTTTTTTAGAAATAAGGGCGCTTTTTCAGAATAAAAGGCACTTTGTCGGATGGGAGGGGGGCACATAGTCAAGCACTCGCCCCTGTGGAAGATTTCATCGGATTCGAATATTTTCTTTATCTTTGCAAGTATTCGGAATCATGAGTATTTTTTTCATTTTAAATATTTCTGCAGACTATTATTATACTTACTTCAATGATTGTGACTTCTTACTTGTATATAGTACAAGGAAGTTGTTTGGGATTTTCCAGTGTGGTTTCCCCCTGTCTATGGTGTAGGACTGGGTGCTGGGGTGGGGAGCTGACAAGGACCACCTAGGTTCCGTATACACATTTCCGTCATAGACACTGTCTGACGTATGCCCGTTTGCCCTCCCATAAATCTGGACTGCTTTCTGTTTACCCCCCTCCCAATAATTTAAATAAATAACAAAAATTATGTGATATGTTACGGTAATCAATACCTTTTACGGTAATAAAATCCCAGATCCCCCCTCAGTCATTTTCTAGAGTTCAAATGATTTCTTACCGAACCCATCCTGCTGTAAACCTACTAATAACATGTGAACCACTTTAGATGTGCCTATTACGATCCACCGAGTTTTTTGGGGTATACGTTCAACGCGGGAAGACTATTCATTCAATGTGATTCACTCACTCCAACACATCCCTCTCTGTTCGGATTGAAGCTAGTGAGTTTGCAATACACAGTTTCTGGTCAGCTCTATATATCTCGACGACCAGTATCTGAAATACTGTCAGACTGCATGCATTCCGTAAGGATTTATTTCCCCAGACTGATTTATTAGGAGTATCATCAGGGTTTCGAGGCAGAGCAGGATAGGGAGTCTGATAACTGATGACATATTCAATTTTCGATTAAAATTTTATCTTAAACAATGTGCATGTCATAGCCATAACACAGACGGGTATTGCTTAAATGATAACAAAGAGTAAATAAATAAAAGAAATCCATACGGATGAATTATCATCTTCACCCCTGACCCCAGCGCCTCTCTCTCACAAAAACTGGTCTGGGTCATCTACAGCGATCACCCAACGCACAAAGCTTCATAATTACCTCATTTGTATCTATATCTCCAATAATTCAAGTTCATTTTCTATTATTATTTTTCAAGTTTTAGCTAGTATCTTATTTCTAGAGTGCCGCGCATCGACCTCTAGCTGGCCCGTCACCTCTGACTTGCGGCTGTGGTTTCGATCCATCGTGTGAGCGTATGTGGCATTGAGATAGGGGCGCCTTCTCAACCTCGTGGGTTTCCTCCGGGTACTCCGGTTTTCCCCCACTGCTAAAGAACCCTACGCGCATGCGAATTATTGAAAGAAAATTAAACGATGTTAGTCTCGAAATGACCTAGTTTATGTCGAGTGGACGTTAAACCTCATTTTTCTCTCTTATGATACCATATTCGGATACTTCTTTAACAATATAAGGGTACTTTAGTACTAAGAGAGGTGTCTTGCTTAGTATATAAATTCCCTACCTACATGATGTGTGACGAAAACTAGGGTAATGAAGTAGCTTGCAGTATTCTACTACTATCTTAGACTAACTCGCAGACAGATATGTCAGTATCCATTTCTGGAAAGTAGGGTACTATCGTCCAGTCTTCACGTGCACAGATTAGTACAATTAACTAGAATAGTGTTGATGTAAAACGGTGCCTTTACGAAACACTTACCCATAAATGGTAATTGTTCCGCCCTACTAGATGACGCATTAGACTTTCTTTATAGGAGAGAAATCGTCTGATTTAACCTCAGACAACATTCGAGAGAGACAAGGGGAAGTTCACCCCGGGGACTCGCCTGGCTTACTGGCCGGACGCAGACGTCATGATGAAACCGTAGACAAGACATTATAGAAGTTCCGAGGGAGACGGCTGGACGAAATGGCCAGGGTAGACATCATAGGTTTTAATCGTGGTTAACGTTTTAAATAACAAAAGTACAATAGTTGTGTCGATGTTGTAGAATATATTATTGTAACCTATAACGATATATCCAGAGTACTGAAAAGAGTTTGAAGTCTTATTGATCACAACGTCAAGTCCTACCTAGACAAACGACAGTGTGGCACAGAAGATTTAATGGATCCATCCAAAAAGGTGGTTGAGTCATATGCAAAATATTGTGGGAATTTATATTCGGTATATTTTATTTAAATCCCTATTATGAGGGTATTACTAATCACCGACACAGGAAAGATATATTATAGATATGCATATTGCACACACCGTATTACAAATTTAAAAGATTTAATAAAATTTTCTTGACTAAAATCTAATGTGCTCGCCTTGAGGACAATCGTGTTAATTCAAACTAATTACTTTTTAAATACTTAACAGGTAGTCTGAGTAACGTCACAAGAGGGATACACTAATTATGAATTATGGTATAAATGTCTAAAACGCAGACAAGTCCCAGGGCTTAACACTTTATAGCAAAACAAATTAATTAATTACTCTTACTGAAAATATACATCTGGTCACACCTTTCAATAGTACTGTGTGGTTTTCTCAGTCTGCACTCTATAGGCACCAAAAATCAATTATATATTTTTTGGCTTGTTCGTTGCCAAAATCACTGTAATTAATGAATTATAGAAAAAGATAATGCATGGCCCCATGACATTAAATTTCGCCTGTTTCCAAACCTGGTGGTCTCATGGGTTATTCCCTATTACCATGACGTATTTGTGAAGCAGTTAAATCGTATCTTAAAATATTCCCATCCCTGTACGACAAAACCATTTCCAGGCTACGAGAAGTTAAATTTGCAGCAAAGGATACAGCTCAATATGTATATTCCCAGAATCAGAATCGAAGGGGTGGGGTTTTGGGGGTTTTTTTCATTACACTCAATGCATATGGTGACTCACGCAATTAGATAGACTGGAAAGTGCATACTGTAAAGAAGGCGAAGAAATAATCCAGAAGATCACCCAAACATATCTGACCTAACATTTTCATCAGGGAACAGTGTATAATAGAAAATAACATTCTCCAGTGCTGTACAGCAACAACCCAGAAACGCCATAAGTATATAACACAATTATATAGACCGATTGTTGGATTTGTGAACGATACTAATGTAATAGGATTTGACCTCAGCTTTTTCAACCAGATGGTTATTTAATTTGAATCTAAAGGTGTTTGCCTTGGCCAACTCAGTTTTCCATTCAGATTTAATTTTAGTTTTAACAATGCTGTTAAATTCATGAACGCTATATTTTAAGTCTTCGGTATCGCAGAGACTGAGTCCTTTGCGAACCAAATTTTTCCAATTATTTTTAAAATAGGTGTGTCAAGATGAAATTTATAACACCATTTAATTGGAATATTCTAAAATAATACGATTTGTTGACCAGAATGAAGATTGGGACATATTATTCAATTACAACAAGAGTGTTATTGGGGCTTTAAAGCAACACTGATTGTGAAGAAGAGCGTATTGACATGAAGAAGCGCAGAATTACAAAACATAGGCGATCTCTGACTAGTGCGAGAAGTCAGTTCTTGCGATTTTTTCGTTTGAGTGTAGAAACCATCATCAGTGTTTAATCCGTTCGGTGTGAGCGAATCCAGACGCCAAATCCACTGTTTTTCTTTTGGATCTAGACTCGTCGACATTCGACTGACACTATCCGCGGTATTGGGTCTGAAATTGACCTTCTCAACTATTTGAAAATAGAATTTGTCAGGCGAGTGGGTTTTCAAATGTTCATAAAGTTCCAAGCAGTCGTCCTTTGAGAGTGAATTTTTGATACATTTACGCAGGTCCGATTTATGTCCGTTCATACGGAACCGAAGGTTATTGGTTTGACCTACGTATTGCTTTTGACATTTTGGACTAGAAATGACATAGATCACCCATGTAGAGTCGCAATTAGTATCCGAGTTGTTGAGTTTTTGTTGCATGGTATAGAGTGGTCGGTGCTTGGCGTTTTATCCGGTGCATTCCGAACCTTAGCGCTACAAAGCAGGCTGTTGAGGTTACGAGGTTGGCGGAAGCTGACGACAGGCGTATTTGGAACTGCATCTTCTCAGATTGATGAAGGACGGGCAGGTATCTACTCAGAGTAGCTTTGATGTCCGGGAGTCCCGGATGGTACTGGACCGTAAAATAGACGTTTCGATGTGTCTGACGTTCCTCTCTTGGTGTAGGGTCCGTGTATGACGTGATGGCGCGCTCTATTTGTTTTCTCACCGTTTTACGATTCTACCGGCACTGGACTAGAAATTCACACAATTTTTCGCAGCGGACGTAAGCAGTAGTGAGATCTGAACAAATACGCAAAATTCGAAGGGTCTGACTATAAGGAATACTCCGTTTTATGTGATTAGGGTGGCAGCTAGACGATAATAAATATTGATGTGTATCTGTTGGCTTAGTGTATAGGTCAGTAGAAAGTTCACCATTATCCTCTATAGATACAGATACGTCTAGAAAGTTTACTGTCCTTTTTGAATATTCGAATGTGAATTGAATGGATGGGCTGATTGAATTTATGTAGTTTATAAACTCCAGAAGTTTTTCATCACCACCAGTCCAAATAATAAAGATATCATCAATAAAGCGGAGCCAGACTTTTGGCGAAATTGGAGAGCCGGCAAGAAAAAGTCGCTCAAATATAGCCATAAAGATATTGGCGTAAGAGGGAGCCATTTTTGTTCCTATGGCAGTACCCGAGGTTTGGATAAAGAACTCTGAATTGGACTCAAACAAGTTACGAGTGAGCACTAAATTTGCTAGTTCACATACTCCGTTCACCGTTTTAGTTGGTAGGTGATGTTCTGTAAGGTATGTACGAAGAGCAGCCAGGCCCTCATTGTGAGGAATGCTGGGATATAGAGCAACGACGTCGACAGTGACCAAAATAGCACCTGGTGGTAGAAACCCCAGAGCCTTGATTTTATAAATGAAGTCGTTTGTATCATTTAAATATGAGGGAATCGTGGGCACAAGAGGCCTAATAATATTGTCCACAAGGTCTGAGATGCCCTCCCACGAGGGGCCACAAGCCGAGACAACTGGACGGCCGGCAACCCCGGGCTTGTGTACTTTAGGTAAAGGGTAAAACCGTGCTGGCTTAGTATCTACTGTGGGAGGCGAATTGCAGCATATCCTCGGCGATAACATTTTATTGTATAGTCTGTTTAGTAGGTCGGTCATCTCCTCATCAAACTGTGTGGAAACATCAATATCCGTACTTTGATACACTGTTAAGTCGTCAAGTTGTCGATAGCCTTCCAAGAGGTATCGAGCCTTGTCCATGACAACCATACCAGACCCTTTATCTGCCTCCCTGATAACAATGCCATAGTCGCTACCTAACTCGGACAATGCTTCACGTTCATGTTGAGACAAATTTAGGAAGAATTTTTGGTCGAGTGGTTTCATTATCTCCTCATCACAAATAGAGAGATATGATTCAAGACGTTTGTCACGATTAGGTGGTGGTGTCCATGTAGATTTTTTCTTAAACTTGAAAGCTTCTGGATCCGCTACCGATCCCTCTCCGTGAAACCTTTCTACTAGGCGCATCAAGCGATCGAATTTCTTTACATCCTCTTTGAGAACAAGGCGGTCAACCTTACCAGGAGTAGGTGTAAATTTGAGTCCTTTGGAGATAAGTTCCGGCTGAGATTGGGTTAAAGTCTTATTAGATAAATTAATAACTGATGCGTAAGCGTCACTGCGAAGTGTGACGGGTTCTTTAAATTCACTAAGAAAACCAGGGGGTTTGGAGGCACTTACATTTGGAGGATCAGTGTTGTTAGCTGTAGATAGGTAATCCGTTGTACGTTCGGTAAAAGTCGCATTGGTTCCCTCTATGGACGTGTAGACACTGGAGCCGGGTTAACTTGGGTAGATACAGGCACTTTTTCAACATTCGGAGAGGGGTGTCCGGTTTGTGATTCTGTATGTACCAACGGCAGGTCGGTAGGATTTGTCGTCATCTGAATGGACATTGATGTAGCTAGTAATACGCTGGGTAGCTGGTAACTGTGGCCGGGTCTCCTGCTGCATATCCGGTTCTTCTGGAGTAACAGTGTGTGGCGCTTCTACCCGGGGATTACTATAATCTTCAGATCTGTCATGATCCCGGATGTCCCACCAGTTGCCTGAATCTGGATGAGGTCTATCCAACGGTAGAATCCAAGGTTTACGTTTGAATTTTAAAAGTTTCCTACGATGAGTTTCACGGATCTCATTCGTAAAATTCCTGATTACAATTACAACTTCCCGCTTGGTGGAGTAATAATACGCCAGTCCATTCCTATCAATAATATCCACTGTGATAGTCTCAATATCCTGGAGTGTAGCTGCGTGTTGAACCGTACGTTCAGTAATAGTAAGTTCAGTAAGTTCAATCGAACTTCTGCACAAAGCACCATCCAGGCCTCCCTAAACACGAGAGGGAATTTACCGAGGGCCGGTTAAAGTGAAAGTTGTAATCCATGTGGTATGATCTTGTCCTTTTGACATTTACGCAAGAAGTCTATGACACACAAACCTCGCACACTTTTTCTCAACATTTAAAAGTTCGCAAAAGTCACTCATAATTACAAAATGCAGATGCACTATATATATCGTTGATAAAACGGCATAATGCTAGTTACGAAATGAGAAAAAATCCGGCACACGAGATTTATTTTAATTTTCGGATGACACAGCATCCTTCGTCAGAATCCCGTAACAAATAGTAATGAAGAGTAGAAATTTAAAAATAATGCACAGCAAATAATATATATTTTTTTTAACTGTTTTAAAAGGAGCGAAACGATTCACTGGTGAACAGCGTTTTTTTCTAAAAACGATGAACGATCCCTTTTATAAGAAAACCGCGATTTTTTTTCATTTTGAGGTTTACGGTAGGCCTATATTTTACAATGTATCGTGATATTTATACAATAAATTAGGCAGTTCGACATAAAATTACTTTTCAATTATTAGTTCAGTGTAAAGAAAGATCCCGAGAGAATAATGGAACCTACAAAAATGTGTCGGCCATCCAGACTTCATATCATTGCAAAAACTGACCTACCAATCTCGTGAAATATTTGACCCAGAAACTTGATAAGACAATATTTTCCATTGGACAAAATACCGAAATCTGTCGATTTTAGACCAATTAAATCGCACTCTGGACACCCACTTTGTCTTCTCGATGCCGGTGGCCCTTACGAAAACTATATAAAAAAATGTTTAACTTTCGGCGGTATTTTGCTTTTGACCATTATTATGTCCACGTCCAGTAGTAATTACACTATGTGAACCTGAGATAGGAAAACTACTAGCATCTTACCAATTAAAAGTGTGGGACCATTTCGATTTTCTGTTACCTACCTAAACGGCAACAGGAAAGTCAATAAAGATATTTCAGTCTGCCAAATATGTCATACCCAATTACGGTATACAGCCAATACAGGATTGTATTCGTGTAAATGTAACTGACTTTTGTTTGACTTGACTGGATTGTCTATGTACGTGTGATTGCATACTTAATTTTATTTTAGAGATTGTGTATTCTGATTCAATTTGAGTAAAAAAGTGCCAAAAATATTGGATAAGTATTAATTTTGTTTTATCTATTAATAAACATTCTCATAGTAAAAGCGTGTATCGTGATGCACCAGTACCGTTGCGCTGTGCATCATGATGCACCAGTATCGTTGGGCTGTGTATCGTGATGCACCAATATCGTTGGGCTAAGACACGATTCTATATCATATCGTGATACAGTGTATGGCTTCAATCCTACTGTAAACAATAAACATTCAACAATAACAATAGAATGACTTGCAACTAACGATTACAGGAGATTGCAAAATGGCGGAAAGATAAACTTCGAACAAATACGAACCCTTGTTGTTGGCACAGATGCTGTATATGAATAGAAAAAGTAAAGTGTATCATTTACATACGAAGCATCAGAAATCGGTTACATTTCACTTCATCTTATCTTTGTAAATACATTAACGGCATTAGTCACTCACCGTAATTCTATAAATTTTACAAATAATAGATTGAGAAATTAATACTGAATATTTAAAATTAGTTCAGTCTAACTTTTCAGCCAAAAAGCTTTGTGTATTGAAAAGGCACATTTTTATATGTTATACGCTATCGTCATTTCATGTATTAATTTGAATTCGATTATATGCCGAATTGCGGCTGTCGTTGCTAAAACGTCCACCATATTCCTGCGATTAAGTGTGCAATAATCAGCAGCGTGCAGGTGGACAATATTGTCTGGACTGGGGTGTTAGAATCGATTTCAGTCGGGCTTAAAATATCCGTGGTGCAAGCTGGAAGCGAAACCACAGAATTTCTCTGGGTGTCCCATTTTCGAGATCTTTTAACTGCCCTGGTATACATTACAAATATGCTCTCCAATAAGTAACCACAAACAAACATGCTTACTTTTGTATATTTTTTTATGAAATAAAGATATAAAAATAAATTTAAAAATCTATAAAACATATATTTCTTCAAAATAAAAATAAAATAAATATTTTACAACAAATAATAACAACTTTTAACGTCCAGTTTTACCTTAAGAACATTATGAAAGATATATGGCTATGCGATTACTAAGTTTAACCTTTCAGTCGAGTTTATTGGCACCGAAGAAGGATTATAGTATTGTTATTCCGCAATGAACGGTCCGACTAATCACCGACAAGAGTCAACAGGAGCGTGTCCTTGTCAATATCACCCAAAGTATTTTAAAATGTGGCCGACAAGGAAAGATGTGTTTTTCCATACAAATTATATACAAATATGAATGATTGAATTTTGACAAAAACTGTCTTTGCTAATCACAGATAAGAAACGCCACGAGGTTGTATATTTATGTTGTTGTTGTTTTTTTTGGGGGGGGGGGGGAGGGTTGTTGCATTTGTGTGGTTTTTATTTTTTCATTCTTTTTTGAGGGGGGGGGGGGGTCAATTTCACTCATTCATTTTGGACATATTTAACACGTCTTTCCTTACTTTTTTCAATACTTTGGGTGGTATTTCAAGAAATCTGACCTTGATGGTGATAAGTAGGACCCACATGTAACGATATTACCAGCATAATTATTATCAAAATAATAAGAAATATATTAAAACAAAACCTGATCACTTTAGATGATATTGAGTCACACAATCCGGTATAAGACAGTGTAGGGTAAATAACTTCTAAGTAGACTTGAAATTAATTAATCAATGACCTTCGGCAATCCTCGTAAAACATCATAAACTTACAAATTAATATCTATCGGGCTAAATCAAATTTAACCACTTTACAGCAATTACATTTCTTTCTAAATATGCAGTGTAATCAACAAATGCAAAAACATACAACTTATAATATTATCTGAATTAATAATGATTAACTAAGATATAATACAGGAAATTATTTTGGAACTTTTACTTAACATTAATTACATTTGTATTTCATGTAGCATAGCCGATCATGATTCACACTAGCATAAGTTTGGGGATGTTTTAGAGGAGTAAATTCTCTCTTCGGATATAACTGACTTCGAATGAAATGAAATGGGTTTTAACGTCTTACTCTTCTGCACATAACCTGGGCTAATGGAAGACGGGCATACGCCATACAGTGTGCTATGAGGGAAATTTTGCCCGGGCAGCGGCACTACGGCCTACTCTTATTTCGTCTCATCCGAACGACTAAACAGATGTCCCTGTCAGGCCCTTGGGAAACCACGCCGGAAAATCTAGATGAACTTTCTCGGCTAATGCAGGGATCGAACACTCCAACTGCAGGCTAGCGAGCCAGCGCCTTACCCACTTCGGCACTTCAATTCTTTACGATACCGGAACATAAATACATGTATACATATATCGTCATACAGGACTGGCAGGCGAATTACTGCACTTGGTAAGGTATCCTAACAAGTGACTGCCTTCAATTTACAAAATTTGTTATATTTAAGGAAAATCAGATAATAGGGTAAAGGTAAATGTTGCAATTAAAACTGATATGTCAATAGATGAACAATGCATAAAAGATTAAACAATATAATAATAAATCAACGAAAACATTAAAATGCTACTATGGATCGAAAACACTAACATACGAAGGAAATGTGTCAGTATTTAACCAAGTGCATAATTTTATTGAAAAACCCGAAAGATTTAAATTTTAAAAATAGCGGATTTTAAGCATTTCAAATTAATCATGTTTATATGTAAATACTTTTATGGGTTATGTGTACATTTATATATATAATTTCCTTTTTATCTGTTCACTCTTTCTTCTTTGTTTTCATTTTATTGTAATATTATGTAATTTATTTGTAATCGGGAGAGGGATTTATCTGAATAAATACTGTTTATAAGAAAAACCACAAAACAATGTGAATACTTTGATAACTTGGATTAACAATTTAAGACAGATTTAGCTCTTGTCTATTATTATTCAGCTTCATAGTCTAAGTTAATCTCACTAGCAAATTCTATCAGGAGACTCAAGAGTATAATGTAATTTACTAGCTTCCTCGCCGTATTCACCATTTAAGGTGTTACGACATAGTTCAAACATCTTTACTGTGTTGGTGTTAGCCAATTGTCTTTTACATTTTTAACATTTAAGTGAAACGTATTTTGGGTCATCAGTTTGGTCAGAAGGTGCGCTGATTTATAATGAGCGCCTGGGGTAGAACAAGTTCTAAACTTTATGGATTATATAGCAGTTTGAGCAAATGTATGTTTTTTGAAGGATTATTAAACCATTAAACACTATGTCGATAACAAACTAACAAAGTAACATGAATTATTTGATAATTGATTGAGCAGGGCTGAATGAGTAGGGGGTGAATGAGCTGCGTTGCCCGAGGTGAGTTCAAAAACTCTAAAGGACGCTACACCTCTAATTCAATATTATCCATAATGATCGAAATTAAAAACACGAATTAGAGTTTAATATTGGTCGATTTCAATCAATATAGAAGTTATGACCTTGCCAACGTATATGGGATAATAATATCCAAGATCTGTAATTAAATAATTGAAACCGGTAGATAAAATGGCCTTGGCAACAGTTTTTTAATGATTATCACAAATTGTGCTTCTAACAAGTCGTTCCAGATGGACTTACTTTGTTAATTAGTTTTGCATCAATATAACCAATTTCATTGTGATAATTCTTAAACTTACTCCGGTTACCCGTATTAGAAACTTTTAATAAAATGTCACCTTTGTTAACTTTCAAATTCATTCTGTTTCCAGGAGAACTCCCAACAGCTTGACTAATGTCCTTTCCCATTTCTTCCAAACGCTGGCGGAATTCGGTATTATTGGCCTCGGAAATTGGTTGATTCATTAGTTTTACAGCAGCACTTGGGAGGTTGAATAATGAAGGGGTTAACAAACTATATGGTATATATCCAGTCTGCCCTTGACTGTTACGAACCTTACATTCTTTACTACATGTATTATCCAATACCTCCAAAACGTCACCCTCGTCCAACTTCAAAGATTCTCCAATGTGCATTTCGGAACATTCATAAACATGTTTTTCCTCAGCTCTCAGATGACAGGAAAATATTAGATTATCATCAATAGTCCTCTTTTTAACTTGACATTGGCTTTCTTCTGGTTTTCGAGCAATCTGTAAATTTATGAAAATGAGGAATAAGTTAAAAAAAATTGTAATAAAATATTAATGTCCCCGGTCATCATCTACACGCAAATTCGTGTTGGATATGTAAGTAATGTCGATAACTGGCGAACCGTGAGACATTTATTCAGATACTTCAGGATAAACTTCACTTTTAAAGAGTCAAAGAAAGCTTATGATTATTAAAATGGGTTCGTCCGTCTGTCTTTCCGTCCGTCTGTGGGACACAAAAACCCTATTTTTGGTGATGCCATTGGCGAGTATTTTCTGCTTAGCTAAGCAGCTATCCGTCATTCGTTTTGGAACAGTCTACTTTAAACGAGTAGAATGGTCAAATTGCAGGGGCGGATCCAAGGGGGGGGGGGGGCGGATCCAAGAGGGGGCGGGGTCCAAACTCCGCCCTGCTCAGCTACATAAAAAAAATAATCACAAAGTACACAAATGATATCTCTGTTTAAAAAGCTCAATTTGTATGTATGCCTATGTAATTTAGAGACAATGATGGCAGATTACCGTAACAGAAACCTGGCAAAGCCCTCCTGCAAAAAATCCTGGATCCGTCCCTGAATTGTTCATTAGGTGAATACCCCGACCGAATACGATTATGAGTATTTTCTGAGGTATAATTGAGGTACATTGTTAGAACTCAGCCTATGCCAAGTAAAAGACGAATTATAATTTGTGGATGAAATTTAATGGTGGTCTGCCTCATAGTAACTATGGCAACTTTAAATTATATTTATAATTCACAAAACACTTAAAATAAACAATGATCAGTAACTCTAATTACTATCTAATTTCCATAACATATCTGAGGCGTCTATAGTCAGACATTTTGCAATGGTCATTGCATCCATAGGCGTACGGGCTTAATGACAGTTAAAGGGGAAAAACCTGAAAAGCCCGAAAAAAAATTCGGGTAATAGACAGCGGCGGTTGTCTTCTCCTAGTTCCGTAGGAACTGTCTCTGAGCCGACGATGTCCACTGACAGTTCCTATCGGGTCCTTATACAGCAGTTTTAGAACCCTAACCTTCTATTTTTTACGGGTATTCCTTATTTTTCGCCAAAAGGAACCATTTCGTACTATATTTGACACAAACTTATAAAAATTCAACACTATAGTCAAGTAGAATTTAGCGATGAAATAAATATGCGGTTTGCACATGTTCGAGTCTTGTAGTGGCTGATCAGTTCAAACGTATTTTGTGTATGTTTTTAATCTTATAATTCTACTTATAAATGTGTGTCAGCTGTAGAGCAGGAGCCCAGGGGGTTAACCTAGCTGAAAAGTTTTCCAATTTTTCCTTTATAGTATCAATGCATGTATATCTCGTAATGTAAGTCTGTCGGGTTTCTGGTGGTGGGTGTGATATTTCACACCCAAAATGACATGCCCTCCAACTAGTCAAGATTAGCTCAAAAGTGTACCGCATGAAATTCACACAGCAGTGTACCGTACATCTTCAGGTATCACAAAAATACTGTGACAGATATTTCTGGTGGTCGGGTACCGCTGACAGAGCTATGTAATTACCAGACATGTGTTGGAGTATCCGTTACAAGAGTTATCTAATTTCCAGTCAACATCTAGGCTGGATTAGCTGAAATCTGTAGTTCAGTACCACCACGGGAGTCCTGAATGTTGCCTCTAGTTGCAGTGAGTTGCAGAAAGTTCAACATGTGCAACTGACTGCAACTAGTTGTATGAGGCGCTCAGGTTGCTTCAAAATGGTCTGATTTTTTTCTCTTTTCGTACGAAACCGATTACATCCAAGCGCTCGGAAAAACAAATAAACGATTAGTCAGACATTTTAATTTCACTTATCGATATATCGATGACTTAATAATCCTGAATTTAGTGATTATGTCTCGAAATTAAAAACACTACTGACAGTGACAATTACGCTTCCTACTTGGATCTGCGTCTCGATTTTGACGATTGCCATAAACTGAGTGTTAAATTGTACGATGAACGTGGTGACATTGACTTTCCGATTGTTAACTTTCCATTTATTAGTAGTAACATTCCAATATCACCAGCTTATGGAGTGTTTGTGTCTCAGCTAATTCGTTACGCGAGAGCTTGTTCCTTTTATCCTGATTTTTTAAGTAGATCGAGGCATTTGTCATCTTAGCTTCAACTACAAGGATACGTGCGCACTAAACTTATAAAAACTTTTAAAATGTTCATGGCCGTCATATTGATTTGATTGGTAAATATAACGTGCCTCTCTCGGCTGTTATTCTAGGTATATTTAATTGACACGTATACTATTCTCCCTGATTATGTCTACTACATCGTTAACACAGTTCATCACGTGCATTTTGCATACCGACAGTTCATTGGCCAATCACGCTATTTTACCGACATTTTGCCTAATAGTTTGGATGCAGCTATGGTGGGTGTGGCGCGCCAGGCAAGGAGGGTAAGCTTACTCTTCCGGACACCTGTTACCACTGTTTGTCGTGTATTTTGTACACGGGGAGCAGTCCATTTGCTGATTACACTATTTTGTCTATAACGTTTTTTTAGGACTTTGAATTCTGTCTAATGATTTGGATTTTTCGTATACCTGGTTTTATTCTATTACTAATATAGCCTAATAAAGAAAACTCGAATTCCAATCAACCAATTAATCGTTCACAGTCCACCGAGAAGGCTGAGAGAAAATGCTGAAGATTTAATTGCCGCAAACGCATTTCCTGCTATTCCAGTTCGTGAAAACATTTAATGTGGTCCAATATTGCCTACCTTAGGTGGCTGACCTGAATCCTAAACAACCAATCATTCTCGTCCTCCTCGAGAAAATGTAAGCGCCGCAACTCCAAAGTTGTCCAATGGTTTTGTAACCGAAATCCCCCTCTATGCCGACCTGATTGTTGCAGTTGCATTCACAAATAATAACCGATGCCCGAAAAATGTCGCAGAAAGTAGAGTGGCTCCAGACAAAATAGTTGAATCCATAGTCATTTCAGTACAAATTTGTCCGGTTTTTTTTGCTAACTAGAATTGTGGAATACAAATTCGTCGCATTCAATTAAAAGAACAAAAAATGAGTTTAATCTCGGGCATTTTTTTATTTTGCGCTAACTAGATGAAACAATATTGCATTTTTCACCCTACCCGTCTGCTCGAAACGTCAGATTGCCCGAAAGAACAAGTGCTCGTACGCCCATGATTACATCTTCTTACAGTGTTGAATACTAATACGAGGGGTTTTATGAGGGATATGTAAAAAGGGAGATAACTCCATCGTTTTTCAATTTAAAAGTTTCAAACAAAATCAAAATGTCACTTACTGATTCGTGCGGCATGGTTTTAGATCTTCTATCCTTATATCTGCACCATATCTGAAATTAAGAAATAAAATTTTCCAATGATTAGCTGCTATCTGTTGTTGAAAAGAAATTATCACAAGTCTTGGGTTTTTCTTTTTCTCAAAACAAGGAATTAATGAAAACGGCTTTTTGTCAAAATTTTCAATCGATATCCGTTTGGCATAAACCGAAGAACTAAAACATTAGAAAAAAACTGATAAAATAATACTTTAGATATATTAATACATGAATCACTTGCCAGGGGTTCCAGGTTTCAATCCTGTGTCTAGTGACTAGTCATCCACACGTAGGCGTGCACAGAAGAGATCCCTTTACAGTTGCAATTTTGAAATAAGAGTAGTCCGGGAAACATTTTCCCTCGTGACACACTGTATGGCTCACGCCCATTTTCGTGGACCTAGCCCCACCCGTTACCGAAACCCTAACCCACAATTCCGTCAACAATCACGTGTCCCAACATTATTCATATCTCAGCGACCTTGACGACATCTGGAGGTGGCCTTAAGAAATAGATCTAGCCTACCTTCATTTATCCCGGTTGGTGCAGAGGAATTGTGCGTTAAAGCAAATTTTGACGAACCCCCGCCTGCCAATGAAATTTGGTTTTCCATGTTCTATCTGTATCACGTTTGATCTCGAATTTCATCAGCGAATTTTTATAAGTGGCAGATCAATTGTTTTCTACAAACCTTTCAATACACAATTTTTCCCACCAACAACGAATATTCACTGATCAGCAGTGAATATTCGCTAGGCCCCTATAGTCACCGATAAGGATGACATCGTACGAAATTTTTTTTATGTATTCGAAAAATAAATAAATACGTTTGAAGTATTTGTAGTTAAACAAAATATTTCCTATTTGGAGTAAATGGGTATTAAAATGAGTAAAAAGCACCATTCTGCCCGAAGCAGTTACGTCTTATGTAAACAATGCACGTGTTGAAGTGGGCCATCTTTGACAGATATATTAGAAGACATTTCCTAATTCTCCGTGAAACTGATTGAAAGTAGTTATATAAAAGCCCAACCATGTAGAGTTTATTTTACGCCTATTTTTTTTTTATTTTTATTTTTATAAGCTATATTTTTATTCAGATTTCTATCTGAATAGGGATTGGGGAAGATACATATATTTATATAAAGAAACATACAATGTACAGGTGCAAATATTATTACAGTGAGTGTGTTATAGTTGTCCCTGGAAACGTTTGGTGATATTGAAAAACGAGTGAACAGTTTTAAAAATATTGAGTGAGTTTTCTATGTTGTCAGTTCCGTACAATAAGGTTGTAGTATTTCGGTGAATAGTAGGTAAATTATTTATTGTATTATTTCGGGCTTCTAAATATAAGGAGCAATTCAATAAAAAAAAAATGTTCAGTGTCTTCAAATTGGTGACCACATTTGCAGGATGGATTGTCAGAAATATGGCGTAAAAATTTATGTCCGTTTAGATTGCTGGAAGAGACGCAGTTGAGAATGTATGATTTGGTTTACGCGGGATCCAAACGAAAATGTTTAGAGATATTAAATTTTTTGTCTCTGAACTTAATTTGTTCCATTCTCTTATTGACGATGTTATGATCGAATTATAGAAGATATTTGTTTTACATTCATATTCGGGTAGGCTTGTTTTTCGGAGATTATGTGCGCTTTTTGTCAAGATTAAATCACAAAGATAGGATGGGGAAATGCCGTTTATAATTTTATTAATGAATTTGAGTTTATGTCTTCTGTGTCTCTCTTTTAGCGTAATAAAACCGGTTTCTTCATATAACTGTGTATGGCTGGTACCCCTTACAGCACCGCATATGGACCTTAGGGCATCCAGTTGTAGGTGCTCTAATTTGTTAGCTAGTTGGTCTGTGCGATTGTCCCAGATGACGTCACAATAATCAAAATGGGGTAGGATAAAAGAGGTATAGATGGTTTGTAACGATTTCCGGTTAAGTCTGTATTTAAGTGACCTTAAACAATTGACAGATTTGCTGTTTTTTTTCTATAATGTCGTTAATATGTTTGTTTCATTTACAATTCTGTTTAAATGTCAAGCCTAAATGTTTGTGATGGGGGACATCCTTGTGGGAACATTATTAAGAGTCAGGGTAGGAAGAATGGGATTTTGTTTGGTTGGCAGTGCTAGTGTTTCGGTCTTTAGTGGGTTGAAGGTTACCAGCCATGTTTTAGCCCACGCCTTGATTTTATCCAGGTCATTGTTTAGAATATTTGTGCATTCGGTAGTGTCATCAATTTTCAGATAGAGGGAAGTGTCGTCAGCAAAGAGTCGAACATTTGATGTAATATCGTTTACAACGTCATTTATATAAATGAGAAAAATGAGGGGAACGAGAACAGAGCCCTGTGGCACGCCCGAGGGGATGGTTTTTAGGGAGGAGGAGACACCCCCAGTAACAACTGATTGTTTTCTTCCCTCTAAATAGTTGTGAAAGCAGCATGCCAGACCCTGTCAAAAGCTTTGCTGATGTCACAGAACACTGCTCTCGTATAGAATCCCTGGTCAATGGCTTGACAAAAGAAATGTGCAATATCTGTAAGTTGGTAAACACTTGAATCCCCATTCAAAAAGCCGCTCTGGAGATTAGTTAGAAATTGAAGACATTTTATACGCATAATTATATTTAAATATGATCAAAAAAGAGCTTCATTATAAAGGTTGAAGAATCTTTAATCCGAGTGTTCCTAGAATAGCTACGGATCTACCATATTATCAACAAAATACCATCAATAAGAAAGGGGGTATGCAGAGCCCCAATCAGTTTAACAACGAGCTCCTGTATTACATTCATTATAAAGGTTAAAGAAATTTTAAATCCGAGTGTTCCTAGAATCTCTGCGGATCTAGCATATTATCAACATAATGCCATCAATAAGAAAGGGGTCATGCAGAGCACCAATCAGTTTAACAACGAGCTCCTGTATTACAGGTTTGAACTAAGGGGTGGTGTCCATGACGAACCCTTGTTCCAGACACTCTATACACCCTTTTCTCTTTACAAGGTCACACGTTCTGCATCTAATGCATCTAATGTCAGTCCGCTTTATTTATAGTATAATATTAAATGACGAAATTTACCTGCATTTCAAGCTTTGTTCTCTCGGACAGTTGTCTTCGTATGGTTGGGGGCTCAGAATTCACTGACCGAAGAGTTGAAAATTCATCTAAGCTTACGTGATCTTAAATGATATTGAATACATATACAGACTTGTAAATTATGTAAATGATTTTGCCAAAGGCACTACAGGTCATATCTTTCTAATATTTCGCAGGCGTGAACTAAGCGCGGGGGGGGGGGGTAGATAGCCGTTTAATGTAAATTAATTTCTATCCATTAAAGGGCCAGAAGGAAGGGGGGGGATAGATGGCCGAATGTAAATTAATTCCTATCCATTAAAATATCGAATGATGAGACGGTCTTGCTATATAGTTAGTTCAAAAGCAGAAAATGAATGATATATTGAGCAGTTCAGCTAGATTACTTTATTCTGAGCTAAGGTATGGGTGTTTGAAGTTTTAACAACTTTTAACCGATTGCCATGATAAAAACCCGAGTTTTGTATTGTGTGGCATTTTAAAGTTAACCGACTATGTGACTTGGGTGTTTTATTTAAATATCGGCCGTCCTATGCTCCAGAGAGTTGATTATAGTCTTGTCACATAAATAAAATGTCTAAATGATAGTTCTTCTTTGATAGTTCTTCTTTGAACATATCCGATAAGAACAAAGTCTCAAAAATTAAAGTCTGAGAGTTTATGAAATTTATGGACCAAAATATAGAGGCATGGTGTATTTATCTTGTCTCCAAATTTCATCTCAAAATATTGAGTCGTTTGGACGTGAACGTCAACACTGCTTATCCGGACACGTAACCCTTTTATTATTTCGGGTCAAATTTTTCATTGGGTGACCTGATAATCGATTCACATTTCTTGAGAGGTCTATACAGTGAATGACCCATGTACTGTACTTGATAACAAAAGGTAAATTTCACCTACATATTATTTTTTTTAGAAAAAAGTCTGGTTTTATCCAAATACTGTAGTATAATACAACGATCTCCATTTCCAGGTGAATTTAGATTTAATTTATTTACAAGCGTATCACAAATATCGTGTTAGTTGGTCGGCCTTAGGTAATGGGTTTTAAGGGATTTTAACACAAAATTAAGCAGATTTATTCCTCAGAAAGTTATCGGGATTGGCCCTTTAACACAAGGTACAATTTTATGGATACACAATTACTGAATTTGATACTAAGCGACGTAAGATACTCTCGTCTGTATCAAGTATCCCCGTCGAAACGTCGCTTAGTATCAGATTTAGTAATTGCGTATCCATAAAATTGTACCTTGTGTTAAAATAGTTTATATAAAATTTGAAGCCAAAAGAAAACTCCGCAGTAGACAGATTTAAAAAGATAACAAAGGTACCTGAGTGTTAGCTACACGACAATGTTGATGAAGTGGTATAATGCACCAGGTCCGGATCCAGGATTTTGTCGAGTGGGGGGGAGCACACATTGGAGCAAAGGGTAATATGTTGCATCCTTGGATTGTTTGGGCGGAGAAAATGCGTAAATCATGTTTATACCATCTATTAAAGGGCAGATATGTGAACTACAACAGTAACAAAGCAAACGAAAATGAAAATCAACTAAGTCACCGGGCTGACGGGGGGGGGGGGGGGGGGGGGCACGCCCCCCTGTCCCCTTGATCCGCGCCTGTGCATCATATTAAAGGAATAGACAACTGTACACTGTAAGATATACAATGTTGATCAACAACGTACGCCTACTGGACTACGACTTTATCCGGCCTCACGTGTCCGGATATGACCGGTTTTAATCTTGTCTAAAACGGAGAGCTACTGCGTAAAAATACTCACTTAATTTCGTGCAAATCGATGATTCAATCTTGCTAACTGAAAATTTGAAAATAATTATTGTTATATACTCTTCCAAAAAAGTACAACATAAATATTTCATTTTTGGTACGACTGAACGACATGAGCTAACCTGATATGCATGGGGTGTACTTTCCTATTTAATGGTTAGTGGGGTGGGGTAATTTTAAAAGTGTGTGAACTGAAATCATAATAGCAATCGATCGCAACGGAATATCCTTTGAAAGGAAGTCACTGTGGTTGTCAAGGCCACATTTGAGCGAAATTTCTCTTTGAAGGAAACAATCTAATACTTCGAGAAGTAATACATTTCAGCTAAATAGTGAGGTAAACAAGGGCTTATTTTCTCACTAAGATGTACACGGGGACTGACATGAAGCCGTTTAGCAGTAAAATGTAGCCCAGTAAAATTAACTGGTAAGCGATTTTATTTTCGACAGGGATTCAAAAGGACAGTCCCGCAACGTACAGGGCTAGTATAATGAGACCTACGTTCAGAGCTGAACTAATCGCCAATATGATGTTATACATGTATACTATTGTCGATGTTACGTTGAAATACATTTCTATATAGATTAAACATCAGATACTTTTCCGGGAAAACAATTCGAGAAACGCAACACATTTACAATACCTTTTTGGTTTAGTTGGAACTTCAATTTTAAAAACCAGTCATCTTCTTTCGTATCGATGTAGGGAAATACTGATAGACACTCTGGCATCTCGAAAGGGTCTGTATCAACCAGTAAGGAAACAATAGCACAGAGTCCGTAGTCTACACAATATGATACTACAGTTTGAAGAACGTACATATGCATTTTTGAAGCATAAAAAAAGGACGATAATACTAAAACAGTTCGTTTTGATGAATGAAGAAAAAGACCTAATTCATTTAATAGGGATCTATTTGGCAAAAAATCTCGTTCAAAGTCAAAATATTTAAATTTTTTATTTTTTTCTAAACCGCGGATTAATTCTGCTAATTTACTACAACCAGGTACTGAAACATAATACAAAAATAAATCATTTTCTTTCTCTAACTGGTCAGAATCGCTTCCGGTTGTCCACCGTAAATGGTTTCTTTTAGGAACTGCCCCAGACGTTTTATCAGGTGTCCACGAAAGAGATTGTTCTTTATGTGAGGGTCTTCTTTCGGCGCGAATTTCTGGATCTTGTGAATATTTGTCAGGTGAATGATCGTCAGTTACGACTATAACTTCTTTTGGGTTGGTTTCTTCGATGTCCGTGGCACTATTTGGAGAGATCCTTCCCGTGTTCGATTCCGGTTCTGAATCGGCCAATTGGTGACGGATTTGGTCTGCATCTAGAATTTCTTCTTCTTCTTTAGAAGAATTTAAAGGCTGAGTATCTGAAAATGGAGGTAGTTTCGGTGTCCTCGGATTAGGTAGGGTGCTAAACTTGTTATTATATCCAGCCATTATAAACTAGTCTTTACTTCCCGAACTACCCATCTGCAGAAAAAAAATGCGAATAAAATTTGACGCTATTCTTAGACCCGGGGCGTGCAGACAGGCTGATACAATGCGCATTGTATAAGTATACTTTGTATATTGTATAGCATTATTTTATAGACTTACTATATCCCATTAACACAGCCAGTGTTAAAGCCCCAATAACACTCTTGTTGTAACTGAAAAATATGTCCCAATCTTCACTCTGGTCAACAAATCGTATTATTTTAGAATATTCCAATTGAATGATGATATAAATTTCATCTTAACACACCTAATTTAAAAAAATGGAAAAATCAACCAATTGATTTGAAAAGTCTAACGTAAACCTTTTCAAATGTGACTTGGATTTTAAAATATTTTCGAACCCTCTGGACAAATAAAATAGGTTGTAATGGATAATTTACACAACAGGTAGGACATTTAAACATTTAGTACTTAGAATAAGGGTATTATTTATTTTCTGGAGCTACCAAGCCAGCAAGAATGTTATTGTCCCTTTAATATTATTATGTAAAGGAAAGGGCTGGTTTTTCAGCATAAAGGCGTGGATATAAATAGAGAAATACCCGAATTTACTTCATTAGATTATCTCGTAATTAACTTGTAATTGCAACATTCGTAGAAGACGATTGGCGATCATAATAATCTTCTTCCGTAGGTTAGTACATAAAGGCACAAGGACTATTTTATAGGATGTAATGAAATGTCGTTACAATCATATCTATTTATAACATCCTTAAATAGCCTACTTGTAAGTAGAGCGATACTCATCTTCAATAGAAGGCTTGATCATCTCGTTTTAACCCCGTACCTTATCAAGGTTTTGTAAAACTAGCAGTCGTTGCTTCAGGAATGTGAGGTTTTCATATTAACACAACGTTTATAGATTTACTATGTTTATTATACACGCAACGTTTCAACACTCTTACAGGTATCTTTGTCAAGAAATGGTCAATAATGAATCCAGCCATACGTTAATCGTACATTCATGAAAAAAATGATTTATTACAATCAAAAACAATCTCTTTCCTCTCAGTCTGACTTCACTATCTCCCATACATTTGCCTTTATTTGACATCAAGTAACACATATCTAGCAATAACAAAACAGCGACTTACCTATTGGGGTTCACTATCTATAGTCCGACAATCAGTTTGAATATACACTTTATTATACTTCCGCTTTATGACACGATATTTATCTCAATAATAACACATACATCCGCCTTACATTCTTATTATCTAATCGTTTTTCCAATAATCTAATTATATACATAATGTAAATATAAAAATTATAAAAAATTCCCTACTTGCAATAAATACTACGACATAGATCAGTACGTGGTTATAACAAAACCCATCTGCCGATCATCCTACCCATAAATTTAAATAAATTGGAATGTCAATGTGAGTAAAGAATACGCAAAGTTATTTGGCCAGAGCAGCGTCGAAAAATCATGCTGAAACACTACCATACATACGTCTCAAATGTGTGTGTGTATGGGGGGGGGGGGGTCTGGTCTAGTGGCACACTGATCAGCAGTGAATATTCGCTAGGCCGCGACAATCACTGATAAGGATGACATTGATGCGACTTCAAGCCCCAATAACACTCTTGTTGTTACTGAATAATATGTCCCAATCTTCATTCTGGTCAACAAATCGTATTATTTTAGAATATTCCAATTAAATGATGATATAAATTTCATCTTAACACACCTATTTTGAAAAATTGGAAAAATTCAACCAATTGATTTGAAAAGTCTAACGTAAACCTTTTCAAATGTGACTTGGATTTTAAAATATTTTCGAACCCTCTGGACAAGTAAAATAGGTTGTAATGGATAATTTACACAACAGGTGGGACACTTAAGGTTAAACATCTACTACTTAGAATAAGGGTATTATTTATTTTCTGGAGCTACCAAGCCAGCAAGAATGTTATTGTCCCTTTAATTAGTCCCCCATATTAACTGCTACACCAGCGACTCTGAGTCTTACATCTCCGCGGCATAAGGAAACCGCGCCCGAAAATCAATATAAACGTTTTCGGTCAACACCGGTGGCGAACCCCGGACAACAGGACTTAGGGAGCCAGCTTCTTACTCAATGAACCAACGTGGCTCCCATTTCATAATTCAAATCCTTTCAGCACTAAGCAATACATTTGGTGCATAAGGTGATGGATGAAGAAGCCGATTGATTTTAAACGATTTACGATAATTAAATGGTAGTAGGCCCTATAGGGCAGAATTTAGTAAGTTGTAAATGGAAAAGTATGCCACAACCCTTGTTGACTGTTCGGAGGACTTAGCGCCGAAGACGTAAGTTTCGTTGCCTGACAACCTATGTTTTAGCTTGTTATGTTACCACAGTATTTATCGTGGCGAATTTTGGGGAGAAAGCGATTGGCGAGAGAACCTTCGCATGCCAAGGGCTCCGTTCGAAATAATATGCAGCTTGTTGAGGCCAGCCTTTGCAAAACAAGATACAAGACTCCAGAAGCCAGTGCCTCGCCACGAGCGACTGGCTGTAAAACTTTGGAAACTGGCAACAGTTACACGACTCTTGGACTTGGACGGTCAACAGTTTGATCTAAATCAAGCGTGTCACACTCAAATCTTGACTGTGAATAATCCGTTCGGAATAATTGTTCCGGGTTGAATTTGGAAAAATATACGGATTCATTGATTCAGATTCATTTCGGTTTTTATCGAATTAAGTGTGACGCCAAAATCCGGAATAAGACTTTATTCTGTTCTGAATTCAATTCAGATAATAAACCCCTAGTGTGAACGCAGCTACATTATACAGTTTATTCGGATTAAATTCGGAATGAAAAGCGCCACACTGAATGCGCAGTGATAGTCATCCATATCCTATATTGGTTAATGTTCGGTTTCCACTGTATGCGTTACGGATTGTTCCTTTTCAATCCACGATGTCAGACTAGCACGTAGAGCCTGCGCGGATCTAGAGAGGGTCGCACCCGATGCACGCCCCTCTTTTATTTTTAGGTGGCGAACAATTTTTCTCACGGGAAAGGAGAACAAAAATAGTTTAGGTTGGAAATTGTAATTTACAGTACTAGTATGAAATTAGTCCTTGTGCCCTTGTGGGCATTTTTTCCACTCAAAACTCACGTGTCGGGCTTCGCACTCCCAAGTGGGTGAAGCATCCCCCCCCCCCCCCTTCTGAGAATACTGGATCCGCCTCTGTGGAGATACGATCAACGCGATTGCTTCCACTGACCACACTATATAAGACCTGATACAATCGCCAGGATTACACCACTATTAAAATCACGACTTCAATCGTAGTCTTCGTAGTGCAAATTGCGATGGTGCCGTGGCATAGCATAACAGCAATAATGTCTATTAATAACCAGTTTCACGAGTGGCTGGGAAAGCGAGAATAAACTTTGGCGCGTGCGTATTGTACATCACCGGTAAGACCACGAGGTTTTCAAGATGGCGGCTGGCAGAGTGGATTCGGAGGGAAGAAAGTCCAACCGGTCTGAATCACAAAATGAAATGGAACAAGAGGATTATGAGGAGGAGGAACCTGATTTCAGTGATCCAGAAGACTTCGTAGACGATATATCTGATGAAGGTATTGTTAATTATGCGAATAAATCTGAAAATCCATATATGAAATTTGCCATATTTTCATTTTCATTTGGTTGAAAATCAAAATAATGAACATATTTTTGGACATTGTCACAATAAACATCTAAATTAAATTGTTGATCGTTTATTATATAATTGTTCATTACACTCACAAAGTATTAACAACTACTTTTATTTTTAAAATGGTTTTGCATGATGTTGTTATCCACTGAAACACGATTACATGTCATTTCGGTCCCGCGTCATTTCGGACTTACGACATTTCGGACTCCAAAAAATATGGCCTCGACGTTTCGGACTCGGATATATGACATTTCGGACTCGGGTATATGACATTTCGGACTCGGGAATAAGATGGAATGAAAGGTTGAACACAACTGTCAAATCAATACAAAATACGCCGTGGCTATTCTTAATAGCCCAACAAAAAATGGTTCTATTTCAGAATCGCACCTCTACCAGTTCCCGGGGTCGTAGAGACTTGAAATTTTCAGGGGATGTTCCGCTCGGTTCGAGATGACCGCACACCAAATTTTAGCAAAATCGACCAATAACTTTTCATTTTACCGACCTTTAGCTTCTCCCGTGAGATATGTTTATCCGTACGACGCCATTTGCATTTCTTGACTATTTAGACTCGAATAACAAGACACTCAAACAAAAACCAACACTCAGCGCCCCGTGCCTGATGCTGCCGTTCATAAATTAAATATTAATAATAATTTTCGTATATTTTAAGTATACGCCCACATGGAAATGTGGTCGTATATTGCCGTCGCCCCCGGTCGGCCGCCCGTCCGTCCGTCCGTGTGTCGTCCACAATTTCTTGTGAACGCTCTAGAGGCTAAAGTTAATACCCGATTGACTTCAAATTTATGCACAGTGTTTATTAATGTCATGAGACGAAGAAGCATATAATGGATTTTCAGGGAAATCCGATAATTACTACCAGAGTTATTACCCTTGATCTCTTCGAAAAATCTTGTGAACGCTCTAGCGGCTAAAGTTAATATCCGATTGGCTTCAAATTTATGCACAGTGTTTAAGGTTACGAGACGGAGGATCCTATGGATTTTCAGCTATATCCAATAATTACTGCCAGAGTTATGGCCCTTGATCACTTTGAAAAACCTTGTGAACGCTCTAACGGCTAAAGTTAATTTCCGATTGACTTGAAATTTAAGCACACAGTTTTAGGTCACGAGATGAACACGCCTATCAATTTTCAGCGATATCCACTAATTACTGCCAGAGTTATGGCCCTTGATAACTTTGAAAAATCTTGTGAACGCTCTAACGGCTAAAGTTAATATCCGATTGACTTGAAATTTATGCACAGTGTTAAAGGTCACGAGACGAAGAAGCCTATGGGTATCCGATAATTACTGCCTGGGTTATTACCCTTGATCTCTCAAAAAATTCTTGTGAACGCTCTAGCGACTAAAGTTAATATCTGATTGACTTTAAATGTATACACAGTGTCTAAGGTCACGAGACGGAGATGCCTATTGATTTTGAGCGATATCCACTAATTACTGCCAGGGTTATGACCCTTGATCACTTTGAAAAATCTTGTGAACGCTCTAACGGCTAAAGTTAATTTCCGATTGACTTGAAACTTAAGCACACAGTTTAAGGTCAGTTTTTCGACACTTGGCCTTTGGGTACGACCTTCACCCCATACAATATTTTAAAGGCCACAATCTTGACTTGGACCACCGACCCTGATCTTGGTCGTGTCACACACGGATCGGTCAGAAAACGGTCAAACGTTAAGGGCCTGTGTTTGAAGGGTGGTCTATGGGCCTTGTCAATATGAAAGGTCGTGGTGACCTTTGGTAATTAAGGTTAACCAGCCGTGACCTCCACTTTGACCTTGAACCCCAAATTCCCATCGAGCTCGGGGCCTTTACGTTTATGCTTGTCATGGCCCTATTGCGCGTTGCATTATGAAGGTCGATATTCTAAGTGAAAGCAGAGACGATGCCCTTCAAAAAAAGTAGCAGGGTCAAAGTCATGGGTCAAGGTCATGGTACAGAAAACTAAACTCAAACTTTTCAAAGTGAGTTTTTGGACACTTGACCTTGGGTACGACCTTCACTCCATACAATATATCAAAGGCCACAATCTTGACTTGGACCACATACCTTGACCTTGGTCCTGTCACACACGACCCGGTCAGAAAACGATCAAACGCTGAGGGCCCGAGTTCGAAAAGAGGTCTTTGAGCCTTGTCAATATTAAAGGTCGTGGTGACCTCCGGTAATCAAGGCTAACCAACCATGCCATCGACTTTGACCTTGAACCCAAAATTCCCATTGAGCCCAGGGCCTTTACGTTTATGCTTGTCATGGCATTAATTCTCGTTGTATTATGAAGGTCGATGTTTGAGGTTAAAGCAGAAACGATGCCCTTCAAAAGGGTAACTGGGTCAAAGTCATGTTACAGAAAACTGAACTCAAACTTTTCAAAGTCAGGTTTTGGACACTTGAAATTGGAATACGACCTTCACCTCATACAATATTTAAAGGCCACAATCTTGACTTGGACCAACGACCTTGACTTTGGTCCTGTCACACACTGCTTGGCCAGAAAACGGTCAAACGTGGAGGGCCTGTGTTCGAAAGATCAATATGGAAGATCGTGGTGAAAAGTTTGAGTTCAGTTTTCTGTAACATGACCTTGACAGGGCTCGAAACGAAAGGCGCGCGAAAGCGCTCGCGTACCTGCCATGCACCTAAAGTGAAACCCAGGTACATATTTTTAAACGCACCCGAATTTTATAAACAACGCTCCTCGTACCGAAGGCTAACTCACGGTTCTCTTTTTAAAATATCACCCAACCTTTTAAATGAATTAACGCGAACGCTTTTGCTTTTAATAAAATTCTCGTAAAAATAATCTATTTTTATTTAACGGCCTCAAGCAAGGCTTGACACGCCGTCGGCCTCGGCGGCATGGCCTACGAATTTTACAATTTGGCCGCAGATTCGTGGCCGATTTTTAACTATCCACGGCCATGTATGGTCACCGATTTGTGTTGGGTATCAATAGTTATTTTGCTATCGATAATCGCAATCATTGTTTTTTAAGGCGAGTGATCGCTCTCGAGCGCCTACAGCTCACCTGAATGTCGACCCAGGGGAGTTTTTTTCCCTCCCCTTAAAATTGAAAATCACTCTCCTTTACAAATTCATTGAGGGTTTATTAACATTTATCTACCAATCACTCTCCTTAATATCAGATCACTCTCCTTAATTTCTAAATCACTCGCCTTCATTTCTAAAGCATTCATCTTATCGAAACTTGGAGAACCTTTTAGGAGAGCCATTTTTTTCAATTTGTTGATTGAGGGGAGCTTTTTTGGGGGGCTCTCCTCTGAAATACAAAAAACAACGACAGTAATCGGCATTGAAATGTATCGAAACAATCTTATTTTCACGGTCGTAACCAAGAATGGGTTACGTATTCAAAAGTCAAAACCATACGATGTTGCGATAGATGTTTTTTTGTTTGTCTAATTAATAATAAAACGTTTCATATTACGTATAAATTGTACTTAATTTTTAAAAAATGTAGCCTTGGTTCTGAATGACGAAATACGGTTGATAGGCCGATGGGGGGTTGGGATGGCCTAGTGGTCTAGAGTGCCGCGCTTCGACCTCTAGTTGGCCGGTCACCTCTGGCTTGTGGCTGTGGTTTCGAGCCCTGGTGTGAGCGTATGTGGCATGGAGATAGGGGCGCCTTCTCAACCTCGTGGGTTTCCTCCGGACACTCCGGTTTCCTCCCACTGCTAAAGACCCCTACGCGCAAGCGAATTATTGAAATAAAAAGAAACCATATGTAAGTCCCAAAATGACCTGGTTTGTGTCGAGTGGACGTTAAACCCCATTTCTCTCTTTCTCTCTCTGATAGGCCGATGTATGTGGAGGAACCAAAATAAAATGAGCACGAGTCGATTCAAAACATTGCGTACGTGAGAGCGACCAATACCAACATGGCGGACAATACGTTGTCAATTCGCGTGCAAAAATTAAAGAAAATTTAATAGCCTAAATAACTTATCACAAATTCGTAAATTGTTTATTATTATTAAAATAATGTAGCCTTGATTCCGAATAAGAAATACAAACGTTTTTGTCATCTATCAGTCATTTATAATGAGCAGACGAATTCTGAAAGTTTAGGGGAAACTCCGGGTTATTTACACATCCGGGTATATCCAATTTAGCGAATTCCATGATATGGCGATTATTGCTTCTAATGAAAGTATTGTTTAAATGAGGGGGAATTTATTTCAATATTGTTTGGGGGAAAAAGCTACATTGAGATTGAGACTTTGAAGTAAATATAAAGTGACCGATGTAGGCTATTGTATTATTATACGAAGGATTAAGTCACAGAAAACATTGAGTCGACTCTTCACTCTCCTAGAATATCTAAGGTGAGGTTTTTAGGAGAGCGATATTCCGAATTTGTAATTTTAGGTGCAGCTTTTAGAGCTCTCCATGATTTTATTCCTTTCAAACCCTGCCTTGACCCACGACTTTCATATTGACAAGGCCCATAGACCACCCTTCAAACACAGGCCCTTAACGTTTGACCGTTTTCTGACCGAGCCGTGTGTGACACGACCAAGGGTCAGGGTCGGTGGTCCAAGTCAAGAATGTGGCCTTTAAAATATTGTATGGGGTGAAGGTCGTACCAAAAGGCCAAGTGTCGAAAAACTGACCTTAAACTGTGTGCATAAATTTCAAGTCAATCGGTTATTAACATTAGCCGTTAGATCGTTCACAAGATTTTTCAAAGTGACCAAGGGCCATAACTCTGTCAGTAATTATTGGATATAGCTGAAAATCAATAGGCATCTCCGTCTCGTGACCTTAGACACTGTGTATACATTTAAAGTCAATCAGATATTAACTTTAGTCGCTAGAGCGTTCACAAGAATTTTTTGAGAGATCAAGGGTAATAACCCAGGCAGTAATTATCGGATATCCATAGGCGTCTTCGTCTCGTGACCTTTAACATTGTGCATAAATTTCAAGTCAATCGAGTATCAACTTTAGCCGTTAGAGAGTTCACAAGATTTTTCAAAGTGATCAAGGGCCATAACTCCGGCAGTAATTAGTGGATATCGCTGAAAATCAATAGGAATCTCCGTCTCGTGACCTTAGACACTGTGTATACATTTAAAGTCAATCAGATATTAACTTTAGTCGCTAGAGCGTTCACAAGAATTTTTTGAGAGATCAAGGGTAATAACCCAGGCAGTAATTATCGGATATCCATAGGCTTCTTCGTCTCGTGACCTTTAACACTGTGCATAAATTTCAAGTCAATCGGCTATTAACTTTAGCCGTTAGAGCGTTCACAAGGTTTTTCAAAGTGATCAAGGGCCATAACTCTGGCAGTAATTAGTGTATATCGCTGAAAATTAATAGGCTTGTTCGTCTCGTGACCTAAAACTGTGTGCTTAAATTTCAAGTCAATCGGATATTAACTTTAGCCGCTAGAGCGTTCACAATATTTTTTGAAGAGATCAAGGGTAATAACTCTGGCAGTAATTATCGGATATAATTTCCATGTGGGCGTATAATTAAAATATACGAAAATTATTATTACTTTTATGAACGGCAGCATCAGGCACGGGGCGCCGAGTGTTGGAGTTCGTTTGAGTGTCTTGTTATTCGAGTCTAAATTGTCAAGAAATGCAAATGGCGTCGTACCGATAAACATATCTCCCGGAGAAGCTAAAGGTCGGTAAAATGAAAAGTTATCGATCGATTTTGCTAAAATTTGGTGTGAGGTTATCGCTAACCCAGCGGAACATTCCCTGAAATTTTCAAGTCTCTACGACCCCGGGAACTGGTAGAGGTGCGATTCTGAAATAGAACCCAAAAAATAACTTCCGGGTTAAATTATATAATTTAGCCTACCGCTCGCCATCAAGTAGGCCTTCGGCGTGGAGTCGTGCATCACGAACCTACACGACAAAATTTCCAATGTTGAGTGTTTACGAAAAGAACGTTTTACTTCTTTATACATGTATTGCTGCACTGATGAATTTATTAGGAATAGGCCAATTTAAAACACGAAAGAAAATATTTATTAACATGAAACACGTGGTTAGTAAAAGGCTCCACCAAACGATAAAACATTAGTTGCACTTACGGTTCTTTGATAATCATCGTTTCCCGTAAAAGTAATGTATTTGTTTAAATCCAATAATATGCTGATGAATTTATTGAAAATGACCCACACAAAAACAAAAATTTACACTCTTTTTACAAGTCTCTAGAAATTGTTAACGATAACCCGGTGAGCTGCACGTTGACATGCATTCCTCCCGCTTGGCAATACCAATCGATAAATTTGTGCGTACCTACAAAGCAAAGTGTTTCTGAGGAAAATATTAGAAATAGTAACGAGCAAAGCGGGATAATTAAAGCTGATTAACCGATAATCCCGATGTTATTGTAGTATGTGCAAAGAAAGCTTGCGGTTCTTTGGTGGATGATGAAAAACGTGAGTTGTCAATCATTGATATTGATAATGGCGGCCGTGTGTTGATTGCAATTATTCCGTTTCACCAAAGAAAAACATTAGCAGTGATCGATCAATCAAGCTCGTTTAATTTTTGGCAAAAGAAAAAGAATGAAGTATTACTAAATATACACAAATTTTATTTTTCAACAACATTTTATTGCCAAGTTCAATACTCGCCGATGAAACAAAAGAGAACTAGCAGTGTTCATCGCGACATCAACAATCGCTGATCAATTAAATAAACTATCAGTCTCACTTAAAACGAAAAAACAAACAGCTGTACTATTACACAAATTTTCTACATTAATTTAGTTATTAATCAGAGTCCGAAAAGTCGCTTGACTGAGTCCGAAACGACGCCAAGTAAGTCCGAAAAGTCGCCAGACTGAGTCCGAAACGACGTTTGTGTTGAGTCCGAAATGACGCGGGACCGAAATGACGTACTACCTGAAACACGACTTGACAAGTTCACAAACTTTTCAGACCCACTCTGGACAGCTGGAGCACACGAGACGAGTCATGAGGGATGATGGCGTTGAAACAATATTGCTACGACTCACTTAGTCACTACTTTTATTTAGGTTCCAAATATCAATATGCCCAATATAATATTGCTAAACACAGACATTCAAATATATATCAACATTATTTGTCGCTACGTTCAACGTTGTACTTGAAGTAAGTTGTAGCATTGTTAGATTTGTTTGCAGATAAGATATTATTTTTTAATTTGAAGTAATGTCTTGTAATTATAAAGCAAGTTATCATTTGCAACATTACTTATTTGATCACATTTTTATTTTCAGATCTTCTGCCCGATATTTTCAAAAACAAACCAAATGAAACAGATGGTATTGATTCTGTTGTGATTGTTGATAATGTGCCACAAGTTGGTCCTGAACGATTAGAAAAACTGAGAAATGTTATCACTAAAATTTTCAGTAAATTTGGTAAAATCAAGAGCGATTTTTATCCAGTTGATGAAAAAAATGTAACTAAAGGGTCAGTAATTAAGTTTATTATTTATAAGGTATGTGGGTGGTGTCTGAAAGGGTTTAACGAATAATGCAATAGTCTATAATCTATGTGGATTGCAGGATTCTTTACTTACCACCTGACACCTGTCTATAATTTATGGAGATTGCAGGGTTCTTCACTTAACCCCTTGTTCTAAAGAATTGAAATGAAATGGGGTTCTACTGTTCTGCTCCTAAACTGGGCTAATGAAGATGGTTGTTCTAAAGACCTATGGAAGCAGATTATATACCTAGAATAGAAACACATCATTTTTTTGTCCCAAAGTGAAGAAAATAATAGAAATTAACCAGTTCATACTGAAGTCAGTGTCTTCCTATATTTAAAAAAAGTCACTGATCCGTATTCATAGAACATTGAATCCCTTGCAGGCTACAACTGGTATTGTAAAAGTTGAATCTCTAAAAGTAATATCAGTATCAGTTGTTCAGTTCCATTCCAGTGTTTATTTACAAAGATATGATTAAGGAATTAAATAAAAAATATTTTTAAATGATTGAATACTGAAAAGTTAGATATTGTTTGAAAACTGCTTAACATTCTTTTTCCTCCCTATCAGGTATTGTTTTGTGGAGTTCTCGTCACCTCTCCATGCTCAAGAGGCTGTAAAGATAGCTGATGGATATAAACTTGATAAACAACATACATTTGCTGTTAATCTTTTTTCCGATTTTGAGAAGTAAGTACCCTGTATTAGTGACCAAACATCTTTTCCTTTCTGGATAGTTCCAACATTTTTTCTCTTTTAAAGGAGCTAAATCGCTGATATTTCGGACCCAGAAATTGACACAAGCGAGTCGCAACGCATATAATACTGTAATATGAATGTATATAAACTGATTTACATTCAGTGGTTTTCGTTTTTACTCTAATTTCAAATCAGTTATGTTCGGCGAAATAAGCCAGTAGTGACAATCGAAAGCAAATTTCTAGCGTCTGGTTATTCAAGTCTACATATGCTATTTGATTGTTATTCCAGTCTACATATGCCGTTTGATTTGGTGCAATGTTTCTAGCCTCGTTTCTCAAGTTTTTTGCTAGGACTTTGCTGAAACTCGTTATGGTACACAATTCGTGTACTAGTGGTAAAATGTTTATTTTGTCTTAAATATTTGATATCAGAAGCCCATCTTTTTTCGGTAAGATCACAGCATCAATGTTGATTTAAACTGACAAATAATTCGTGTTTTCAGTGTTAAAGATTTTGGATGATATTGAGTTAAAGAATTGGCTACTTTAAGTTAAACATTGCATGCAATATTGTGTGTGTATATTGTCATTGCATTACCTACATAAGAATAAGTATCTAACAATACAAAGGTCAATTGATGGAGAATAACCAAGGGTACAGAACTTCAAACTAAAGAAAAAAAATATGTAACTTTATGTACAGTACCGGTAATTGAATTATATGTTGAATTTGTTCTAATTTTAGGTATGAAAAGGTTCCTGATGAAATTGAGCCCCCAGAACCCAAGCCTTACCAAGATCCAGTAAGTATAAGATCTATGTAGCAAATTTGTGTTCTTTTTAGGTTGAACTGTATAAATATGTAAAAGTAGGTCATACTTATGCATAATTTGAAAAAGTTACCCGCGGAAAGAGACTTATATGTATTAATCAACTTAATCAATATCTCTGGTTCTAACAAGATTCCATAGCACTTGAAACTCCTGGAAAAATGAAAATGTGATTTTCAGTTCTGAAAATCCTGGAAAAACAAGTTTTAACTCCTTGAAACTCATGGAAAATTAACATTTAGTTTTCCACTACCGGTATATATTTAAGATATAAAGCTCAACGTAGTAATCAAATTCATGAGTTCGTCGCTGTAAATGTTTCAGTGTAAAAAAATACATTATGATGTAGAATTCTTCAAGTGCTCTAAGATGTGCACACCCTGTCTTAAGGTTAGCACTTTATTTAACTGAGGCACAAATTATTTGTCAATTAAAATCAACATTGATGTTGTTATCTTACCTTGAAAATCTGATATCCAATATTTAAGACAAAATAAACATTTTACCATTGGTACAGGAATCTTTTACCATGGTGCATTTTAGCGTCAGTTGTAGCCAGTGACCAGAAAGAACGAGGCTAGACATATTCCACATCTCGCGTCAAATGGCGACTCCATAATGTATCTTAGACAGCATGCGCAATAGACCGGAATAACCAGACACTAGAAATTTCTATTTGGTTTAGACTTTTGCCATATTTGGCTGGACATAACTGATTTGAAATTAAGAGTCAAAACGGAAACAGTTGAATGTACATGTAAATCAGTTCATACACAATCATATTAAATTATTATATGCGTTGCGACCCATTTGGGTCAATTTCTAGGTCCCAAGTACCGGTATTAGTGATTTAACTCCTTTAACATTATTTGAATCATGTGAATGTTTCTTTGTTCAACAGGGTAATTTGATGTATTGGCTACAAAACAAAGAATGTCAGGATATGTTTAGTGTTATCTATGAAGGTGGAGAGAAGACATGTATTTATTTAAACACAACAGAACCTTCTGTAGTTGAAGAAAGAGCTGTGAGTTATAAGTCAATAAATCTTTATTATTTCGAGAACTATTGGATAATCCTTAATATATAGACTTGTTTCTTTGTTGAAAGATATATGTTCTACAGGGAACGTGACTGAAATCATACACTGACAGAGCTTTTTGTGGTTATTTATCATAACTCTATATTTCCCAGAAATATTAACTAGCTGTTGACCTGGCCTAGCACGGTTATAGCCATGAACCAGAAGTGTGGTAATCCATTGCCACCACGCCTGTGTTACTCCATGGTCCAAGATACCCAATACACCAAATTTCAGTCTCGGGGACAGCCCTAGTATAGCTGCCAACCCTGAACAGACAAACAAATAACAGTCATAAATATTAGTATAGACTAACATATTATTAATATATAAATAATACAAAACAGAACAATTATATAGTAAATCTTTTTAACAAACTTTTTTTATTATTGAAGGTAATTATAAAAATATAATGTTTGTTTCAGAGATGGACAGAAACGTATGTACGTTGGTCTCCAAATGGTACATATTTAGCTACTCTTCATTTGAAGGGTATAGCATTATGGGGTGGGGTGAAGTTCAGTCAAATCATGAGATTTAGTCATCCTGGTGTACAGCTCATTGATTTCTCACCCTGTGAAAGGTAATGGAATATTCTGTTAGTAATATTAATAGTTCCATTGCTGATGTAAATGGTGATCTGCCATGGCTAAAATGAGTCAATTGATTGCAAATGAAATTCTTCCTCGGGCAGTGGTCTATAACTTTGCTGTCAAACACTAACTATACCGCAGTTGGTTCTGTAATCTGTGAAAGATGGAGTAGCATCGCTTGTCCCACCTTGTGGCTTTTCAAACGGTCTTCTGGTTTCCTCCCACGGCTAAAGACCCCTACCCGTAAGCGAATAATTGAATTAACAGATTATACAATATTATTTATGTTAGTCCCGAAACAACCTAGTTGAGCTGGAATGGATGGATGTTAAACATCATTTATCTCTCTCTCTCTCTGTGGCAGATAGTTATTCTTACAATATCTATATCATCTGTGTAATTTTTTTAATCTAATTATTATATTTTGTAGATATCTTATAACCTTTAGTCCCGTTCAAGAACCCCGTGATGAATCAGAGTCAATTATTATATGGGATATAAGAACAGGTCTTAAAAAAAGGGGTTTCTTCTGTGAAAATCAAAGTACCTGGCCGATCTTCAAGTAAGTTTTGTTTTCGTAATGAGAAGCATTGCTGCTGCCATCAATCTTAACTTTCTTACTTGGATTGTATTTTCATATTAATATTATACAATGTACATGTGGTACATCTCTCACTGCTTGATTTTAATTTCAGGTGGAATGCTGATGGAAAATATTTTGCTCGAATGGGCCCTGATGCAATCAGTGTTTATGAAACACCAGTAAGTTATACTTCGCTTATCTCTGTTGTAGTGGAATTTTCACAGAACTTGATTGTTTGTTTTCTACAATATATTCAACATGCACGTGACGTGGTTTCCATTCCTAAATTAGACATGACAAGGGCTGTGGTCGCCTGTCCAATGTTGTGGTTTTTCTCCAGGTCAACTAAAATTGAACAATAATTTTGTTTCCGGTCTTCGAAAACACTATCTTGTACAATATGGCGTCATACATTGCCGGAAAGAATGATACACGGTTTCTGTGTATGCCATGGTCTCTTGCATTTAGTAAACTTTGTCATGTCATTTGATACAAAAAAAAATATTAATATTTTTTTACCAACATCTTTTAATGCCCCACATTCCTATCGACAGATTGCTAAAATACCAACAACAATGGGAATGAATGACTAGATTTTACCCATTATCAAGAGAATGAATAATTGTCAGACAAGGGCGACTGGCAGAAGAAAAATATAGCTGCTATGTTGGGGTGGAACACCTTTTTTTTTCGAAAAAGCCCTTCATCTCGACATGCCTAAAACATTGTGTAGATGAGTTTAAAAATTTTTGATTTGCAGTACTGTTAAGTGTTTGTGATTCTTGTGTCAGACAATAGGAATAGTGATCGATAAATAAGTCATAATTCTTTTATTTCCTTTTCAGTCATTCGGTCTATTAGAAAAGAAAAGTATAAAAATCCAAGGTGTCAGGTATGAATAGAATATTTTAAATCTTTAAATTTTTAAATATAGATTGGTTTTATCACTGTAACCAGTCGTAGTGTGAAACCAGTATACGTTAACTTTCTTGACTGTGATATCATCTTATACTAGCTGTAGAAAATGATTAATGCAAAGTAAATTTTTGTGTTTTTTAAGTCCATTCCTTGGTCAATGATAATGATGAGAAAGAAATGAAGATGAAAGGAGTAGCATTCACTATGTTTTGGATCCCAATTTTGTGTCTTATTTCCCCATGAACCATGTCAGTTAGCAAATGCTACATGTATGTTTTAAATTGAATTATCACCATCTTTTTCAGGGATTTTACCTGGTCTCCGACAGATAATATGATAGCTTACTGGACGTCTGAACATGAACATACGCCTGCACGTGTAGTCTTGATTGAAATACCCAGTCGTAAAGAACTTTGTGTTAGAAATCTATTTAATGTGGCTGATTGTAAGATGCACTGGCAGAAAGCAGGGGATTATCTTTGTGTTAAAGTTGACAGATATTTTAAAGCCAAAAAAACAGATGAAACAGATCAGATCAAATATAGTGTAAGTAATGTATTCTAGAATTAGTATGCTTCCATAATACAATATTTTGGTAAACATCCTGCTTCTTTGGTTATGGGAGCCATGATGGCTTAGTGAACAAGGTGCTGGCTCCCTAGTCGTGAGATTGCAAGCTCTCTCCTAGTGTTAAGACGAGAAAGTTCATAGTGGTTTTCCGGCATGGTTTCCTCATTATCAATGGTGCGTAACGGAGCATCTGACAAGGACAGCTTTTAGAATCATTCAGATGTGACGGAAAGCCAAGGTCCTGTGTACACATTGGCAGTTCGATATAAGAGTAGGCTGTAGCACCATTGCCCAGGCAACTGTATGGCGTATACCCGTCTTCATTAGCCCAGTCGCACCAAAACAGTAGATGTTTTGATTATGGCACAGCCATTTTCAACAAAGCAACAATTTTTGATAGTTATCTATACATGTAGATTTATTGCCCTTGATTGCGTAAATGCCAATGTTATAACACAGTAGAGAGATTTAGATTTTTATTTTCATAAAGAATCACAATATAACAACCTTTATGGACTGCTAGAAAGACTTCGCTGATGTAGGCAAATGTTTTTGTTTTCTGGCAATCTGCCTATATTTGAAGTATTTTCTATGTATACAAAGATGTATTGCCATTATTTCCTATACACATTTCTTTTCTTTTTTTTAGGGTATCCATTATAATTTTGAATTGTTTCGAGTTCGAGAAAAATTAATCCCTGTAGATAAAGTAGAAACAAAAGGTATTGTATTTGTTATACTTAGGGAAGAACAGTTATTAATTTATTTGGACAATGTTACAAAGTTTTCTTTTTCTTCTATAAGTATGTTTTGTGTATTGCTCTGAGGGGGTTATTTATCCTACCATTTGCATATATCTTATCAATTAACTCTTTAAATCATGTGGAATAAAAATTAGAAAACTGTTGTTGCCAATGAATGAATACATTAATAATTGAGCTAAATCTAGTAAATGTTAATGTTATTTATTTCAGATCAGGTTATGGCCTTTGCATGGGAACCAACAGGTTCTCGGTTTGCCTTTATACATCAGGATTCTCCTAAAATAAATGTTACTGTTTATAAGATGAAACCGGACGGAAAAGTTGAGCTACTCAGTAAGTAACTTTCACTCTAGTTTTAATCATTTTACATTTGAACTGGAACCTTGAAATTTGACATGGTTGATTATAAGCAATCATTTCCAATTCCATGGTAATGAGCATTATTATTTCATGTGTAATTCCCACACTGTAGGCATTATAGGTGATTTCTTTTTCTTCTTTTTCGTTTTGTTTATTACTTAATTCTGCAAGTGCATTTATTAAGCTTTTCAGAAATATACATTTTTTTTTCGATTCCATCAGTATTAGATGACACTTTATAATACACATCGCCCAGGGTCATAGTGAAAGTATATTTAAATATAAAGTTCCAAACAATACATATGTAATAAGATTGCTCACAAGCACTTAGTCTGTGTTTTTGTCAATCAAGTCAAGTTATGTGATATTGGATATTGTTATAATATCTTAAGGTGTTGACCATTATTTATGAATACAACCATGATGGAATGATTATCTGACTAGTATTTGTTTATTTATAGAAACATTAGAAAAGAGAGTTGCTAACCATTTATTCTGGAGTCCAACTGGTCAGTTCCTTGTTTTAGCTGGTTTAAGAAGGTAAACTTCAGTAAATTTATTTTAATTCAAAATTATACTTTTAATGAGAAACAAATTGTATTGTTTGCATTGCAATAGCCATGAAACACAGCTGATGTAATTACAATGTACATCACGACAGTCAATTTTTGTTAGCGTAATCCATACATCTTTTTTGTCCCCTCTCTATGATAGAAAACAGGGGACTAATTTTGGAACACAATAACTCGTGAGGTAGCATGTTAAAATTTGGTGTAGATGTTCATTACATCGACCAAGTTAGATGATAAGTATTTTTCAAAAATAAGCAATTGGATTGTTGAAGACTTTGGAACACAATAATTGAGTTATGATGTTGAAACTTGGTTATAAATGCTATAATATTGATATTTTCAGTATGAATGGTGTATTAGAGTTTATAGATACGACTGATATGACAATAATGAATCAAACAGAACATTTTATGGCTACTGATGTAGAATGGGATCCAACAGGAAGATATGTTATATCTGCAGTTAGCTGGTGGGGTCATAAGGTACGTTATATCTGTCTGTTTGTGGGGTCATAAGATATGTTATATCTGTCTGTTTGTGGGGTCATAAGATATCTATTTGTTGGTGGGCTCATAAGATAAGTTAATTTATTTGTTGGTGGGGTTACAAGATATCTTATATCTGTTAATTAGTGAGGTCATTTACAATATTTTATGCAAGTAACAATCTCTGGTTGCTTTTATTCAGGTTGATAATGCATTCTGGATTTGGAGTTTCCAAGGTAACCTATTACACAAACAACCAATGGATAGATTTTGTCAGTTGTTATGGCGACCAAGACCACCAACCTTATTATCAGAGAAAAAGATTAAGGTAAATCTAATAATCTTGTTCCATGTGCAAAACAGATTCATTTTGAGTTGAGGGTCCATGTGTTGTACATTTTCTAGTATATATTTGTACCCTACTTTAGCAGAACAGTGGGATGTGAAACCCAATTTTATTTTATTTCTCTACTTTAGCATTCAGTCAAACTTAGCAGTTGTTCCAAATGTAGTTTGTGTCGAGTGGAAGTTAAACCCCATTTCTCTCTCTCTAAATGTAATTGGACATTTGTTGCTTCTTAAATCTCCTCATGTGTTATTTACATTTATCAGACAAATGCTTTTCCAGGTTTTGCAATAAAACGAGACACAAATTTTGTAATGACATGGAAGTTTTTATTTATCAAGTTTTGACTTGTAGCAGTTTAGCCATTAGTTTACATGTATGTAATATATATTTTATAAATAAGTATATATGTTATTTACAGGAAATTAAGAAGAATCTGAAAAAATATTCTGGAATATTTGATGTTGAGGACAGCCAAAAGAAGAAGACTGCTTCAAAGGTAAAATAAAAACTTTTACATGAAATGTAAATTTTAAATTGTTTGTATTGGAGATTTGCTGATTTCATGAGCACATATTTTATCTTAATCTACATTTCTATTTCTTGGATCATTAGATCAAATTGGATTTAAATGTAGATATTAATGTAATTTCTAATCAATACTTTTTGGTGAAATAGGCAAACAGTCCAATTTGAACGACATTCTACACAGGTTTTTTTTATTTCATCATTTATAAATCTGCCATTTTAATTACTTCCACATTGTCTTCTGGGATGCTTTTCTCAGTTCATTACAAACAGTGCTTAAAACCATTATGTTTGTAGAGTACTGTACTGATTTTAAAATGATCATTGTGTCTTAAATACTGGATATTAGATCCTATATTTTCACGGCAAGCTTTCAACATCAATATTGATTGAAATGGACCAATATTGAATTATAATTTGTCATTTTAATTCTGAATATTATAGATAATATTCTCCCGTCAAAGGGCAACACCTAATAACTCACTTTTGTCTTATTCCGAGAACACACAGAAAAAGAAATGAATGAATATTAAACCCCAGTTTATCCATTGATTTGACTATTGAGTTACTAGGTTTTTCTGTGGCATACTACTCAAATGAACAAAGTTGCTTGGTTGTGTAATGGGTGTAACTGCTTACAATGTCAAAAGATTGGAATATCTAGTACAACAGGGAGCACATACCCTAGTAACTACAAATTTGGTCCTAACTCAATTTTGATTTTAAAAAAAAAGTGAGTTACGAGTTGTTGCCTTCTGACGGGTGTATTGATGTTTAAGTATTAGCTCTTTTAAAGATGTTATAATTGTTTTATGATCATGTTATGGTGGGTACAACCAGACATGTTTGACGTTCTTATAAAAAATTTAATTTAAATCATGTTCATTTGTAATATTTTAGGAATTATTGGAGAAACGTCAACAATTATTGGATGAATTTGAAGAATATAGAAAACAGAAGGTGGAAGAATACAATAAAACTCGAGATATACGTATTGAAATGAGAGATGGTAAGTTAATACTACTGAACGCCATTTACATATTATTTGTGCGAGGTGGGGGCAAATGGGGTCTAACCTGTGCACTTTAGATCATAAGGTCTGTCATTGAGTCAATTGGCTGGGTTTTGATCCCTCACTTCTATGTGACAAGGAATAGGGTCTTCTGTCTAACCTCATGGGTTTTCTCCGGGTCCCCCCGATTCCTCCCTCTATTAATCACCCCTACGTGCAATTGAATTATGAAATTTGCTAGTCCTGAAATGGCCTAGTTTCTCAAATTTATCAATGTTTAAACAACTGAAAACAGCTGTAGAGAAGACCCAGCTTATATCCTTTTGCTTTTGATCAAAAGATCTTACCCAAAATATGTTGAACTGTTAATATTGCCTGTATGTAATGAACTTTTCAGTTCAATATATCTTTGTAAATATTAAGAGAATTGAACCATTTTGGAATATATTTCTTTTGGACATTCAACTTTCACAAAATTGTAGTTGGCATGGAATTAAAAATCTCTCATGATCTTCAGAGAATATGAAAAAGTCAGTTGATTGAACAATAAAATGGTGGATATCAAGTCAAGATGTCAATTTATTTTGTTTACAAATTGTATGATTAATGTCTATAATGTGAAATTTGGATTTCCAGATGATTTCTCTTACTGAAAGTAAAGTTGTTAAATGAATTAATATTCTTTTTTGTAGGTGTTGATACAGATGAATTGGACAGTCATGAAGAAAACTTTGAAGAAGAAACAATTGAATTTCTGGTAAAAGTTGAAGAAATCGTCGTCGAAGAGTAGACTACAGACAGTTACTCGTTTTATTGTGTGGCAGCCATCTTGAAAACTTATTACAACCTCGGTATTGAAAGAATTGCGATCATAATAATTTTGCGGAAGCTGTTGACATATCTCAGACTTCTGCTTGCCAATAAATCTTGCATTTTGCAAATCTAAAATTGTAATTATTACATAGTTGTTGGTATATGGTAAATATATATTGGTTATTTTATTTTAAAGTGCTGATCATGGAGTTGCTGTCAATATTTGTATGTTTTTGTTTTTTGAGAGGTAGAATAATCAAATTATTAGTCTTTAATTCACATTTTTTCTCTAATAGTATTCTATATGGCTATTATTCAGGTTATTATTCTGTGCCATTTCGGATAGAAAATCTTTATTTAATTAGAAAGTCTGTAATTCATTCTAAATTTCGTTATAATAAAATTAATTTTAATCAAATATGTTTTTTTTTGATTGAATAATTCAGTCACCCAATGTTATATGAGGCTCTTGTATAATTAAGTAGATCATTTCTAAAGATATGAGGGTGACCTTTAGAAGTAATTTCAGGCAATACTTAACCATGGCTACTGTATGCTGCCTTTTGGAGACTGGCTTTTCTTTAAATATCAGGACGCACAATATAAAGAAACAATATTTGGAATTCTTTCCTTTCAATGTGAGGTACTGTAGACCTTGTACAAGGTCAGGGGTCACATTGGGTTAGACGCTGGCTGGCTAACCTAGAGGTCATATGTTTGATCCCTGCATTGGCCAAGCAAGTCATCCAGATTTTAGAGGTGGTTTCCCCTTGTAAGTGATGCAGGAAGAAAGCCTAACAAGGACAGCTGCCTAGTCATTCAGATGGGGCCGAAAAACAATCTCCTGTGTACATTGCCATGCACGTAAAAGATCCCTGTACATACAAAATTTGCATCATAATGCACTGTACAGCGCATGCCCATCTTCATTAACCCATTTTGGAGGACGTTAAACCCCATTTCATTTTATTTCGTACAGTGTCTTAAATTATTCACTGCTAAGTACATAAGGAAACAGCCTCCGTCTACGTGTCTTCCAATTTCATCACCATTTTGACAGTCGGCCCAATTATGCAATTTTTTGTATGGACTGACATAGAAAGGGAGATTACTGAACCAAAGGAGCATGTCAGACCACCACCTCATTGCCAAGACTTAACATATTTATGTCAATTAACCCTTACAAGCTGTATTTTGAGTAACTTCTGCAAATAATATAAGCTATAAATTGAGTGTAAGGTATTCAAAAAAATTCAAAGTTTTAAACAAAAGCTTTTAAAATTGAGTATTTTCACACAATATGCATATTTTCATTTTCACCATGGCAAATACATTAACATCTTGAGATTCAAGCAGTACAACATTTGATAGCATTTCATACAGTTTTTATCAAGATCAAAATAAAGACCTTTTCATCATACATGACAACTTAACCCAGATGCTGTTAAAATTTCTACCAGTACTCGCGCACATTTACCAGTAAACTATTACTATTTCAGTTTAACCAAAGAGGTTGAATGGTCTTCACTCAAATTTCCTGCCGACCAGAGGGTTTTGTCTGGCAAACGTGTTGAATGTCATAATAGAAACTATAATGAAGTCCTGTGATCAATTAGTTAAAAATTAATTTGATATACACTAGATATTTGGTCGAGAACTGCTGTTCCTGACATCACATTAAACTGAGAACTCGTCTCCGAAATGCAGCATAGATCAAATTATTATTGTACATGTACAAGATTAATCCTTATAAGACATATAGAAATAGATCTCACTAAAAATAAACACACTATGGATATACTACTTCTGAATTTTATTGACATGCTACGTTTCAATATTATTTGCTTGATAACGATACCTGTATGTGTATTGAAATGTAGTATGTCAATAAAATTCAGAAGTAGTATATCCATATATGTGTGTTTATTTTTATGTACAAGATTTCGAAATGCAAAATCTGAAGGGTCATCATAAACAAATGAAACTTATTGTAAAACCTAAGAAAAATATGTCTATAAAATTAAAACAAATAATTCTATCAATAACAATTAACAGTTAGTGTTATTAACACAAATAATAGATGCAGGAGGACAACACATACATAAACAAACCCTGCATACAAGATTTGGCAAATAACAAACAACAAACATATATAAAATCGAGTGAATGGCTCTGCAGTCAAGTTGTTAGTGCTAACTCTTTAAAACATATAACAATTTACATATTTGCTCATATAAACATAAGTTCGTCCCGGCAACCACTCCAGCCTTTAATAAGCTAGGTGACAAGCCTTTATATAAACCTAAAACACTCTCTTCCTTTATTATATTAAATAAACAATTAAACATTCCTCTATAATGACGCACACTGCCAAATGATTGTCTGGCTTGTTCAAATCCTTGAATTTGTAAACGTTTTTTTACAATATCGAAAGGATATATGATCAACTTGGCTACAACTCCAGCTGCTGTACCACTAATTAAACTTTCTGTGGCTCCTGAAATAAATATAACAGACTATTTGAGAAATTAAAACTTTGGATATGTAATAATTAATTGTTGCTAACTTTAAAGTAATTATCAGAAATAATGAATATCTGATAGGTTTCTAGTTCTTCCTAATAGCTAACATAAACAAAACATGTACCATTAATCAGACACAAAGTTGAAAATAAAGAGCTTTCATGAACATTATTAACACAAGATGAATAGGGGGATGCCAATATACATGTACAACATACATTATGGGAGATTAGATATAGAGCTGACAGGTCTAACTATAATAGTTAAAAACTAGATAAAGCAAAGGGGATTTGCTGAAAATTTCAGTCAAATTGATCACTCTGAACCAAGATTTTCCCCTAGCCTCTATCTTCATCACTAAAGTCGGTAAAATAAAATACATTGTCTTGATTATCTTTCATGATTAAGACTGTAAGTTGGACAGCAAATCGGATTCTAATCCAGTAAATATCACAGGCTAGCGTTGACATCAAGAGTTGATTAACATTTCAGGCCTAAAGAAAGACTTGCAATAAGCAGATTTAGTTCTTGCATAATGTATGTTTAATGTATGATCATTTATTTTCCACATCACACTCAAACTTAAGACTCATTTCATATGATTTCGAGTTTGAGCAGCAAATCTTGAATGAGCATATTTTACACCCCTTGAAAAACTCCTTGGATCCTGATATGAAAACTCAATATATTACCTGGCATGGATGTTGAAGGCGTATCTTTAATCATGGATATAATCTCAAGACATAAAGCATATAATCCAAATTGAAGTCCCATCTGGGGTCCAACCTGAGTAATGGCTGGCACCAACCCTTTATAGAAACCTCTAATACCTTCATGTTTATATATTTTACCTATGGCATCATATATACTTGTATATACCTAAAAGTAAAACTATATAATAAAAATCTTAAACACATTAATTTGTCATGTATGCAAATCCAGCTAGTTAACTAGTCCTGTAGGGCTATCACAGAATGGGGGGTTGGGATGGCCTAGTGGTCTAGAGTGCCGCGCTTCGATCTCTAGCTGGCCGGTCGCCTGTGGTTTCGAGCCCTGGTGTGAGCATATGTGGCATGGAGATAGGGGCGCCTTCTCAACCTCGTGGGTTTCCTCCAGGCACTCCGGTTTCCTCCCACTGCAAAAGACCCCTACGTGCAAGCGATTTATTGAAATAGAATTAAACCATATGTTGGTCCCAAAATGACCTAGTTTGTGTTGAGTGGACGTTAAACCCCATTTCTCTCTCTCTCTCTCTCTCTCTCTCTCTCTCTCTCTCTCTCTCTCAGAACAATTACATGTAGACATTTTCTTCTTGAAAAACAATGGCAAATGATAAATTATATAGATAGAATTCAATCTGATAAAAATACAGATCTATGTTTCGTTTTGATTTTTTTATACTTTCGATGGCCTACACTACATGAAGATCAGACCAGTTGTACTTGGAGGTCATGTCAGGGGTCATACGAACAGCTTTCGACTCTATGACATCAGGCATTGATAAATCCATCAGCGTTGATGTTTCTAGGGATTTACCCACAGTTTCGTACAGTTAACGCCAAGGATTTGCCATAACAGACTATTTTATTGGCTAATCACTTGCATCAACTAGAACGTCTGTTCCAGATCCTAGTGCAGTAAAGACCAGTAAAACGAAAATTTGAACTATAAAAACAAAACGAAATAGGATCTGTGTTTTGATCAGATTGGATAAAACTTGACCACTAATGGCTGATAAAGTTGTGTTAGGATTTCATTTTCACAATTCAGATAATTCTTAACTTTAGCTTATAATAAATTATATTGCCATACCTTAGGTTCCCCCTGAGCAATAAATCTGGTTCTAAGAACATCAACAGGGTGTATACATAAAGACGCTAGACATCCTGATAACCCACCACACACAGTATGTAAAACAGGTCTATACAGGTCATTACTGTATTTCTCTGGTAGTAAATGCCATGCACATTTTGTAAAAAATTCAAAACTTGTGTACTGAAAAATAAAACAACAAAACAACCAAATTTAAATCACACAGACTTTGAAACCTCAGATGAATATAATCATAATTGAACATGGTCAAGGTATTGATGATTGATGTAATTAAGTTATACACCAGATTTCACACATTACCAAATTACATTCAAAGTTTGAACATTCTGCCATAATCAGTTATTGTTCCAAAAGGTGTGACAAATGAGTGGACTGGCAACCCTATTTTTATGATTTCCCCTGCACTGGTCAATGGCATGGGCTCAAATGTCTGGTGATGAATGTTTGTCTAGTTGTTTGGATGGGACATAAAATGGAAATATATGTTAAAGATGACATGAAAGAGGATATTGAAGTTAGTGTAGGAGACAGTGCCACTGTCAGAGCAAAATTTCCCCCATAGCACACTGCCAGTTGGTACAGAAAGTAAGACATTAAAACCAAATTATATTGTCGTCGTTTAACTGGAACACAGTTGTGTGTCCAGTACATGCATATAATGGCTGATCCCAATGCAATATGTTTTATTAAAGCATAGTATTAGTAATTACCTGAGCTACACCATATCCTACTGATAGTATCTGTGCTGGGACATGTCCTTTCCACAAGGCTTTCCAACCTTCTTCTTTTAATATAGATGAAGAAGCCTGGTACAAACTTCTATATTTAGAGTTGCTAGAAGATCTCCTTATAGGTTCTACTTGTAACTATCAAAATAAAAGAATCTAATATATTTGATATAGTGTTCCAAATAGTTGTGAACTATTTAAGGACCATAATACTAGTTCTGCGACCAAAGGGTAAGGTGGTCTAGAGACTTGGGAGCAGGAGTTCAGGGCGATTTCGACAATAAGAAACAATAATATTTACCAAAAAAAATGCCAAAGGGCTAAAACAATTGTCAGCCTTCCTGTAAATGTGTAAGCTGTGGTCTGTGTGATCAACTTGATTTATCTTCATGCACATCAATTTATATTTTGATCTTTGTACTGTATTGTCTTGATATCAAATTCAAATGTACCGGTACTGCAACATTTTACAGCAACATGAGAAGTGGCATAAGCAACTTAGCATACCTTGTCTACTGGATGCCACACCGTCACTATTTACAATCAAACAAAAAGATAGTTTGGATCTAGATTTGTAAAGTCACAGCTACTGTGCTTAGAAGACAAACTCAGGAAATAAGGTCAATTGTTTAAATACAACACTAAGTTAATTTTGTAACGATTTGTTAGCTTCTATGCTGTTAACTTATCAAATGTGAAATGAAATGTGGTACTTCTTCAAATGTTAAGTTGCGTCTTAGGCCAACTAAGTAAAGGTTTATATGTTCAAGGCCTTGATAACAAACACTTACAGGCAGCAGAACATAATCCACTAACCTGAAATCTTATCTTGAGTACATCAAGTGGTTGCCATAAAGCTCTACTCACTGCACTACTTAGAGCAGCTGCTACTGCATGTTCTTTATGAGATAATTGAACTGTAGCTTTAGAGTCATAACCAACCATAATTCAATATCATAATCTGAAAAAAAAACCAAAGATAATTAAAATATTATAATAATGTGATCCTTTTAATACCATTACTAATACCGTTTCTAATTTCTTCTTTTATAACTAAAAATCACAAAGAATAATTCCTGTAATTACACAGTGGGATCATGCCCACTTTCTTTTAACACAGTGGCTATTGTTAGGAATAGTCGTCAGGCAAATTTTACAACGATGCTTTCAAAACTCTCCATCAGAAAATGACTGCAAATCTCCTTAACACCAGCTTTGAAAAAGGTGCAGTATTTTCAACATTTTCAGAACTGAAGGCAGCAATTAAGAGATGGGAAGCAAGTGCCAATGTACATTAGTACAAATGGAACTCTCGACCTATACCTAACCCAACGCAAGCCAAGGGGGCCCCTGAAAGCGTTGTAACAATAGCAACTATGTTTTTTTTAATTCTTACACTTAACTGGTCGAAAAACAATAACTTATTGTTTTTGCATAAAGAAATAACAAATATGAAATAACTATAGACTATACATATGGCCAATTTTTTAAGCCCAGTACCAAGTACCAGGTGCGGATCCAGAGGGGGGGTCCGGGGGGTCCAAACCCCTGTTAATCGGTTGAGCGCAATTAGTTAAGCAATTATCAAATCCAGACCCCCCCCCCCCTTGCAAAAAATCCTGGATCCGCGCCCGAGTACCAGTATATAAAATGTCAAGAAAAAAAATCTGAAACTACAGTTTTTCCAGTTAACTTTCTCGACAAACTCATGTCATCATATTATAATATTATATATTAATCAGAATCTTAAGATGCGTGTATCGTCAATTATGACCATGGACCTTCATAAGGTCCATGTTATGACATAGGCCTACATCTTTCTAAAGGCTTGAAGAAAACTCCCACGTACGACTTTGATGGGCCGATGATCTAGCTTTTGAACATTTTTTTTTATACAATTTAAGGCATGTCAATGTCACTTTTGAACATTCTCTGCACCAAGTCCCAAGACTGAAGACGCAAACAACCTTGAATTCCGAGCCATACTTGTTTTGAGAGTTACGCCCCCTAATAGTAGATACTGTTATCCGGACGCTCAAAGTGAGAACAAAAGTAAAACACGCGAATGTAGTTGTTCGGATGGGACAGAAAAAACTCTGAGGTTTCGTGCACACATTGACGTGTACGCAAAAAGTCCAAAATCATAGTGTATAGTTCTGAATGTAGGTCTCATTGAAGTATTGAACCCTTGTCGAAAATAAAATCGGCTCAATGAATTTTTGGGCAATTTTTTACTGCTAAACGGTCGTGAGAAAATAAGACATTGCTTACCTCGATATGGTCAGTATTTGCAACACAAAATACTGTTAAAATACGCCCGGAACAATTTCACCTGCAGACCTAGTCATGGCACATTCTATGGCGTATCCCCGTCTCCATTAGCCCAGTCGGATGAAAAGAGTAGGCTAGAGCATTAAACTCCATTTCATTTTGAAAAAGGTAAAATAAACAACCGTTTACCACGCGCCTGTACCATTAATATGTTTGAAATGACTTATACAATTCTATAAAATAAGCATGTACCGTGTGTTTAAAATTTACAGTAAAACTATAGTGACAGGAGGGGGTTTGCCAGGTTTCTCTTACGAAAATCTGCCATCATCGTCTCTAAATTACATAGGCATATATACAAATTTAGCTTTTTAAACAGAGAAATCATTTTTATACTGATGTAGGATCACTTTGTGATGTAATTTCATTGATGCAAGGCATTATTTTTTTTTATGTAGCTGAGCAGGAGGGGGGGACCCCCCAAACCCCCCTCTGGATCCGCGCCTGGGTGACTGTTAGACTAAATTAAAATAATGTTGTCACGTAACCGGAATGACTCTGGGGTCTATAAAACATAACACAATAAGCTTATTAACTGTTTATGGTGACGATTAAAGATCAGGGGCCTATTTCACGAAATTTTAACTAAGATAAGATCCCCAGTACACGTTGGCGTGCACGTAAAAGATCCCTTGGCAGTTGGAATTCAATAGAAGATAAGGCCGTAGCGCCGGTGCCCGTGCAAAATTTCCCCCATAGCATACTTCATTAGCCCAATTTAGGAACAGAACAGTTGATCTTTATTCGGCAAAAACATAAAAACTAAAGGTATTTAATAATACACGGGTTTAATATTCAGATTTATCACATTACAGTACAGACCACATATTATTATTTCATGAATTTTTATTACAGTACAGAAAGAACATATATTTTATGTATTACACCACAGAACATTATATTTTATGAATATTTATTACAGTACAGAACATACATGTGTAGCTTGTGAATATTTATGGCATGTACAACGCATAAGTTTATGAATATTTATGATTTAATACAGCACAATATTTAAGAATATTTGTTCGAGACGATGTTTATTGTAGAGTTTTGCGAACATTTAAACGATGTACAATCGAAATATTTGAACTGGATGCTTCGATTTAATTTAAAGGACAATTCTCCCGGATGGCATTATTTTGTACACGGCACGTAAACCGCAGAGTTAATTCCCGTAGTCCCTTAAACCATAGGATACACCGAGAATGCGAATACAAGGTTGCGAACAATATTTATTACAGTTGACAGAATAGTTTTTACAGTACAGAACATATATTTTATGAATACGTAAAGTCTCGATGTACCAATTTAGCGCTGTGACAATCACTTGCAAACTACAATATTGTGCAATTTCGTGTTGATAAATTGAAATTCCATCGATCTATGCCGACACGTTTCCTCCATCTATGAGACCCATTTCATATCTGGACGATCTGGGGTTTTTTCTTCAGTCGTGGGCAGCCTCCTGAGCGTCGCCTATATCTGAGAAATAAAAACCTGCATTATTAGCGCAAAGACATGATATTATTATGTTTATGGGACTATATCCAGAAACATGTCTATTATATCAAGAAACAAACGGTCATGAACAGTCCTTAAATCGCTTCCAAAATCATTTTTGGTTGCAAAATAATATGCGATGTGATTCTGGCGGTGTAAAAAAGGCAAAGGGAAAAATTATTCTTGAGAAACATTACCGAATATGGTGTAATCTTAGCAAATAACAATATTTAAAGATATTATACGTATAGCTATAGTAGGGCTAAAAGTTTAAGAAAGAAATCTACAAACCCATTTAAAAACAACTTACGTCCAACAAGCACACGCAGAAACAATAATTAACGCCAATAAAAGTACAGCTATCGTGGCACCAACAGCCGCACCAATTATTAATGATTTATCTAATGGTATGTCTGAAATAAAAATTCAACTCTGACAAAAATACGAATAAAAAGATGGAATACGCACTGAAATCTATACTAATATTGTGACTGTCGTTTGATTGGTTGTCTGTCTGAAATTTGGTGCATTGGGTAGCTCGGACCGGAGAGTAACACAGTGGCCTACCACATTCGGTTTCTGAGTAACGCTATTTTTCGCTCATGGCTAAAGTGTGTTAAATGCTATAGATCATGGAACACCTCCACATTTTTTCTTCTAGTATGGTTTCTACGAATAAATCAAACGGAATTCGTTTCTGTTGCTGTAGCTTTTTGTTCGATACTTCACACAGTCGATAAAATAATGTAGGACTACGTAGTTTTTGTCGATTTAATTATTTACTTGACTTATAATATTACTAAAACAAAATGGCACCAGTCGCATGTTTGAATAAAAAAATGTATTCAATTTGAATACCCCTATATATTTCGGTAATTTCTCTTTACAAAGGGCGTTATATAAGGCTGTCCGAATAACTGAGATCCACCCGAGTATTCAATGATGATTGGATGTAATAGCCTACTTTGATTTTTGCGACTCTATTGAACAGTATCTTTAATTAATTATTTTTTCACACATTCTAGAGAATTAATGGCCCACGTACCCAAATTGGAACGAACAGAAGGAGTAAGATGAGGATTATTTTTAAAAAGCGACCCTTCGGGCAAGATTTCCTCAGCATTGCAAACGACAAAAGGACATGAAATAAACCATGTGTTAGTCCAGAATAAACTAAGTCTCAATCGAATGGTAATCTCTTGTCTACATCGATAGTATACATTACGCAAGCTCAATAGACAAGAATATGACGTCACCGTTGAACATGACTTATAGCTTCGTACTTCGAGTCCCTTGTTACAAATGGCACTGAAACCCATTCTAGTACACAATTCGTGTACCAACAGTAAAACGTTTATTTTGTCTTAAATGTTGGTTATCAGAAGCACATATTTTCCCAGTAAGATCACAACACCAATGTTGATTTAAATTGATAATTCGTGTTTTCAATTTCGAAGACTTTGGATAATATTGAGTTAGACACTTAGCTACGTTATACCACCCTCGAAAAAAAAAAATAAAAAAATACCAGGAAAATTTTATCTGTATTTGTTTTTCCTGTAATTTACGAAAAATTCTTCAATTAACATAAATTCCATTCTCAAATACAGAAAAAAAATCCTGATAATTTGACGTTATGAACGTATAATAGTCAGAAACAGTTTCCCGATTACCTTTAACCTTTTCACACTGCACTCCATGAAAGTGTTTCATACATTTACAGGTAACACTTGTATCATTCGACAAACACCTACCACCGTTTTTACAATAGTCTGTCTCTGTCATACATTTAGCTGTGAAATATACAAATATACCAATAAACCTACACGTATACTATACAAAATTACCAATATAAGCTAACACCCGCAAAAGTGGTAAACAATAACCGGCCTTTATTCGGAAATGTGAATGAGTCGTCACCCGTGCCTTGTATGTCATTATAATTAGGTAGGCCTTTGACATCATAATCTTTAAGTAGCATTTAGCATTGATAAACACATTAACAGCATTTTTATGTGAAACAATCGCTGGTTTATTCTCAAAGCAAGACGTTTTGACAAGTACCCTCTCGACGTTAACAGGTGTCTGATAACGATAAGAGGATACTTGTCAAAACGTCTTGCTTTTAAAATAATACCAGCGATTGTTTCCCATAATTCCGGTCAGTGTTGCAGGACCGAGGGCCTGACAAGGACAGCTGTACACATTGGCGTTTACGTGAAAGATCCCATGGCAGTTGGAATTCGATATACGAGTACACCGAAGCGCCGCTGCCCTATTATCACACTGTATGGCGTATGCCTGTCTTCATCAACCCAGGTTAGGACGCTAAACCCAACTTCATCTATAACATCATGTATGACAAATACTGCTACTAGTCACTCCAGCCTCGTGAGTTTTCCCCGGGTACTCCGGTTTCCTCCCACTGTTAAAGACCCCTACGCGCAAGCGAATTATTGGAATAAAATTAAGCCATATGTTAGTCCCGAAATGATCTAGTTTGTGTCGGGTGGACGTCAAACCACACTTCTCTCTCTCTCGCTACCCCGTCTTCCATTAGCCTGGGTTAGGTGCAAAATAGTAGGACGTTAAACCCTATTTCATTTCATTTCTCTTGCTACTAGTCACATCGTAACAATTTTTCATTGGGTCCTACACGCAGCTGAAGACTATTATATATTTATGATGAGTAAACACTAAAGCACCTAGGGTAGGCCTATAGTAATACTATTATTAAAGTTATTATTTTGTTTATTATCTTGACAAAATCCAACTTACAGACACACTGATTGATGTTATTGGAGCCTTCATATTTTGTAGACAGTATACCTGGACACAGTTTACAGAAGTTGCCACCCGAGTCATCCTGGTACGTACCCAAACCACACAGACTACACGACAATGAGATCACATTGAAATATGAACCATTTGGGCATGGTGCTGAAATAGTTAGCCAACATGATTCAAAGAAAGGAGGGATGGGGTGTAGATCCAAAACTTCAAATGACGAGAACTCAAATTAGAGTAATAATATATATTTTTATATAATTGAATAGTTAATTAAAGTTTGATTTAGTTTGAGTGATTTAGTGTCATATGTCTGGTATGTATTCTTTTATCTGTTTATATTAACAGATTAGGTGTTTTCTATACTGTATTTAGGCCTACATGCTTTGTGTGGTTGGTGTAAAACCCAACATTCTAAACAAATTCCAAAATCGACCACTATCATTTTAGCACTAAACCAGCGCATTTGGTATTCAAAGAAGGATTTCAGTGGTCCGGCAACGTTTGATGTTGCTCCATAATGCACCAAATAGGGTATTTGTTTTTTATAAAAATCTTACCACAGACATCGTTTTGAAGAGAGTAATATTGTTGTTTACATACAACACGTGACGTCACTGATGTGGCCCCTTCATATGTAAGCATATAGGAATCCTGTAATGTATAAAATATCGTCATTGTTTAATTGGATAATTCATTGATTTATATTACAGTGTTTCTGTGTGTAAGTTGCATAAACAATAAACATAGACGGCTGCTTTGTCACCCTTTCCCCTTTCTCTTAAATACCCACCAGAATAAGTCGTCAGTATATAGGTTTAAAACAATATTCTTCATCGATTTTACAGCTTAAGAAAATCGAAACGGAAAGTCGACGTAGTCTTTCAATACCCCCAACTAATAGTTGACCAGCTTCAACAAACTTTCCCCATATAGCCAGTTATGTTTATTAGAGCCCTTCCCTACCCTCAATCAATAGTTTACCAACTTTAACAAACTTTCCCCATAAAGTCAGTAATGTATACTTAATTTATACGCGTTAATAGTAAATACAGGAATATCGAGTAGCTATCTGTACTGTATAATTACATTAAAAGCAGGTTGAAATGTAGATATGGAGATAGTGATTATTTCTTATTCCACAGTCAACAATTCTATCAAAAACAACGCGTCGCTTTCGATAATTTCGACAAATAAAGCGGCTAATAAAAATAAAAATAAATTGTAGACAAACCAAGAGACGACATACACAGGTGGTGACGTCTACATTAAAATCTATAAATAATAATTTAAATTTAGTGAAAGTGGAGGTCCGATACAAATCACTTACAAGAGTTGTAAAATATTCTCGTTTATTTAAAACTTCAGTTATCAAACTAGCAGATTTTCTCGTCTCCACGCCATTCTGAAGTTCTTCTCTATAAAATAAAATATGAATTCTCTAAACAAAACAAATATCAAGTTCCAGAAACAATAGACATACGAACCAATGATAATATACATGTCCAAGTTTAATGATAATAATAATATTAACTGTTTAATTATAATGCGCGAAATACTTTGTACACTATATATCGTTCCCTATTTATACAACAGTATTCACAAATGATTTTTAAATCTCGATTTAAATGATTCCAGAGAAGGGTTAGCACCCACGTGAATTTTGAATAATTTGTAGTTTGCAATTAAATTGCGATTTGGAACACTCAAGATGCAAGATGCCATTACAGTAATTCAGTTTAGAAAAACTAGTGTTCTAACAGGAGATGTCTGATATTACCAATAGCTCTCAAATGAAAGTAACATATCTTGCACAAGAATCAATCAATAAATTTTACATAATACTGTGTTTGTATGCAGGGGCGGATTGGCGCCGGGAACCGGCCAGGGATCACGTGTCGGAGCGGCTCCTTTTACTGACCGCGGAGACAGGGCGAGGGGTCCTGGGGCTATCCGGCGTTAACATTTTGAAAAATGAACCCCAAATATGCGATTTGGTGGCATATCTATTTATAATCTCTGTCAAATTTTAGACGAATTGGACACAAATTTTTTTGCATGTTTTGTCCGACCGGCCCTTCGATGTATCACCAAGCATGACTTGGGTCATGTTGTTAAATTGTAAAATGCCTGACCTCACCCAAGACTTGAATTCCCGATGACGATTTTACGTGGAATAAGTTAGTATATTGATTGCCATGCAGGCATCAATAATCTGGGTATCGTCATTATATGAATGGTGGGAGAGTTAATGATGTCTAATAATGGAAGCATCTTGACTATTGAATAAGACTCATAACAGTGGACCCAACACAGAGCCTTGGGGTACACCGCAAGCTAATAGTGTAGTTTCTGATAGCTGATTACCAACAAGTATAGACTGTGCGGCCATTTACGTATGATTTGAACCGTTTTAAGTCGGGTCCCCGATGTCACACCCGGCAGACAGTTATTAAGGAGTCTGTGGTGGTCTATTGTATCGAAGGTTGCTGACAGATCGAATAGTTTGTTAAAATCTCAAATATTTCAAACCCCTGAAAGCTTTTCTCCAAATAAGACATAAGTCTTTTGCGACCACAGCCCACTAGTCTTGATGGCATCCATATATTAAATGAAAGGTTATTTCGTTTGTGAATGCTAGATAAAACTGTTTGTACACCTTTGAAAAGGGATATATGTATAAATTGTAGCTAGCATACTCCGACAAAAGGAAACATTGAACTTTATACCAGGGGCGGCCGATGGATAGAAATGTTCAGTTTTGATTTAATTTCCCTTTTATTGTTCGACTTTAATTTAGTTTCTCATGTATTGTTCAGTTTTAATTTAGTTTTTCTTTAATCAAATGTATAAAGAATTTGGCTATGCCGCCTTAAAGACAACTGATGAGATGAATACTTACGGCACACCCTTCACAACAACCTGTACTAACAGAGCTTTATCTGTATTGACATCTCTCTTTCTCCTGGTTTCACACCCTGTCATTCCCCGTACTATAACATTACTACAATCAGCAGTACAGATACCAGACCAATCTACAGACATGTTTAATAGTTGAACTTTTATAGAGGATAAAACAGCTGCTTCCAGTAGATCTTTATTCGTACAGTAGGATGACTTTACCTGAACGTTTACTTCTATATCAACAGTGTGTATTTCTTTTTCTACGTAACCCTCTGTAAAATAAGAAAAGAAGTAATAATTGATCAAAGTATCGCGGAATAAAATAGTAGTGTCAGGTTGCTGGCCTTCAAACGAAAAGAACACTTCCATTTCATCCAGTAACCATACGACTGGCTTTCTAACCTAATCCTTAGTCATAGAACGGTGAGTTAGCTGTAAGTAGTGTTGAGAGTTCAAAGCGCGAACGCTTTTTAGAATACATATAATTGGATTACCTGGTTGTTGTACACACCCAGTGCTACCCGTTGTAACCGTTGTAAAGCCTGTCTCGCATTTCTTACAATGCCAAGATTCTGGTTTCTGCCTGTAATAACCGATAGGACATTCGGTACACTTCTTACTGGCAAAGTTGAACTCCCAACCAGATGAACAATCCACTGATTAAATATAAAATATGAAATAATATTTTAACTTAATGAAGTCAACCATCCCGTAGGGGCAATCCGTGTGTACGAGAAACGACACCTCAGAAGGAACTTGACCAAGAAGGAGGACCGATCAGCACACAGATCCAAGATCAGTGTGATATAATCCAAATAACAAGGCTATTCCCAAAAGCTGAACAACTGGCGTTACAGTTATATAACTTTTAATACTCACATATACATTGATATTCGCCTTGCGAATGTTCATCTTTTGTTATTTCTCCTAGAAGACATTTGTTACAGGATGTTGCTGCTCTGTTAGGTTGATATGTATTTCTTGGACATGGATTACAACCCATTGTATTCAGATAACCCGATGACCCTGGATCACAAGACTCTAAAATAAAGCAGACATTTTAAATGGTTAACAAAAACTTTGTCAGTCCAACCATTTAAACGCACCAGAATAAAACCCCTTACTATTCACGTGGCTAAGTTGGTAAGATACTGGCTCGCTAGCCTGGATGTCGGGTGTTCGATCCCAGCATTGGCCGAGAAAGTTCATTCAGATTTTCCAGCGTAGTTTCCCCTTGTTAGTGATGCAGGACAGGGGCCTGGCAAGAACAGCTGTCTAGTTGTTCGGATGGGACGAAAAACAGAGGTCCCGTGTACACATTGGCGTGCACGTAAAAGATCCCCTGGCAGTTGGAATTCGATATAAGATTAGGCCGTAGCGCCGCTGCCCGGGCAAAATTTTCCTCACAGCATAGCACACTGTATGGCGTATGCGCGTCTTAATTAGCCCAGGTTAGAAAGAGAACAGTAGGACCTTAAACTCCATTTCATTCCATTTTACTATTTACATTGTAGATAATAGGTAGTTTGTTATTATAGTTAAATTTGATTAATTTGCAGATATCAAAGTTGTCTATAGAGGTCGACCTTGATTTCAGAAATGAAAACGGAGAGAAAATTTAAGTGATTTATTTTTAAAATATAAATATATATGATTCTCACCTCTAGCAGAAGTTAAAGTTGTTTTTAATGTGTTCATGAATGGAAATTTACCCATTTCACAAAAGCTCCCACCAAAATCATCAAACGACAGTTCCCAAACCATGACGCCACCAAACTGATGATCTTTGACATAATTTGCCTTTATTATTCAGAAGAAAAATCATAACTTGTAATTATTCTAGATATAAAACAGTTTAGTATAAGTATAGCATTTTAGGCCACAAATTGATACTGAATTCATCGAATTAATTCTCAATAATTCTTTTACGTATTTCTATAAATTACACTTTCAATTAAATCGACGTCTTACCTTTAATTTAGCACTTCTGATATTGTCATAACCCAACCAATCAGTTTTAGAATAAGCATAAGGTACACTCTGTTCTTCACTCCACACTTCCTTATATTCGCCTGACTGAATCACCAAACACACCTTTAAAACAAAAGTAAATCGCTATTTATGATATTTGACACCTAATATTCTTTCTACTAAGTTTTAATCTGCAGAAGTTTCTTCAAGTTTTAAACGAATTAGTCTCCTAGAAATTAGACCATATTTAGTTTCGTCTCTGTTCTTATGTTGTTGCATTTTCACTACAGAAAATTCCAATAACTCTTTAAGCCACAAAAAGAAGCGTATCCATTAACAATAATCGTGGTAGCCATTACCAGTTACTCAAATCAGACTTCGAAAAGAACAGATATATTTAGTATAAAGAAGAAATTGGATCTTACATAGCCAGTGAACATTATTTCGATTAACATACCGTGAATAATATACATGTTAAAAATTACACAGTGCTTACCTCATAGAACAGCGTGATTCCTGAGCTGGCTGAATATGGACCAGGAATTCCAGTTCCATTCATTGGACTTCCAGGCTGATTAAGTGAACTATTGTAGAGTTTGAAGGTACGGGAATATAAAGGCATACCTAGAACTATTTTCTCTCGGCTAATATTCACAGCCCAGTAGTTAAGACCCCAATCCTAGATATATATAAAAATAATAATTTGGATAATAGTATCTGAGTTATGGGAATTTTATTGCTTTCGCAAGTAGACGTACTAATCAATGTTATTGACACATTACGTAGAATAGGATAAGGAAGCAAATAGAAGCCTTGGTGCCTACCACATTTAATGCTTGTTCCGCTTCGGTTTCTTTTGAACTTGCATACAAAGGTGCATGGTGTCCTATTTTAGTAGACCAGCCACCATACAGATCATAGACCATAATGTTCAGGAAATCAACAGATCTAAACAGACCAAACACATTATTATTTTTTTCGAAAATATTATTCCTCTTTTGTTATCGGAAATGTATGGATGACGTATGAAAAAGACAACAGTTGTTTTATTTTGTTTTCGTAATAACACAACTGTGAAAGTTTTGTTTGCTTGATTAAAAAAGAAATAAATAAAGTACTTACTGGCCTATACTTTTAGTATCATAGCCTTTGTCAATAACATGTTTAATAATGGGTACCGCTGAGGACAGCAGTAACCTTGGTTTATTTGAGTCTTTGGTTTCCGCTTCAAAACTCATTCTTAGTTTCTGAAAGTACCAAAACGGATTTTACATTATTGTTGGCAGTCCTATAAATAAAAATAAGTGGGGCTCCTTGCATAATACAGCGGAGTTAAATATTCAAACTTCAATAATTTTATTCATTTTGCAATAGAAAGCAATATGTATACAAAAAAGGAAACAGAAGCACGGGCCAAGTAGCACACGAATTAAGTCAGGATCAATATGTTCAATCGAGAGGTTAATTCTAAATGATTATGCAAACCTTTAATAAAATAGCGAAATTCTCTCTATCTTCCATTCCGCCTCCACGCTCTGTAGGGTATTCCCAATCCAGATCAAGACCATCGAAATCCCATTTTCTTAAATATTTAATTGCGTTTTTGCAAAATTCATCAATACTCTCCGATGTGTTTGCTAACTCCGCAAACGGTTCAATTCCAAAAACCCATCCGCCTAATGCCAACAAAACCTTCACTTCCGGTGCACGTTTTTTTATAGAAGTTAATTCTGTATATCCACCTGTAGATTGAAAGACAAAATGCGGCACTGATTAAAATAAACATGTTTGGGTTTAGATTTGGCGATTTATTAGTAGAATAAAAAAATTATTTTCCTCAAGTTTTATTTTATATCTGATATCATTTCCAGTTACACTGAATAGGGCAGATAATCTGAACAGTAAACAGAAGCATTAATACTTAAACGTGATGGAACAACAATACAGAATGATCTAGGTATCATGTTCAGGACAGATAACAGATAATACTCGACATATTCATTATACACAACACAACACGCCCAAAAACACCATTTTTCAAAACTTTGATTTATTTATTATCACAAGTAAATAAACCTAATAAAATTTGATTTAAAGATAGTTCCCAGAAAAGTATTTATCGGGTGGTTATTGCCTATAAAAGTAAGGTAATTTTGGTATACATTGTATATGGAAAGTAGAGATATCCAATTTTACATGAAAATACTGGATTCCTTCCCCGTGGAGCGTATTCAAGACACAAATTTTAATGTAAGGGTTCCCCTGGGTTCCCCTAATCGACAGCCCGACGATTAGGAATATCTGCAGGCCTAACGTCGAAGGCTGCACGCGAACATTGAGTGTTTTGTGTACATGTTGATAAACTTTATGAAGAGTCACGATTACAGACAACATCGTCTTGTGTATGCAATGAATTATCCTCCGCCTTCGCCGTCGTTGCTATAGGTACGGAGAGGGGTAAGTCGCAACTGCTGTTTTTAAGATATATAAACACTCAAACACCACTTGCGCAACACAATAAGGTACATCATGTAAACATACCATTAAAATAGCACCATGCAAGCAGCCCAATAAATACTAGCATGTTTGGTACTCTTTGATATTAATGTGGTCTCAATGTATGGGCTTCTTGACAGAATAATTTTGATATTTATGCTCATTTTTCCATTATACAAGGTACTTACCGTTCTCACTAGATTCATCAAGTGGTATAATAGTTTTATTAGTAGAATCTACTCCAGCGAAAGAGTAAATATAATGTGTACATATTGAAGGGTCTGTAATATTGGCTACTGTAAAACGAGCTAAGCCAGGTCGTCCTGATGACCAGCTAGTAAAGTAACACACCCGTTTATAATTGGTTATTTCAGCCACTGCAGTACCTGTGTTAACAAAAGAAGAACGTTGTAATGTAATACTTCCCTGCGGTTTTATGAATGCAGTTCGTCTGTTTAAACAATTCTCTCGATTTGCATTGACATTTATGTTGCTTTCTTTTGGTCTAGAATCGAAATGGAGTGTGTGAACGCACAATAAATGTCAAGTTTTAGATTTTCTGTGATTTAGAAACAAAAATCAAGATGGTCATCCCAACAACATCCCGCCGCTTCCTAAGTTTAATCAGATTATTGTAATATACTGAGTTTCTAGTGGTTAAACATATTTAAATCATCGGGATGTTATAGGCCACAAATAGCATAATCTCTGATTCCTCTATCTCTCACAATCAATACGCCATATTTAAAAATGTTCAAAAATATAATTTCTATATAGAAGTATTGTTTGTTATCATTCCAATAATGCGGCGTACAAACAGTAATTCTGCTTCGAATATCCACACTAATTTTTTATCTAAAATATTTGAATTTTTGGGGTTATTAATTTGTCGGATTTGCAGTTCGAGTGAAGTAAAGGTAGTTAACCCGTTCTGCTGAGACAATTTAGAGGCTATGGGTTAATATTAGAATATTTGAACTTACCAAGAAGAAACACAAACAAACTCCACCGATACATTTCCTCCTACTGATGTGGAAAAATAGTCCAATTCTTCAATCTTGTACACTGAAACTCTGGGAAGTTGAGTCTATTGTCATACAGAAAAGAATTGTTTGAGTTAAAAACATTAATACACTTACAGTAAAATTTCGAGGTCAGTTTTAATAAATTTAATTAAAATAAAACTAAAACGAATATGTCTCAGTGATGATAGCAAGTTTCTCTCAAATTGTTAGCATCTCCGGTAGAACTTTGTTAATCTAATATTATTTTTATTTGCTAATTTACCGTCGGTACCCCTAAGATAATGATGGGGTTTTAAATTATAATTTAAAAAACTTTACCTTGGTTAACAGCGTTAGGTGCAGACCTTACAGCTAACTGACAATATTTTATATAATGTCTGTGTGTGTATATGTTTAAGTGGTTATCCCGTTAAAGATAATATTATAGTCCATGTCTGAATAAGTGAACCTCGTATTTTTATGGAGTAAAGGGCCATTGTTGTCCTGTTCCGTGTATTCTTTGTATGTTTGCCTAAGGTATAACAGGGCCGTGACTTAGCATTAATACTATATTTTTAATAAAGTCCATATGACCCCGTAAGAATTAGTTTTATGTTTATCATTGCTTAACACTATGAATATATATAGCATTGCCTTGACACGGCCTCGAATATTTAGGGCCTAGATATAACTAAATAATACCAAGACACACTGGATACAATCTTTCATTTTAAATTAAGTATAGCTAGCAAATTGTTTATGTGGTATATCGTACGACATCTATCTATCTACACTGTAAAAAATAATTCTGTAAAAAAACAGGAAAATTCTGGCAGCAGATTTACCAGGTTTTTTCTGTAATTTTACTGATGACTTAACAGAAATAATCTGTTAAAAAACAATAAAAATTACAGAAAAAATCTGGTAAATCTGCTGCCAGAATATTTTCCGTTCTTTAACAGATAATTTCTGTTAAGTCACAGAAGCATGTACGTGTAAAATTACAGGAAAAAATCTGGTAAATCTGCTGCCAGAAGATTTTCGGTTCTTTAACAGAATTATTTTGGTTAAATATAAAACAAAATCATCCGTGAAAAAATAATTTATTTTCTGTAAATGTAATTTGTCAATATGAATGTACAACGATATTACACGTGAACAGAAATTAAGAGTAAGAAATCGTGAATGGCTTTATATTTTGAATTTTCTAAAGGCCAGGTTTACTACTTTCTGCCGTTCCTCTGTCCTCTTGCAAATTCTGTTACCTTCCAAACAAACCTGAAACAAAATGACGAAGCACTGCATACCTGACATGAAATAAAAAGGCGTTAATTTTCCTGCATGTCATGGAGTATCCTCTTGCCGAGATAATCCAGCACCATATTCACTGAACCATATTACACTGTAATATTGTTTACTTGGTCGATTTCAAATTTACAATACAACACACATTTGCATGCATGATCACTATGTGCATTGATCTTGGATTCTAAACATAAAAAAATCAGCAAACTCAACAGACAGTACAGAGGTTGCGTCTTTAAATCCAATAACATACGCAGTATCTACATATGCTGTAGATTTTCCTTCACACATAAATATTATTAGAAAGACTCACCTTCACATTTAATGTTGATTTCCCTCTGGTCTTTATTCTGCATCATCAGTGCACATTCAAACATTCGCCGCCATAAGTTGTTAATCAAATCCAATAGTGTAACTATGTGATTTAACAGAACATTGCCGTAAATATAAAGATTATTCTGGAATATTACAGGTCTTTTGATTAATAATAAAATTTATATTGTTAATACACTGTTTTCTATCAGTTAATATACTGAAAAGTATGTAAGAATACCGACGTTTCTGTCCAAAGACAGAAATGAATGTAAAACAACAGATTTTATGGTATAAATACAAGTTATTTATCTCAAATCACAGATATTTCTGTGATAATACGGATAATTTCCTTCAAATAACAAAAAAGAGGGATTTTAAAAACAGATTTTTTTTACAGTGTAATCTGTACTTTACCGTATCTAACTACATGTATCTATATTAGATCATATTATGACAGCAATGTATATTTCATCGTTTTATGACAGTTGTCTATATTTTATCGTATGTCATCTATCTATCTAGATAATATCGTAGATAAATTGTACCATATGCTAACTATCTAATCGTAAAGTAACAATAGATGTCATACCGTATTCTATCTAGCTATGTATTGTACTTTATTATATGCTGACTTATAATATTACTATATCGTATGCTAGCTATAATTACATCATTTTATCGTACGCTATGCTATCAATATTACGATATTATATCGAATATGCTTTCTTATTATTTAAAACGGACGAAATTACAAATTTCTTAATTCATTTGTTGAAATAAATTCCTTGAAGATAGAATATTATTGTAGGCTATTGTAGAGCCAGAAATCAATTGGTGCAATGACCCTTTAAGGTTACTCTAGAATTATCTAACGGTATTATATTCATTACCGCCATTCAGTGATCCAGGGTCGAGATCTTTAGAAAAAGGGAATAATATTGTAGGCTGCGGTAGAGCCAAAAATAGGTCTATAAGAAGAACTGACATTTCCCCTTTAAAGGGACAATAACATTCTTGCTGGCTTGGTAGCTCCAGAAAATAAATAATACCCTTATTCTAAGTACTAGATGTTTAAGTGTCCTACCTGTTGTGTAAATTATCCATTACAACCTATTTTACTTGTCCAGAGGGTTCGAAAATATTTTAAAATCCAAGTCACAAGTCACATTTGAAAAGGTTTACGTTAGACTTTTCAAATCAATTGGTTGAATTTTTCCAATTTTTCAAAATAGGTGTGTTAAGATGAAACTTATATCATCATTTAATTGGAATATTCTAAAATAATACGATTTGTTGACCAGAATGAAGATTGGGACATATTTTTCAGTTACAACAAGAGTGTTATTGGGGCTTTAAGTTTACTCTAGATTTTGTTAACTGTAATATATTCATTTCTGCCATTCGATGATCCAGTCAATTGAAATGTGTTCATAGTGTCATAATATTGAATTTTTCTCTTGATATTGTATCAATAGGTCTACAGAGCGTCAACGAGATGGTTAAATAGGACAATTTTGAATGTTAAAATTGCGTTGAAAATATCAAAGAAACGCAAATATTGGATCTTGAAGCTTTACAAAGAAAATTAAAAAGAGGCTCAAACTCAAATATTTTTTCTAGACACGCTGTTTGTCAACAGTATCTTGTTAACCCTTCGACTATAAGGACTACATAATAGATTATAAAACTATAACGGTAAATGTCTTTGTTATTTGGGGTATATTCTTTGCCCAGATTAACTTGCGACTTTGGATATATGCAGGGGACTTTGCGGTTATTCTTCTGAAAGTTTTTCTTTAAACCTGTAATTTGTCTAGGGTAGGTTTATTCCACACGAAAACATGATATCATAGACTTTTTCTTTCTGAAATTCTAAGATATTCTCATATGTATTACGTATATGTAAACATATAGACGGTTTACGAGCAAGATAAAGTCCTCCACTTCGGTTATGCTGGGGAAGAAAGACTTCAGAAAAAAAAACCGAGAGAAAATCCTGGGCCTGCCGGCATCGGTGTTTCTTTTTCTCGGGTTATTTTCTTCAGTCTTACCAAAAACATAACATCAGCCTCGCAATTTATCCTACACATAATAGTCTTGTTAATTTTGGTTATAGCTATGGTTGAAACGTATAACCCCTAAACACGTTATTAATTTTGGCTATAGCTATAGTTGAGACGATAAATTGTAAACAAGTTATTCATTTTGGTTATAGATATGGTTGAGACGATAAATTGTAAACACGTTATTAATTTTAAGATTACCATATTCTAATAACCTCGTGGGTTTTCTCCGGGTCCTTCGGTTTACCCACACTGCCAAAGACACCTACGCGCAAACGAATTATTGAAATAAAATTAAACCATATGTTAGTCTCGAAATGACATAGTTTGTGTCGAGTGGACGTTAAACCCCATGTCTCTCTCGCCTGCAGGTCGGGTGTTCCGGCCCTGCATTGCCCGGGAAAGTTCATCCAGATTTTCCGGCGTGGTGTCCTCTTGTCAGTGATGAAGGACGGATGACCTGGCAAGGACAGCTGTCTGGTCGTTCGGATTGAACTTAAACCGAGGTCCGGTGTACACATTGGCGTGTACGTAAAAGATTCCCTTGGCAGTTGGAATTCGATTTAAGGGTAGGCATAGCGCCGCTGCCCGGGCAAAATGTCTCTCATAGCACACTGTCTGGCGTATGCCCGTCTTTATTAGCCCATGTTAGGAGCAGATCAGTAGGACGTTAAACCCCATTTCATTTCATTTCTCTCTATATAAATATATTCTAACAATAAATATATATAAATATATTCTAAAAAAACAGTTTCTAGATGTCTCCGTTCAGGCGCCATACTATATGAATATATCCAAGATTGCATTCGTAATTACCAATAACCGTTAGTTTCAACAAATAAAATAAACCAAAATTTGACTTTACTAAAGAAACACCTCTGTCTGTTCGTTCAGTTATGATTGTGAACACTTCAGGTTACAATTTTATTCTGATTTTGATGAAACTTGATATTATGCGCCTTTATAATGTTAGGGTTTTTTATTTAGAAATTCAGGGTATACAATATATCTCTGTGGCGTGGTATGGGCATTGGATATTAAAAATAACCGACACAAAAGTATACAGAAGTAGATTTGCTTCCATCAAACACGGCTCAGAGTGTCAACTTTATCGCCGCATGTGCTGAAAATCCATAACAATCGTTAGCAACGGGAATTGTAATTGTCATGTAGGCTCACCATTTCAATTCAATACTTTATTTAGATGAACATGAAAATTGAAATGAAATGAAATAAGGTTTAACTTCCTACTGTTCTGCTCCAACTGGGCAACTAAAGACGGATATACGCAACGTAATGTGCTGCGAGGAACCGGACTACGGCAATATATACACGGGACCTCGATGTTTCGTCCATTTCACGACTATTACGTTGACCCTTGGCACCTCCCCCTCCCCCGCCGCTCTAACACTGACAAGGGACAATCACGACGAAAAATGCCGATGAGCTTTCTCGGCCAACACCGGGATAGAACAGTGGACCGCGGCTCATTGAACATAAAAACTTTCAGATTAACTAATTTGTAAGGGTGGCGTGTCTACAATTTTACTTTAAAGTAAAGATAGGAAACGTAAGAAACGTTAGAATTACCCCGGAAAAGCCATTAAGTTATAATCTGTGTGGCATCAGAATAAAGATAGGAAACGTAAGAAACGTTAGAATTACCCCGGAAAAGCCATTAAGTTATAATCTGTGTGGCATCAGAATAAATCCAACATTTCCAAAAAAAAAAGAAAGGAAAGTCGAGGTAAATTGCAATAAATTTATTTTAATCAAATTTCAAATGAGGTTCCTACTCAAAGTACATGGATAAGGTAGTTGTCACAACAACTGAAGCTACTGCTAATATCACGTAATGAAAATAAAGGAGCTTCATTTCTTGGACAATTTTACCCGTAAATAAAACATTTAATACGAAAATAAAAGTATAAAACAGTATAATAATGACAATTTGAACATCAACATGACGTAAAGGAAACAGTTTGTGTATATTATACAACTTTATTAATAATATTGATTATGTCATATATATGTAGATATATTTTTAAAACATAAAATATATTGAAAGACATTAGTTGAGAAAGAGGAATAGGCGATTTTTAAATTGTACTATTCCTTACAAAGGATAAAATCTATTTTCAAAATCAAAATCAATACAATTACATCCATACAATTGATACGACAGGAATACACCTTTCATTTCTCCAAATTTAGTAAACGTCGATAATATTTAGCATATGCTTTAGCATTTTGCAACTTGAACTGTCGGCAACTAAAAAAATTAGCCGTCCAATTAGTGAATTTACCGGACTTCAATCGACAATTCACATATAAATCAAATGGATGCAGTCCTGTCTAATTCCTGGAATTGAAATTTAGTTACACCCAGGAACTAAAGAAGGCCAGTTACATATCAAATGTTTTAGATCAAATGCCAGACCGGATGGACAGTTTTTCGTGTATACAACATTATGAGCACATTGATAGAATATACTACAGTCATTGGGGTTGCTTCCAAATCCATTGTCACCACATGACGGTACAACTGAAATACACATTTCAAACAAACATTAAACATTTCATTTTGTAAATTAACCCACGAAACGTTTTAAAAGATGATGGAAAATAGAAATAATTATTTGGCATTCGTGGTAGTTGGATGGCCAGGGAAATGAATGAAGACGCGCATACGCCATGCAGTTTGCTATGAGGGTAATATTGTGCCCGCACAACGGCCCTACGGTCTATTCTTATATCGAATTCAAGGGATCTTTACGTACACAGTAGTGTGTATGCGGAGCCTCGGATTTTCGTCCCACCTGAACGACTAGACAATTGTCTCTGTCAGACACATATTCTGTACCATTGACAAGGGGAAACCGCGCTGGAACTTTCTGGGTCAACATTGGGAGCGAACCCGCAACCCCGAGTGAAGCGAACCAGTGTGTCTCCCGGGTGATCAGGGACTCTGGACTACAATATCCTACTATATCATCTAGACGTGGATCGAGATGAACCGTCGGCATTTATCTCGCCTGGTCAGATTAAGCTGCATTCGGTAACAGGTCAATCAGATGGGAAATTATTGAACACATTCCCATGACTGCCACTGTCCTGGTAATAATTGTTTCCATTCGCACTGTACACGTAACCATAGAAACTGTCAGCCCCATCCCATTCCTAAAAATTATAGATTTCGAGTGAAATAAAAGCAAACACTAAAATGGGGTTCAATACCATACCATATTTAAAATATATCAGATAATAATATAAACTAAATTACTTACATTTACTACCCAGGTTGGTGGCGGTGGTGGTTTGAGATGTTGTCAGACTCGTAGTGGGTGACGTCGTTGGTGATGTAGTAGGATTAGATGTTGTCGTTGTAGGTGATGCTGTTGCAGATGATGTTGGCGATGTAGTTGGAGGAGTAGTCGCAGATGTAGTTGGAGATGTAGTTGGAGGAGTAGTCGCAGATGTAGTAGTATCCACTCCCTCGTAAGTTAACTCATTTTTAATTGCATTAAGCAGAGGGTATGGGCCCTGACCACATGCCGTGCCTTTAAAATCATCAAAATCCAACGACCATACAAACACTCCAGCTAACCCCCTTGTTTTAGTGTACTTAGACTATAAAACAAATTAAGCACAATTACCGAAACAATATCGCCCTACTGATTTCATAATTATCTAGTTATTAAATATACCAAATTCTGATATACAGTTTGTAGGATTATTGTGTTCAATTTTAAGATTACGCAAATTCAAATATGTTTTGATAACACATCGACAAGGGCTATAAGGATGAGTCATGACGCAAAACTACATGTACATTTGCGTCAAGTATAAAATTACTAAATGTTAATCTGAAAATGATAGACGTATTTTGTTAACCAAATGTCATACCCCATTCTAATTTACACTTTAATAATATATACTGCAATGTTACCTTTTCAGTAAAACTTCTGGGTGTATCATAGCCTGCCCAGTTCCACGCTCCGTAGATTTGACCATACGCATAAGGTACCTTTTGTTCGTCACTCCATACAGAAACCCAGCCTTCATTTTTAACATAATTACACATCTGTCAAATCCAAATAAAACATGATCTCAACTGTTACTATAAATAAACATCTGTTAATCAATTACTGTACATGAACAACTGTTAATTAGTATTAAAGGTATATCGACGAAGCATTTGTATCTGTTCCTTGATTGCATGCTTTACTATCTTTTATAGATATGTGTTACCAGACCGGTGGGGGTGGGGCTAAGCGGATCTGACAGGACTTTTACCGTAGAATTCAAATCTAAACGGTAAATTAAATTTTCACCGTTCGACCTTTTATCCTATATTCGGGGTCATGGGAGATATTACGGCTCTCAACCCAGATTTATTGATTCTGGCTACTGAATCATTTTGTAAAAAGTTCAACTCTACCTTTTCACGTTAGTCCATCATAGGTTAAAGTACAGATTTTATTGTATTCGCGCCTGTTCTCATAATATTAATACATGCAATCAGTAAGGGGAAATTATGATTTGTTTGCATTTATACTATGTATTCTACAACTCGTTGGGCTTTTGTTGCCTACATTAAGGTATGCCAGATTCTACCGAGTTGCACCGGCCAGAGTATGCTTACTCTTGCTAGAACATCTGATATCACTGTTCACTATGGGTGTATCTGTGAGAGAAATGTTATGTTAGGCTACTTTATTTATGTATTTCAACACAAATTATAGCAAATAATGTTCAACTCTGTTTTTTTAATGATTCACGAATTAGAATTGGCTACACGAAAGAAGATTCTTACCTCATAATACGATTGAAAACCAGCCATTCCTGTAAATGTACCTGAACCACCAGCTCCAAGAGACGGGGAACCAGGTGCATGTTGAGTTCCGCTACTGATTACAAAATTCCTGGCATAGGTTGATAGACCCAACATGAGTTTATTGGCTGGAACACCCTTACCAATCCAATAATCTATAGCCCGCTCCTGTTGATAAATATCAGGAATGGAATGAATACATGAATCTCTTATGTATAGTATATAAATTTCGACAAATATGACCATTAGGTTATCTAGACCGGGTAAGGAGTGGTAGTAGCAGAGTAAACATAACTTGTAAGATAGAGGGAGAGAAAGAGAGAGAGAGCGAGAGAGGGAGAGAAATAGAGAGAGAGACACACACACTAGGTCATTTCGGGACAAACATATGGTTCAATTTAATGCAATAATTCACTTGCGGTGGGGGAAAACCAGAGGACCCACAGAAGACCCAACACATGCTAGAAACAAATGTGGCGTTTTATTAACGATGGTAACCAATAACGATCAACTCTTAAAGTTTGCACAGAAAGAAAAATGGGGTATAGAGTTCACTCGACACTTTTAATTTTTAATTCGATTCGTAGCAGACGGGGGACGCCGATGGACCCGAAAAGCAACGGATAAATGCAGGCGAACCTACTTTATTGGATGTACAATCAATTTGCCCGGGATCGAAACACCGCCATTGAACTCAGTGACAGATTCCATTCTTTTCCGTCTCCGCACTTAAGGTGGGTAAATGAAGAGAGCTTGCGCGTAGGGGTCTTTAGCAGTGGGGGGAAACCGGAGTGTCCGGAGGAAACCCACGAGGTTGAGAAGGCGCCCCTATCTCCGTGCCACATACGCTCACACCAGGGATTGAAACCACAGCCGCAAACCAGAGGTGACCGGCCAGCTAGAGGTCGAAGCGCGACACTCTAGACCACTAGGCCATCCCCCCCAGGTAAATGAAAGTTTTATGAAGTCAAACAAGAAACACTTCTCACCATATCCCAGTCGGAACTGAAACTTGTAGCTGGATATAGAGCACTGTGATGCTGTACACTAGGTAACCATGTTCCGGCTAGATCATAGCTCATTATATTTATAAAATCCAAATATCTGCCAAAAAAAAGGTTGTATCAAAAATTAACAAAATCATTAGATTATAAATTATAAATATCTACAAAAGAATAAGCAGAGACTACAAAGCAGGGAGATAAAAATCAAAGGCTACATACTTATAAATAGTATAACACAATGAAAATGATAAACAAGATTTAGCTGAACAAATTAATTAAAGAAAATCATTCTACTTTTCGACATCATTGTGGAACGGTTTAACATATAATATTGTTGATTTAAAGGGGCCTCACTGCTTGACCGTACATATTAAAGAGATGTCGCTGCGGAACCGTAAATATCAATTTTGTTTTTTTAAAGGACCTTAACTTGGGAACCGGGAAATATCGCTGTTTAAAACGTACCTCATCGCGGAACAATATATCAGTGTCGTGTTTTTCAAGGGACATAACTACCAGAACGTGTTTAAAAATATCGTTTAACGACACATCACCTCGGAACAACAAGTCATATTGTGTTGTTACTATTATTCTATTTTATCCATAACAAACCCTTCATAATGAGGAATAATATCAGATGTACTGAACCGGGTAAACATATGCTGTGTCGTCAATAATACCATCAGTCACGTTAAATTGTTAAATTGGTTTGCACCTTGACCTTGATTAACATGAAACTGAAGAATACTGGGTTACAGGTAACTTCTGAACCAAAGCACACCCACTGAGTCATTAGCAAAGTCATCGAATTTTAAAGTACACTAGATATTTATATTGACTTTATATTAAATTTTTAAATTATTACGTTTTTTAATGATTATAACAATTAAATCTTACTGGTGTATAATACTGTGTTCGTAAGCTCGATTAGCAAACCATGGACTTGAAGATACTGCAATGATCAGGTCTAAAGACGGCTTTCCAGATGTTTGAGATTCCAATGTAAATTCTCTTCTTAAAATCTTTGTTAATAAAGAACAAAACAAAATTATCAATATAAGTTGTAAATCTAATAATGATCCACCACACAGATACGAAAAAACAACAACATTCATTGGTTTACTATAAGCAGGGCATGTGGGCAAGTATCCTCTTATCGTTATCAAACATTATAATACACAGGTTATTATTAGAATACCTTATATTTCATTTAATACAATACCTACTCGTAATAAAGTAGTAAATCTCTGTTTATCGGCCGCAGAGGAACCTCGTTCAGCAGCACCGGGAAATTCCCAGTCAACATCGAACCCATCCAATTTCCATTCGCGGAGTTTAACGATGACATTCTTGGCAAACGTGGTTATACTAGCTTCTGATGCGACTATTTGTGATAAATCGGAACTAGCAGCATTCCATCCACCAACTACTGCATAAACTTTTAACTCTGGGTTGGTATCTTTAAGCCCAACAACTTGACCAATCTTTTCTATAAGTAAGAAAAATTCAAGCTATTAGATATGGGCGATACCACACTGTAAATTTGGCTGATATCTGAACGCTTGACGCGCTTTAAACTATTTAGTTATTAAATTATTATCTTGATAAATTTATTTGAAAATTTGATCGATGAATATTATACAGAGCCTTACATAAGGTTAAATTCTCACAGAATCTGTGTCTTCTTCACTTTCACTTTGGTCTGTTACCCTTGCTTGACCGTGGAAGAGAGAGGGTTTTTTATCAGAAAAAAAACAATGTCACTTGCCAACATTGCTTTTTAGGCGATGGTGGATCAAGCTACCGAAAATTATGTCAATATGAAGAACACGGAGGCAGTGGTTAGGATACGAAGCCTACTGAAAAAACGTCACTAGAGAGTCGATCGAGCGCCAACTGATCAGAGCTGACTTGATCTGATCTGTGCAACTGACAACCACAAGAAGAAACACTCATTAGGGGTCAGGAAGTATCCTACCTTACACATTTTCAGAGCAATACATGTACATAATTTGTTTCAGAGCACGGTTTTCTTATTTTCGAAGCTCGTTTTTTTTCCTTTTGCACGTTCGTGTCCCCAGGCACGTTATTACCATTCCACTAGGAAAGTTCAATAGTTATGCTATTTATTTTAATGAAAGAATAAACTACACATCGTGATAAATTTATTTGAAAATTTTAATCGGTGAATATATATTTAGCACTTACCATTATCATTCCACTCGTAAGGTTCAATAGTTAATGATATGCTATTCATTTTAAGGAAAGAATAAAATATATGGGTACACAAGAATGGGTCTATGTCTTTAGGTGTGTAAGTATAGGGACTGCGTCTGTACTGTGCCCAATTTGTATAATAACACCCCCGTTTATAGTCGGCACTAGAAACTCCAACAACTGAATAAAAAAATATATTAATTTTAAAATAGCATTGTTTGTAAGGGCAAATATATAAATATTAAACATACATTATGCAAGGGCTAAATCTGTCTTCAGGTCTGAAATGATATTAATTATATAATAATTAACTTTTCCAGGCCATATTCAACACTCGATGTCAACGCTAGCCCGCGATATTTACTGAATTTAATCATGAAATGGATAATCGAGACTATGGGTTTTTGTTGTACAGACTTAAGTACAAACGCTAAAATCTCGGATCAGAGTGGCTGAATTTGACTGATTTTTTTTTTTTAGCAATTCCCTTTACATTATCTAGGTTTTAACTATTGCAGTGAGAATTGTGAGCTCTTTATCTTATCTCCCATACTGTATCCTTAAAATTGTGAATATTATGCAAGCGATTCTTTGTTTAATAGAAATTTGCACATCATTCCCCGGGGAGGTATAAAGATAAAAATTCTCTTTTGATTTACACAATGTATAATAATCATAACTACCGCGGTGCGACTTTCAATCGTGACAATTTATTATACAAACATGTATACACTTTTTATAGTAACTGAGATATACAAATTTGTATACTGATGAGAACGACTATCATGTTGACATTTTGTTAGAGCAAGAATGTAAATTGTTGTCGGAATTATCCAGCGTGACCCCCACCCCACCCTCTTGTCATTGTTGTAGGACAACTAGCGGGTCAATGGACAACAGGGGCGGATGCAGGAATTTTTGCAGGAGGGGGTTTGATAGGTTTCGGTTACGGAAATCTGCCATCATCGTCTCTAAATTACATAGGCATACATACAAATTGAGCTTTTTAAACAGAGAAATCGTTTTTATACTGATGTAGGATTGTAATTTCATTGATGCAAAGCATAATTTTTTTTTTATGCAGCTGAGCGGGGGGGGGGGACTCCCCCCCCCCCTCTGGATCCGCCCCTGGACAACGTATCGCTGTGGGAGGAAATCAGGGGACCCGGAGAAAACCCATGAGGTTGGCGGCCCCAGTCCTTATCACAGGCGGGGAATCGACACCAAGACTCAACGACAAACTTTATGATCTAGCGCGCACGCGTCATTTGCATATTCGGAAAATATTAAATTTTGCGCGGTTTTATACCACTAAACTGTACTTAAACCGAAAACATAATATAATATTCCAGAAATAAATACTGTTTAAAAATTATTAATATTAAGAGTAGATAAACATGTATTAAATAGGTTTAGCTGAATATAGACAAATTTAATTTGTATAGCTCGGTAGTCATGTAAAGTGGATCTGGGAGCTTTATGGTTTTTTCCAATATCATATAATATAGAGTGGAGAATTTCAAATATAGGAATATTTAATTATATTCAACGAGTGTTTTATTTATAGTAAAAAGATTACTTACCAAATGCCAAACACAAATATATGACGACAGACGTGTTTGGAACGAGCGCCATTTTGGATACAAACTGAAAAATTATTAATTTTAACATCCTTGTAAATTTACATTAATTCAAATGTTTCGTCCAATGTATGAAAAGGAAATTGTCAATATTGGGTTACATAAATCAAATAATTAATCAGAAATATGACAAGTTTATATCCCTATAGTCATTCACTTTCTTTCTATTGCAGGATGTTTCACAGAGAGAAGTTTAAACGCTGCATGAATAAAATATTAGTATTGTCTACACACACCGGGAAGTTCCGTCAAAGTATTTATTTCATGCATGTCTCAATTCTTACTGTGGGTATATCATTTTATAAAAAAAGGAACAGCACCGGCATTCAATAGACTACTTTAACTCCTTGTTTAAACAAAACATTTTACTTAAGGAAATACGTGATATTAATATGCAAATTATTAGTATCATCTTTTGTTTTGTGTTCACATATCCTTATTCGTGTGTTTGGTGACAAATTTAAACTTCGGTGCAGTGCATACAAGGGCATTTTCTTACATTTTGTTTTAAATTTATGATGAAATTAATTAATGTGCCCTGTATAGTAAAACGATTTACAGCAATGCCGATAATATAAGCAGCGCGTTTAAAATCAAATTGCCTTTTCATGTTATATGACTTGCTTTTTAAGTAATACAAAATAACGATGGGGATGGTAAATTCGACTTTTGTACTGTAATGTCTCGACCAACAATTTATATCTAGAACATGCCAACAGCATTACACGTGAAGAAATACAGTTAATAATCATTCTTATAAACAACACATTTTCGCAAATGGATTCAGCTCAAAGCCTGTAATCGAAAAAAAAACGTAATGAAACATTTTTGAAATCCAACAAAATTAAAACTCGTAATTTTCAACTTACCCTATTATTTGGTTAAGCTTCCTTCACTCCTCAGACAGTTGTGAATACGGTATAGTACAACAAGAGAAAATATAAAATTGCACAATGGGGATCAAGAAAGGTGTTATCATTGGAACTTAATGTACAAATTGGCCATTTCATCCGATATAAATCTCTTTAAATACACTCCTTTGTTGGATAACAGCTTAATTAAATAATAGGTTTTCGCTACAGGGGCTAGTTTCAACTTGAGAGAGGTTATCGTATTTATGGGTCATCTAGCAGTCACAGTTTTCCTCTGATTTTATCGCATTCTTTTTATTTATTTCCTGACTGTGTTGTAGTTCGATAAATATCAATCGCGGTTTTATTGGAGTGATAACTGACCACAAACTAAGATTGTAAATGTTAAATTGAAAACGGATTCCCTGTAGTTCCGTGCCGACAACCGATGCAGGGCAACAACTATGTCGCATGGATGAATGCTTTAGCCGCGACTTAAAAAAGATTGTGATTTGTTGTGAAAATATTTTCCTGGTCTGTTGAACCCCTCTATTCTGCTGAGCCCAAGTTACGGAATACTGTGTTAACTGATTAAGCCAGTAAAGCATGGGGTTGGATGGCCGAATAGTTAACGTGCGCGCGCTGCATCATACGGCTTGTTATTGAGTCAACTGGCGTGGTTTCAAATCCCAGGTTGTACGTCCAGCCTCGTGCGTTTTCTCCAGGTACTCCAGTTTCTCCCCACTGTTAAAGATCCCTACGCGCAATCGAATCATTGAAATAAAATCAAAACTATATGTTAGTCCCGAAATGACCTAGTTTGTGTCGAATGGACGTTAAACCCCATTTCTCTCCCTCTCTCTCAATCTCTCTCTCCCGAAATTACCTAGTTTGTGTCGAGTGGACGTCACACCCCATTTCTCTCTCTGGTTGGGTAGTTCATATTAAATAGATGATTAATAACCATGCTATAGATATGCATATCCTACTAAACATTTTTTTTTTTAAAAAGCATATTGAAATTATTGACAAGAAACTATGACTTAAAGCCACATAAAAACCACTGACAAGATATGTACCAGAAATAAAACTTCATACAATTGTCAGAAATAAAATTTCATTCAATTTGTATTATTCAGAGGGAGTCCTGGTCGTAGTGAGAGAGGGACGTGGGGGGGGGAGTGGAGAAGAGAGAGGTGAGGCTTAACGTCCACTTGATAATTTAGGTGATTTCGGGGCTAACCTGACTCCACGTCCCTGTGATCTAACCCTAGAGCAATAAACTATTCGCTCACCCAATCCTCCTGGATGCAGTGAAGAAACAAATATATGACCATAAAAAAAACTTGCGTGAAAAGGGTCATTTGCCAAACTAAATATTTGATTGGCTACCAATATCATCAATAGTGATGACACCATTTCCGAAATGTGAACAACTTACCCAGTCCCTTCATACGTTGAAGAGGTTCTGGGTGTCCGAGACAACAATTATATTCAGCCAATACCAGTTTTGAGTGTTCAGTCCGATGTAAACAACGCAGTGCTATTGAAGTCACGCGATGTGTCGTCACACGTATAGCTATACCGTGCGTGGCATGAAATGGGGTTTAACGCCCTACTCTTCTGCACCTAACATGGGCTAATGGAAGGCGGGCATACGCCATACAGTGTGCTAAAATAAAAAGCATATTTATTAGATTGTCATACGTTACCATGTTATATTCATTTTTTAAAACGTAAAATCATTATTTAAGATAAATAGCATATTTATTAGGTTTATCATAAACATAAATGCATGAAAATCACAGGAATATTTTTCATTGAGACCAATAATCCAGTATAGACGAAATATACACATACAAATTTAGTCGTATAAAAAGTAAATTGAAAAGGGGGATGTTTTAATAAGTAACATAATACGAGAGACTGGCCCATCTATAGCATACGCCTTTTGGGCGGTCGCTGGTTGTGCTAATATAAAAAGGTGTTATGTAGAATTCTTTAAAAAGATTTGATGCTGTCAACGGAATATTGATTACTATAATGCGTTAATATTTTGTCAGTTTTACTAAGAGACGAGAAAGATGTTGATCTTTTGAGGGATAAACTTTGAATAAAAACTAAAGTCATTATTATCACAATAACCCCACCCCCCACCCCCCACCAAAAAAAAGAACATTAAATATTTATTTTAAAGTTATGGCTATTTAAAGAACCATTTCTGCACTAGTAAATTGGTCACCGTCAAATCTTTCAATATTCAACTTTAGATTACCAAACGGATTCACATTAATTAAACATAGCAGTATATATAGCGTGAACCAGCGGTTGTCATGCAAGATACGCCCACAGTTTGCAAGAGATGGAGAAAGAACAAGTTCAAAAAAGAAGCCATAATTAATGAAGTTTATTGGTTTATAATCATCTATTTCAAATTTCATCAAAATCGGATCCTATACATTTAGACTATTTGCGTGCGAGAGGCGACTACTTTGTCCGGAAGTTTTGATCCGATTTGCACGATATTCGAACTCAACCATCATTTGCATTAAGGTGTAACGGTGATATATTCAAACGTACTTTTTAAATAGGATAAAAATTGTAACCTCTAAAGGAACCACAGGCTAAAAACTCGACTTTTCGTACAATCAAGAGCCATAATTCAGGAAGTTGAGATCCGATATGCGCGAATATCGACAGAAACCAAGATCTATGGGTTACAAATACTTACTTCAAGTGATATCAAAATCGGATCAAAACTGTAGCCTCTATATAGTCCACAACCTTGATATACCATATATTTACATTTTGTCCCGCAACTTTGGTCCGATTTTTAAGAAATTCGAACTCCACTATCATTACGTTTTAGCGGCGATATTTTCAAACATTATATTTTTTAATCGGATAAAAGTTGTTACGCGATTTTTCGTACACCAAAGAGCCACAATTCAGGAAGTTAAGAATCAATATGCGCAAATATCACAGGGAACAAAGATTTCTGGATTATAAACATGCATTTCAAGTTTCATCAAAATCAGATTAAATATTGTGCCAAACAGAGTGTCCACAAGCTAAAAACGTGATTTTTCGTAAAATCAGGGGCTATAATCCGTGAAGTCTCGTTCCGATACATACCAATATCGACAGGGGCCGAGATCTTTTGGTATTGTGACCTAGAGAGTTTTCACAAACACATTGTGGACGGACAAGGACGACGACAAAATACGTCAATATGAAGATGTGGGCGTATTAAAATAATATCATGACATACATATCCATTTATATTCTGGATATCTTACAAACACAAATTTCATATATAAGAGGTTTCTTAGAAATACTAAATTTTCGCCTTACTTGTACAGTTCCTAAACATTGATCAACATTTCACATTATTGACACATAAAGAGCAATGCCATTCTACTATTTAGTAAAATTATGAAACTCTTACAAAAAATCTATGCAATTAGTGAATACATTTCATGTAGTGTGAATGAATTGTAAATTTAATATTTCGATCGTTTTATATGTGCACACCAAGGCAGGAATAGCATAAATCATGTGCATATATCTAATTCTTTATCTTCTACACAGAGGATACTTTTCAGCATCAACTAAAAGTCCTCTCTTTGCATAATGTTCTGTTAATTTCTTCCATGTTGGGTCACATTTCAATAAATGTGTGTTACCTAAAAGAAATTATAATGGACCATTTTCAATATGCATTGGCTAAGAGCTAAACTTTGTACTTGTATTTTAAACCTGGACCAATAGAAAGGTTGCATCCGTAAGCTATAAGTTTAAGTTGTCATGAATAAAGGTCTAATTTCTAATTGTGTACCTGGACCAATAGAAAGGTTGCATCCGTAAGCTATAAGTTTAAGTTGTCATGAATAAAGGTCTAATTTCTAATTGTGTAACACGGAAGTTTCTATTGATATCTTAACATCTTATTAAATACAAGGTTTAAAGTCCTACTTTTGATCACCATCCGGGATAAGACGGATTCTGTAATAACAAATAAGGAACACAACGGACTAGCGTTTAGCACCAGACCAGGGACTTTGGGTGGAGATTTCAGTTCCTTTCTTCTTACACACACTTACCAATTTATGTTCTTCTAGTAAAACGCTTCGATGCGAGATATATTTTCCAAATTAACTGACTTACCAATAATAATAAGACCTAGTTTAGCACGGGTAATGGCTACATTTAGTTGGTGATCATCGGCTAAAAAACCCAGATTTTGTCTGATCCACGACCGGGGTGGATCATTCTCCAACATATCTTCTGGTAAAGACCTTACGGTCGATAAGATAACATATTCCCATTCACTACCTGTAGTTAATCATGAAAATAAATCAACATTTGTTCTGTGTTCTATGAAACTTGCATTCCCACCCTCTATATATAGGGGGTGGGTGGCTGAATGGTTAGCACGTGCATGCTGTATCAAAAAGCTTGTCATGGAGTCAACTGGCGTGGTTTCGAATCCCCCGGATATACGTGACAAGGAGTATGGTCGTCTGTCCAATCCGTGGATTTTCTCCGGTTCCTTCAACTGCTATAGACCCCTACGCGCAAAATATATATATATATATATATCAAACAAACAATTGAAATAATGTTAATGTATTTCAAAAGATTAAGATGGATAATAGAAGTTTGTATTGATTTCCAAGAGAAACAATGTCGTAGAGGTAAAATATAACGTTGGGACTAAGCTATGCCATTCAAAGGTTTCCATCCATTTATTCAGTATATATTGTCAGTTATTACAATTTACAAACATGAACGACTAAGGTTATACATTATTTTTCGACTCTTTACTCGCCCACCGGCTAGCTCACGGAAAGATAAACCCGGAAAACCCTTTTGGAATTTACAATAACCATAAACAAAGATATTAGATGGGGTTCATCCTTATTCCAAAATGAACAATATCACGTAGGTTTTGTTTTAAAGTCCACCAATAATTCTTTCCCATATCGTGTTCAAAAGCTTTTTATAAATCATTTTTGGTCACCCAGAACCTTCCTAGTCTTTAACGTGTGGGGGTCTTGGTCCGTTGTCAACATTAGGCGAAATTTACTGGATAATCAACCACATAAAAATCGGTTACGCATAGGCGAACATTATGGAAGGTCTGAGTCGGTTGTTAACATTTGGCGAAATTTACTAGGCAACCATTAACCACAAAAAAACAAAACTTCCGGTTACGCATGGGTCATAGCACTTTTAGCTCAAGTAACGGCGACGACAAATTAGGATTAATACAAACCATGGATATGGCCCTATAACAAAATAAGTGTTTTGGATATTGAACAGGTAATGCAAGTAGGTTATTCTAAAATGCCAATTCTAAAATTGTTTTGGGGTCAGTTACCTTCTTGAGATTAGGTTCATGATAATCTAAAAAGACGAATAATCTAGCCAATGGCCTACGTATTCCAAAATGTTGACAACCCATCCAGATAAATATTCTACGAGACTGTTCATAAGTTTGAATGTAAACGGGGGATAACTCCACGATCTGCGATTAAAAATCCTTCCTAGTGACAATATGAAGAATCCCAGCAAATGTGAAAATATCTAAGATGTATGACCTGTAGGATGTTCCCTCGAAATTGTGGAGTAGCGACGTACAGAAGGAAAACAGACAAAGGTGGCTATAATATAAGTACAATTGTGACCTCTGTAAGGGTCAAAATACTTTAATTTGTATTTAGTAATATTTACATGACAGCGTCCCTTTAAGTGAGCAGAATTGCGGTTATTGGTCACGTGATCATTTTTCCCGGAAATGAAAGAAAGCGTGGCGCATTGTGTAACTATAATTTTCTGATGGTTTTTGTAATGTCAAATTGGGGGAGAAAGAAGGGATACATGGACCTATAATTATGGTATGTAAAGGTACAAATATATAAGTAATGTAACGCGTATCGTAAGTTTGTAGTCATTGCATAAAACTTTAATTATTGTCTTGAAAAAGAATGAAGTCGGCAGCGGCCAGGCTCAACAATCGTAGTCTCGATTATCTTACATAGCATGTCCTAAAGCCTTCCTTGTCAAAATTTTCCATTTGTAGTCTCGATTGTCACACAGGCAAATGTTATAGTATTATCGCATAATTCTTTTTTATTCGTACATATACATGTATTTCTTTGCCGACTAGTTTATTTTAATACATATTTATTATTGTTGGTATTGTCTTTTCAGGCAATCAGTTCAGATTTAGTTGAATTTCATCAATAAAGTATAGAAAGAAAAGAAAGTTTTACTTGTTGGGTGAAAGGTCTGAATTGCATGAGCTAAATAGGCAAGCAAGTTTCCTGTAGAAAGAAAGAAAGCCCCTGTAGATCAGCCCTGACAAAGCTGTAACCTACATGACATTGCCATAATTGGTAAGAATTATCAACATATACCAAGAAAGAAAAGAAAAGTTGTCTTAATTCTTAACCATGAGTACCAGTACAAAATCAGAAAATTTAGACAGTGTCGACCACTTATTGGGAGAAGCGATAGAAATTAAATCAGTTAATGGTGACCAGAAAGGAAACAAAGGTGCAGAGGTTAGAATTGAAGCTGAAAAACAGTCATTAGAACAAAAGGAAGAAAATTCAGTTAAACCTAAAGTCACTGATGAAACAGATGAAGTAAAAGACAGTTTAAAGAAAACTTCAGCAACGAGAATGAAGAAATTATCCGAAAAGGGTCTACAGTTTCTGATGGAAACAAAGGAAAGAGATCTGAAGAAAAAGTTTAGAAAATTAGAAAAGCAAATAGCCTTGATTAACAGAATTTTAGATGAAGATAAAGTAGATGAAGACAGATTAAGAGAAGAATATAAACATTGGATGAAACTGTATGAACTATATTTAATTGATCACAATGAGTTTTGTGATGTTTTACCTGAAGTGGATCTCATCATGTATTATCGACGGGTCTTCGCAGAACAAGATGCCGCCATGAGAAAATTCAAGTCTGGAGTTCAAGGAATAATCACCAGTCTCAATAAGGATAAGATTTCAGTTAGATCATCACAATTTAGTCATCACCCTGATGGTAGCACATTTAACACATGTAAAGATAATGAACATTATTCAAAGACTACCCATGGTAAACACAATGATTCTGCAAAACAGGAGAAATCTATATCAATCCACAGTGATAAATCAAGGTCATCTGATTGTTCTTCACACCAAAGTAAATCTTCATCAAAGCATTCATGTTCAAGGGTTTCAAAACATAATCATTCATCTCACCATTCTAGTTGTTCATCCTCATCAATATCTGTCGCTTTAATACAAGAAAAACAGAAAGAAGAAAATCTCCTAGCTGAAGCAGCTATGCTGAAGAAAAAACAAGAATTGCAGAATGCTAAACTGAAACTGAAACAGCAGGAAGAGGAATTGGACTTGAAGCTGAAATTAAATAAAATACACTTGAAGCGTGAAGCCTTACAGAATCTAAGTCAGCAGAAAGGGGTGAAGGAAGTTAAAGATAATTTAGCTAAACCAAATCAAGAAAGAAAGGAAGCCAGTTGTAGAAAAGAAGTGGAAGAATTGCATGACGCTCAGCCAAATTTAAATCCCCTTTCACCAGAATTTATTCCTGCATGTAATATGACGAAGACACCAAACCAAGAAGATTTGGACATGGTAAAGATGGCTAAAATCCTTATGAGACCTCCGACAGAAATAAAGAAATTTAGTGGCGATCCTCTTGATTATTTAAGATTTATGAGACAGTTTGATGCACAGATCAGTAATACATGCGAAAACGATGATGAAAGGATGAATTATCTTCTCCAGTACACAGTTGGCGAGGCAAATAGAATTGTGATTGGATTTAGTTATTTAAAGGGAAGTGCAGGTCTGCAAGCTGTACTAAAAGAGCTAAAGGAGCGCTATGGTTCTCAAGATGTTATTTCAAGTGCATTCGTAAAGAAAGCCCTTAACTGGCCAGTCATTAAGTCAGATAACTCTAAGAATTTAGACGAATTTTCGATTTTCCTGACAGAATGTAAATATGCCATCGTCGACCTTGATGCGGTAAGAGTTTTAGAATATCCGGATAATATTAGGAGGTTAGTCCAGAAATTTCCATATCATCTTCAAGAAAAGTGGCGTTCAGTTGTGATTCGATTAAAAGACAATCATAAGCCTGTCTGTTTCAGTGAGTTTGCATCCTTTGTCAGAAACGAATCTAGAAAGGCTAATGACCCAATGTATGGTAAGGAGGCACTTAATCGAGATGATCGTTCTTATTCGAAATCAACACCTAAAGGTAATATGAGACAACCTCAACAGAGACCATATGTAGTGAACAGTACCCAAGAAAGGGCTTCATCTTATACAAAGACCGACGGAATTAAATCATCACAGCATTCATCTAAGATTCCAGATATGACTAGTAAGCGAATAGTGAGAAGTAGTTGTCTATATTGTCAAGACACGAGTCACGAATTACCAGATTGTACTAAACTTCAAGCAAAGGCACCAGATGAAAGAACTGAATATGTAAGAATGAAAGGTCTTTGCTTTGGATGTTTGAAAGAAGGACATAGAAGAAGATCGTGTCAGAAAATGATCACTTGTAAAGTTTGTTATGGTTATCACCCCTTTGTACTTCATGTTAATGATAGAAAGAAAACTGGAAGTACTGAAGAAAGAAAGGAAAAGAAAGAGGTGATAACTGTTCAGAAGCCATTAAATGCCTGTTCCACTACAAATCTGGGAGAAGTTATGGGAGCCGGTGAAGAATGCAAAATGGCCATAGTATTGCTGAAGGTACGATTGAGGGACAAGAATAAATGTGTTTATGCCTAGGGATTTCTTGATAATGGAAGTAGCATAACACTCATTACTGATGACTTGGTTAACCAGATTGGTGGAACAGGAAAACCAAAGAAGATTACTTTGGACACTGTCGGTGAACCATATGAAATGTTGTCTACAGCTGTAAAAGGTGTAGAAATTTCAGCTATGAATAGCGAAGATTTCATTACCTTGCCAACAGCTTACACTAAGCAAAAGATGCCAGTTGACAGGAGTCACATTCCGTCCCAGGAAGATATAGCTGTATGGCCTCATCTAAAAGACATCGATCTTCATGAGATGGATGTGGAAATTGGCCTACTTATAGGAACGAATGTACCAGATGCCTACAGTCCCATGGAATTCAGAGTTGGTCCTAGAGGAAGTCCCCATGCTACAAAAACGTTATTGGGGTGGATTCCCTGGAATGTTGTTAAGAGAAAGGAAAGTCTACATCAAAATCAGATATTAAATAGAATAGAAACAAAAGCTATAGAAGATGTGGATAAACTTGAAATGCTTGTAAGAGAATCTTACAATTTTAATTTTCCAGAAAGGTTGATTGACGATAGAAAAGAAAACTCTGAAGAAGACAAGCAATTTTTAAGGAAGGTTGAGCAGTCAATTGTATTCAAGGATGGTAGATACGAAGTAAGTTTGCCATTTAAGGAAAACTATGTACAGTTTCCAAACAACTATCGACAAGCTTTCAATAGATTACAAGGTTTAAAGAGAAAGATGATAAAGAATCCCAAATTTGCAGAAGATTATATATCATTTATGGAAGACTTGTTTAAAAAAGATTACGCTGGGAAAGTACCAGAAGATGAGTTAGAAAGGACAGATAACAGAAGATGGTATGTCCCACATCACGGTATATATCACCCCAAAAAACCTGATAAGCTTAGAAGTGTGTTTGATTGTGCAGCCATTTATGAAGGTGTCTCACTGAACGGTTTGCTTCTTCCTGGACCTAACCTAACCAATAACCTGATAGGCGTTCTTTTAAGATTCCGACAAGATAAGATAGCGATTTTAGGAGACATAGAGGCTATGTTCTACCAAATAAGAGTACCATCAAATGATACAGACTGTCTTAGGTTTTTGTGGTGGCCAAATAGCAATTATTCATTAGAGCCTGAAACTTATCGCATGAAAGTCCACATTTTTGGAGCAACATCCTCACCAAGCTGCTCAAATGCTGCTCTTCGATTAACCGCAATCTCAAATGCAGAAAATTATGAACCTGAAACTGTCGAAACCATACTCCGTAACTTTTATGTTGACGATTGTTTACGATCTGAAAAGAGTGAAGAAATAGCAATTAAACGGATTACTGAATTGAAAGCACTCTGTAAAAAAGGCGGTTTTAATATAACAAAGTGGAGTAGTAACAACAGAAATGTAATCGAATCTGTTCCAGTAGAAGAGCGCTCAAAGGATATTAAAGGAATTGACATAGAAAAGGAAGATTTGCCTGTTGGACGAGCATTGGGAGTTACATGGTACCCCCAAACAGATAGTTTTGGTTTTAAAATAAATATACCAGAAAGTAAAGCTACCCGCCGTGGAATTTTGTCCATCACAAGCTCCATATATGATCCATTGGGTTTTGCATCGCCATACATACTTCCTGCAAAGATATTGCTGCAGGATTTGTGTAAGCAGAATCTTGCATGGGATACAGAAATTTCTGGAAAAGAAATCAATACTTGGAAGAAATGGCTTACTAATCTTCCTTTATTGGAAGCTTTACAGTTTGAAAGATGTTTAACTCCAACAGAATTTGGTACTATTTCAACTTGCCAACTCCATATATTCTCAGATGCTAGTAATGTGGGTTATGGCGTAGTGGCATATCTTCGACTTACAGACGATAATAACAGAATTCATGTTGTAATGATAATAGGAAAGTCTAGGGTCGTACCCCTGAAGAAAATAACTATACCCAGATTAGAGCTCACAGCAGCAACAGTTTCTGTAAGACTTGCTAAAATGATTTTAGAAGAATTGAATGTTGATATTGACCAAATATACTTCTGGACAGACAGTCAAACAGTTTTAGGCTACATTAGTAACCAAAATGCTCGTTTCCTGACCTTTGTAGCAAATAGGTTAGCAGTGATAAAGGAGTTCTCTGATGTAAACCAGTGGTATTATTGTCCCACAAAGGATAACCCAGCTGATATTGCTTCTAGAGGTATTTCAGCCAACGATTCCACTAGAACTCAACTTTGGAAAGATGGTCCGCAGTTTTTGTGGGAAAACAAAGATCATTGGCCACCATTGAAGCCAATCATTTCACTTGAAAATGACCCAGAAATCAAGCATGTTGTTAATTCAGTAACAACAGTAAGTGAAGAAAAACATTTTGTGGAAGTATTGGTAGAAAGAATCAGTAGTTGGAGAAAAATAAAGAAGATAACTGCTTATGTACTTCTGTTTACTGGAAACTTAAAATCCAGATTGAAAGAAGGAAGAAAAGAAAAGGCCAATAATAGATTTCAGAAGGAAAGAGAAGAAAAGAAAACTTTAACTATTGAAGATAGGACAGAAGATGAATTAGGAAGAAATGTGGATGTTGAAGGTGTTTCTGAAGCAGAAAGAAAAGTCATATATTACTTTCAGCAAAAGCATTTTTCAAAGGAAATCAAGTCTCTATCTGATAATACGGGTTTGTTGAAGTCCAGCCCACTGTATAAACTTGATCCATATTTAGAAGATGGGTTAATTCGAATTGGTGGACGCCTGGAAAGAGCCGCTATGAATTACGATGAGAAACACCCATTGGTAATTCCTAAAGGTTGTCCTTTATCAAGTTTAATTATAGAAGATAGTCATAAGGCAGTTGGGCACCTAGGAAAGAAATCCACAATTGCCCATATCAGACAGAAGTATTGGATAATCGGTGTAAATGTAACAGCAAAGGGAATGATTTCTAAATGTGTTCTGTGTAGAAAGTACTGTGCAAAACCTCTTACCCAGAAAATGTCTGACCTACCGTTTGACAGATTACAGATTGGAGATCCAGTTTTTAGTCGGGTAGGAATGGATTACTTTGGCCCCTTTGAGATTAAGAGAGGAAGATCGATAGTTAAGCGATATGGGGTCATCTTTACCTGTCTGGTTACCCGTGCCATTCATCTGGAAGTGGCCCATTCTTTAGACACTAATTCCTGCATAAATGCAATTCGCAGATTCCAGTCAAGAAGAGGTCCATCAAAGCAAATAGTGTCAGACAATGGTACAAATCTAGTTGGAGCACACAAGGAATTGAAGACAGAGATAGAAAAGTGGAATGTTGAACAGATACAGCAGTCCTTTATTCAAGATAAAATTCAGTGGAGTTTCAATCCTCCTACGGGTTCCCACTTCGGAGGAATTTGGGAGAGGATGATAAGAACTGTTAGGAAAGTATTGTATTCACTTCTTAAGGAACAACCTCTGAAATGTGACGATGAAGGTTTGGTCACATTGTTTTGTGAAGTTGAAAACATCGTGAATGGAAGACCACTAACTGAATTATCAAACGACCCAAATGATTTAAACATGGAGGTTTTAACGCCAAATCATTTGTTGCTGTTGCGTCAGGGTCCGTGTCTACCACCAGGAAGGTTTGACAGGAAAGACAACTACGTCCAGAAAAGATGGCGACAAATTCAATACCTTGCAGATGTGTTTTGGAAGAGGTTCGTCAAAGAATACTTACCTTTACTTCAAGAAAGGCAGAAATGGATTAAAACGCAAAGGAACCTAGCTGAAAATGATATTGTGCTCTTGGTGGATTCTACCCCACGTAATTCTTGGTCACTTGGTCGCATACAGAGTACTATTAAAGACAAGAAAGGACTTGTAAGAATAGTCAATGTGAAAACTAAGCATTCTTTACTTCAGAGACCGGTTGATAAACTTTGTTTGATATTAGAGGCTAATGGTGAACCAACATCTGACGATCATAAAATTTAACTGTTGTCAAATCTGTGAAAGTGTTTAATTTGATAATGTTTGAAGCTGGACATTTAAGTAAAAGAACTTAACACTTTAGTTTGTGAAACGTTAATTGTATCAATCCTTATGTATTGATATATCCGCATTTAATATTGTGTTGGATATGTAAAAACTGTTTAAGATTTAGACTGAACTGGAACGATTTAATATTTTTAGTTTATTTCAATTTTGCCCTTTTTAAGGTTAATGTTAAATAATATTAAAGGGTTAATATTAGGGAGCCGGTGTGTAAGGGTCAAAATACTTTAATTTGTATTTAGTAATATTTACATGACAGCGTCCCTTTAAGTGAGCAGAATTGCGGTTATTGGTCACGTGATCATTTTTCCCGGAAATGAAAGAAAGCGTGGCGCATTGTGTAACTATAATTTTCTGATGGTTTTTGTAATGTCAAATTGGGGGAGAAAGAAGGGATACATGGACCTATAATTATGGTATGTAAAGGTACAAATATATAAGTAATGTAACGCGTATCGTAAGTTTGTAGTCATTGCATAAAACTTTAATTATTGTCTTGAAAAAGAATGAAGTCGGCAGCGGCCAGGCTCAACAATCGTAGTCTCGATTATCTTACATAGCATGTCCTAAAGCCTTCCTTGTCAAAATTTTCCATTTGTAGTCTCGATTGTCACACAGGCAAATGTTATAGTATTATCGCATAATTCTTTTTTATTCGTACATATACATGTATTTCTTTGCCGACTAGTTTATTTTAATACATATTTATTATTGTTGGTATTGTCTTTTCAGGCAATCAGTTCAGATTTAGTTGAATTTCATCAATAAAGTATAGAAAGAAAAGAAAGTTTTACTTGTTGGGTGAAAGGTCTGAATTGCATGAGCTAAATAGGCAAGCAAGTTTCCTGTAGAAAGAAAGAAAGCCCCTGTAGATCAGCCCTGACAAAGCTGTAACCTACAACCTCTATAGGCTCCACAACCTTGATATACCATATTTTTTTTTTACACTATTGACGGCCATTTTGTTTGTCAATTTCGGCCCGATTTTCACGAAATTCAAAGTCAACCTAGATTACCCAGTGATATAATCGAATGGGTTTTTTTTTCAAATCAGGTCATCATTGTGACCCCCAGAGGGACCATAAGCCAATAAAGGCGATTCGTCGCACGATCAAGGGCCATAATTCAGGAATTTACGATCCGATGGGCACAAATATCCAGAGGAACCAAGATCTTTGGATTATTAATACATGTCATGTTTCATCAAAATCGATTAAAATTGTGACCTCTATAGGGTCCACAAGCTAAAACATGATTTTTCGTACAATCAGGGACCATAATCCATGAAGTTTCGATCCTATACATGCCAATATCGAAAGCAGTCGAGATCTTATGGGGATAAACCTATATTTCAAGTTTCGTCAAAATGGGATAAGAATTGTGACCTGTAAAGAGTCCACAAACAAATTGTGGACGGATGGACGTCCGGACGGACAGGGGTGACGGTATAATACGTCCACATGAAAATGTGGGCGTATAAAAAGGCGAGGGCCGGCGTACCAAAAGATAGGAGGGGGGGGGGTCCTTCCCCCTGGCATCTAGAATATTTAGAAATTTTTCAATTCCAAGAACCTCGTATAGAACGTCTCTAGCGTAACATATTCCAACATAAAACCCTTTTAAATACATGATAATGAAGACAGGGGAAACATCAACGGCCAGCCAGAGAGCAATTACATATCTGTCATTTAGAAATGAATACACTAGTAAAAAAAAAGGGCAGGGTACCATTTGTATACCCTGGTACCCGGGCTCCGGCGCCCCTGCGTGTATTGTCCTGTATGCAAACAGTCAGTAGATTAAAATTACATACCTTGACTGGCCACTACTGTTGATACGTGTATTTCTGGTAACTCACAGTCCTTCAGAGCACTTTTTATAGTAGAGCATTGCGCTCTGTACGGAGACATTATTACAATTTCTTCTCTCTTGCGATTCCACTTTTTAACTAAATTAATTGCCACACAAACCTTATAAATATACATATCAATATAACGTATTATTAGAGGATAGACAGATACAATAGGGGCCCTTATCACTTAACATGTCGGTTAGAAATGCAACAAGTCACATATAACTAAATTTCTACTTTTCTAAACTCATAGCAAAGCTGTCATTCCACTATAGTCTTTCTGTTTTTGCTCACGACTAAATAAGGTAACTTACTGCATATTCGACTTCTTTCGGGTTACTTTTTGACATTGCAGATCCGTCTTCCGTGGCGACTGTTAACGTTTCTTCGTCTCCCTCTGTATGACATAAAACAGTTGGGAGAGATCTTCCTCGTGGCCAAACATCTAATTCAACAGGCTCTTTTTGTGTGTCTGCTCCACATTCTAGCTTGCCATCATAAAACGTGGTCGAAGGGAACTCCATTATACCTTCATGCTAAAACAGAATATTTCAACATCTCTTTATTTTTTCAGTTATTTTATTCACCACCAATCTCTCCATATGAGCACTGGCACAAATACAAGTATCAACGGCGCTGATAACGTCGTGTATCTTAGGAAGCAATACTTGATGAACTACTTACCGATCTTGCTATTTCTAGATGTTTATTGAGTAGTAATCTGTATGTAAAATTAAGCTCAAATAGTTAAGTAAAAATGCTAAAATTCGTCGGATCATTCAAATGACACACAAGTGTTGAATCTTATCATGAGCCGAATCAAATTTTTTATATTACCATACGATATTGTTCGTTCAACATCTTTGAGTCATCTGCATATCTCTCAAACAATGATTTTTGTAGACCCAACTGTTTAGCTTCATATGCTTGTATTACTGGTTGTAGTTGTTTATGGTCACCTATCAATACTATATTAGTAGCAGCAAATAAAGTTAGTGGAATCATTGTCTCTGGTTCTGTACACATACCGGATTCATCTATTATAATCTAAAATACACGAAAAACGTAGACTTCGTATTTTTAAAGTTAGGGGAAGGGGATTTCCATTTCAAAACTTCCGAGAGGTAATTTGAAGAATATGAATGTTATATCCCAAACAACAAATAATTACCTTTTACCCTTTTATCATCTGAAAGTTACAAAGGTTTTTGCTACTGGGAATAGAACCTCCTTGGTGCAAAACAACTATTCACTGGATCGAATTTGGTCTCCAGCGGGTGGTATCTCTACATATGAGTACACACGAAGGGGTGGCTCATCACAAAATAAATCAATACAGTTTGATGAGGATATTGGATTGGCGCAGGATTTAGTGTTTGGCTGGCAATAATCTATGTGTAAAAGAAAATCAAACTGCGAATGCTTACCTGTTCTATCTCTTTACATTTCTTTAGTATAGGACTACCACTAACGACACAGGTACAAAGAATGATATCGGGTTTCTTGAGTTCTTCAACCTTAGCTTTATTAATAAGCATTCTGTATCTATCTATTTCCTCATCTGGTATGTTATTTTGTAATTCGTCTTTCACACGTCTCTTAATATCGGGTATATTTTGTTTTAAATTTTCTCTTTCACTATTATCTAAGCCTCTAAGTGCTATATACATATCTACCAACTGATTTTCGTCATCTGGAATCGATGGTTGAAACAAACGATCAAATTCTTTGATTTGTGTACTATATGGACGATCGGCAGCTCTGATAAGATGATGTAATGATCTGTCTTTTAAAGCTGGGATCTTGGAAACTTCTGCCGAGGGGCGTTTTGTTGTTAGAATTGAATTTCGAGGTAGGGGGAATTCCATCTGTTCTATCCTCTCACTGTATACTCGAATGATATTCGGACAACTTTCTTTTAGGCTAAGCAGCTTTTCTGAAAAGAACCAGTTTTATTAACAACTGTCAGGACAACCGGCATCACACGGGGCCCAAATTCGATGTTCTAAAACATTTACCGGGTCTTGCTGGTTAATTTAATACCACATATTGTGTGGGGGTCGAACCCGACGACGAACGTTGATGAGTTAACATGTATACCTTCACACGCACACTTTGATTTTATTTATATTGATTCTTTTTCTCCCAGTCCCTTATTACTCTCACGCTAATCCAGGTGATACACATGTTCTTACACATCACAAGTGTATCATAATAAATTATACAAATTATTAGTTCTAATAATCTTACCGGCAACCACATCCACCGATTTATTAGATGGTCCACAATACAGCAACTGATTTCTGACATCTTTTCTAAAACTATTTCGCTTACAAAAATAGTAAGCCAAATAAACCCCTGTAATGGTTTTTCCGGTACCAGGTGGTCCGTGAATCAAAGTAAACGGTTCACTCAAGGCAGTCCGTGTAGCGTGGGTCTGTACAAGGTTTAATGGTATCAGGGTGTCAACTGGTATCGAACTACCCAACAGATCAGTGAGGTCTGTATAGACTTCTGTTAAAAGAATACATGATCTTAAAGTAGCTAAGTCTCTTAGTTCAATGTCAGCCAAAGTCTTACACGTTGAAAACATGTATTGATGGTGCTATCTTACCTTGAAAAGGTAGGATTCTGATATCCAATATTTAAGACAAAATAAACATTTTACCGTTAATACACGAATCGTATACCATAGTGCCATTTGTAACAGAAAGAACGAGGCTAGACATATTCCACAACTCAGTCAAACGGCGACGCCAGAACTTATCTCATGCGCAGTAGTCTGGAATAACCAGACACAAGACTCATGCCGTATTTCGCTGGGTAAAACTGATTTGAAATTTAGCTCGTTTAAGTTCAACTGTAAAATTTATACTGTTTTCTATACTTAGCAAATGCCTTTTACTGGAATCGTATCTTTAGTTTACTGACCTTATCTTAGTTAATTGACACAGAGGCTCACAATTAGGTCTTATACAGACGAATATCCAGCAAATCGTAATCGATGTATAATTATACCGCTCAAATAATTATAATTAACTAAATTTAGGTCTATCGGAAGTCCATATTTTCCACGATGGCGCGTTTTCCAATCATTAAAGAATTAAAACATTATAACGTTGATCTGCACAGATACCAAAAGGATCGTGTAAGATAAATATCATAGGGTGTTTAATATCAAAAGATGTACTCGCCTTCTTGTGGAAGGTTAAAACAATATTCTAAACATTCTGATATTTTATTGCCCTTGTCTTGAGTAAAGCATTCGAAATATACACATACTTATCTTAGACGGCGTATTTCCCAAACATATGTCTACTGTTAACGGTGTAACAATATTATCTACCATCTCCACAGCTTGTTGAGATCTCCTGTAAACAAAGAATGTTTAATGTCATCTAATTCTCATCTTTGTTAAATTACGTTACTATTGAGGAATAATCACTTTAAACCAAACAGGATACGCCCACATTTCCCAAGATATGGATAGAGAACAAATTAAATGAAAAGCGATTTTTCGTACTATCAAGGGCCATAATCCGGATAGTTAAGGTCTGACGGGACCGAGACCTTTGTGACATAAACATATATCTTAAATTTCATCAAACTGGATAAAAATTGTGACCTGTAGAGGGCCCACATCCTTCGTATTAAATAGATTGTTACGAAATTCTAACTCAAGATTCATTGATGTGTAACAGTGATATATTTAAACTTTTTTAAAAAAAAAAAAAACTGAATACAAATTGTGACTTCTAGCGGGTCCATAAGCTAAGTTCATTAGTAACGGGTATATAATCAGACGGTTTTTGAAATCTGATAAATATTGTGACCTCTAGAAGAACAACAAGCTAAACAAGTGATTTTTAGTACAATCAGTGCCCATTGTTCGCGACGACAAACAGTGTCGTTACAGTATATGTTGTGTTATGTTTACAAAAATGATGGTGGTCTGTACCCTGATAACATGTTTGGAATTATTCCCCTTTGATGCATTTTTTTCTAAATAGAGATAAGTTCGGTATTGAGACAAGTTGAAAACAAGAAGGCATGGCGTGATTTGACATTTCTAACACTATCCTCTAAAAACACTACACAGTCCTTGTCAATCACGAGTAAAAACAGATGAAAGACATATTGTATTATTCTACATGGCTATCGTAATTCAACCCTCGAACTCTACATTTTTGTAAACAGTGTAATTATAATAAAATCTACTGGTATAAACATTAAAGGGCTAATAACACTCTTGTTGTAACTGAATAATATGGCCCAATCTTCATTCTGGTCAACAAATTGTATTATTTTAGAATATTCCAATTAAATGAGGATATAAATTTCATCTTAAAGGGACAATCCCGATAAGAACAGAGTCTCACAAATTAAAATCCGAGTATTTATGAAATTTATGGACCAAAATATAGTGGCATGGTGTATTTATCTTGTCTCAAAATTTCAGCTCAAAATATTGAGTCGTTTGGACGTGAACGTCAACACTGCTTATCCGGACTCGTAACCCTTTTAAGATTTTGGGTCAATTTTTTCATTGGGTGACCTGATAATCGATTAATGTTTCTTGAGAGGTCTATACAGTGATTGACCCATGCCCTGTATTTGATAACAAAAGGTAAATTTCACCTACATATTATTTTTATAGAAAAAAGTCTGGTTTTATCCAGATACTGTATAATAAAACGTTCTACATTTCCAGATGAAGACTGTCGGGTTTAAGTTATTTACAAGCGTATCACAAATATCGGGTTAGTAGGTGGGCCTTAGGTTATGGATTTTAAAGGATTTTAACACAAAATTAAGCAGTTTTATTCCCCAAAAAGTTATCGGGATTGACACTTTAACACACCTATTTTGAAAAATTGGAAAAATTCAACCAATTGATTTGAAAAGTCTAACGTAAACCTTTTCAAGTGTGACTTGGATTTTAAGATATTTTCGAACCCTCTGGACAAGGAAAATATGTTGTAATGGATAATTTACACAACAGGTAGGACACTTAAACATCTAGTACTTAAAATAAGGGTATTATTTATTTTCTGGAGCTACCAAGCCAGCAAGAATGTTATTGTCCCTTTAAACAATCCACCATAATGATTTTCTTGTGAATAGCCAAAATTCAGGAAGTTGCGATCCGGTGTGCGCAAACGTCGACATGAACCAAGATCTTTGGGTTATAAACATGAATGTCAAATTTCATCAAAATCGGTTTAAAATTGTGACCCCTATAAGCTAAAAACGTGATTTGCTTGACAACCAGGGACCATAATCCATGATGTTTTGATCCGATACATGCCAATATCGAAAGCAGTCGAGATCGTTTGGAGATAAACCTATACTTTAAGTTTCGTCAAAATCGGAAAAGAATTATGACCTGTAGAGATTCTACAAACAATTGTGGACGGACGAGGCGACGACAATATTCGTCCACGTGAAAAAAATGTGGGCATATAAAAACAATAAATCTAATCAAAGTTAATGTTTAGCAATGGTCTTTCAAAAAGCCTATAGCGCTTGTGTCTTAATTAGCCTGACTGGTCTAGAAAGTAGGATGTTAAATCCAACTTCCCTTCTAAGTGGAAAAGATCTACCTCTATATGCAACGTATTAGCCCAATTTCATTTTATACCCAGTTATATACCAGTTTTTCTACAAAATATACTCCTCGATAAATTAAAAAAAACCCTTCTAAATTTGACTCTTCATGGTGTCATTGCCGCGCATCAGTGCACGTAGCATCATCACTAAATCACCCCTTAACGCCGACACACGCACCAACTGGGCGGCACACTCTTATCTCGAATTCCACCTGCCAAGGGTTATTTTACGTTCACGGCAATGTCTACGCAGAAACTCATTTTTTCGTATCACCAAACGACTTGACGGCTGCCCTTGTCGTGCCCTCTAACCTGCAACACTGTCAAGGGGAGACCTCGCCTGGAAATCCCAAGGAACGTTCTCAGCCAACACCCGGAGCGAACCAGAGACCTCAAGGCTAGCGAAAAGGTGTTTTACTCGCTGAGCTACCGTCACTTCCCAAAAGAGACTCTATAAACTATTAATACATGAATACAAGCTTATCTTACTACGCGAACAATATTTACCTGTCGGGAAGTGATTTTGGTATGATCTCTATAGATGAAAGCGGCTTCTGGTCTATCAAGACTCGAGGGAAGGGCATACTGTGCTGATAAAGTTTCAGATGTATTTGGTTAAATTCTATTTTGTTTATAACACAATGACAGACAAAACATATTTTATCATGGTGGTTGGCAACAACTCCAACCTGGTCATCTAGATCATCTAAAATCGGTACGTCAATATCGTTGTACCTGACACAAACATAATCTGATTTGTGTAATTTAATATCTCTTTCCTTACAAAACTCTGCAGTTAACTCAAACGTTCCTTCCTTGGTAACATTTAAACTCCCAATATCACTTGTGTTCGACTTTGTCGTTCCGAAATTCTCACACCATGTGATCTGCACACCATGTATAAATATCTGTTCTTGTCCACGCACAGAGGAAGTCACAGCTTCCATAGCTAGAACTGGTAACCACAGAGACGTATATTCAGTCGGGCTTCCATACTTTCGTTTTGACGCCGGTTGCGAACCTAATGCACTAAAGCATCGTATAGGATCTTGTCTATGCTCCATACATATGATATGTTTATCTGTTAAGAAGTAAAGTTGTATCTGTGGAACCAATAATCCCCTTTTTAAAACTGGGGCTAACTGAACTTTAACGTGCATATCTGCTCTGTATCTAATGAAAAAATTCCTGAAGAATTCGAGTTTATCGTTGACCCTCAATTCACTCGTTAGGGATTCTGGATAGTTTTGAAACATGTGACCGAACTCCTTGTGAAATTCGGAAATGATATTCTCCGGGTTACTTCCGCATGCAACACTAAGTATACTTTGCCATTGCTCACCCGGTACATCAACTGATTTTATTGGTTCTTTTAACTCAATAGGGGTTTCCATATTTGAACTTTCTTTATTGACATTGTAGATCCGTTCTTTCCATTGTAATTTCACAGTAACATCATTGTCATCTGTTAATGGCCTTTCAGAAGGTGCTAAGAATCTCATGTCTATTTTTCTCTGTGATAATGACAGACACGCAATGTTTGGAAATACTAGAGTCAATGCCATTTCATCTACCGATTCAATTATAGGATAGCATACCAATGGTCTTTCTTTCAGGGCTACACTTAAGTGTAAGGTGAATATGCTTTTGTCGTAACTCTTGCTGTTCAATGAGGCAATATTAGATCTGTATGCTATATCAACCAATTCAGATTCGGAATACGGAGGCTCTGTATTACTAATACACGCTGACAACATTCTTTGGAGAACAATATCAAAGTATCGTCTAATGGGACTGGTAGAGTGCGTATACTGCTGGAGATTGAGTCTGTAATGTGCGTATAATACAGGGTCAATGTTGGCGGAACAAATGTAAAATGACTCATCCTCTATACTTTTATACGTTGCTAACGCTGTAGCTGACCGTGAGTAGTTTTCCAGCGAAAGAAGTAATTGTACGAAACGTTGCCAGTCGAAACTTTCTCTGTCGCCACTATCAACCGAATCACATAACAAAAGCAATACACGAAAAGGCACAGTAACATATGATTCAGAATCTAAATTAGAAACTGCATTAAAGTATTTTCCTCTCCATATATCTAACTTGTAATGGTCAGGAAGTCGTTGTATTCTTAACGGGCAACATTGTGGAAATTTATTCACTAGTAGAGATGCAAGCTGATGATTTGCCATAATCATGAATTCAGCAACCATTAAATGTGCTGCCATACTATGCCCGAAATCAACTTGGTCAAGTAAATGAACTTGACCCATTCGTGTTGTCCTCCATTTCCGTGCTATATCCGCTAATAGTTTAACTGAACATGAAATATCATCAGAAGCATCAGATCTGTTCAGAATCGATTGCACTTCATCATAGTTAAATTGTTTTTTGGATCGTATAATTGATTTGCAAACTTCACCTGTGATAACTTCGCCAGTTACTTTCACTTTTAGTAAAACAGACATCACACGTCTGTCCACATTTGGCAATAAACTACACATAGACGTAGAAAATTTAGGCGGCAACATTGGGATATGAATAGTACCGATCGAATAGTATGATGTCCCTCTCTTGTATGCTACTTTATCCAAATTTGAATCCTTACCAACAAAGTGTGATACATCTGCAATATGTATTCCTACAGTGAAAGTTCCATTGTATCCCTTTTCTATACTGAGAGCATTATTAAGGTCTTGTGAATTCGATGAATCAATGGTGAAACAAACTACTTCCGTAAAATCTAATGTATTTTTATCTTTAGAAATTTCAGAGTGTTCGTAAGTTTGAATTAACTTGTCGTTGAACTTCATTTGAATATGATGTTCATGATTTATGATGGACATGCCGGTTTCTATATCATGTCCCAGGGGTTGTACATCAATGACAATTCCTAGAGGTAACTTCCAGTTATTTTTCCATTTCAAGTATTTCACCAAAAACAGTTTTCCTGTAGGATCTTCTTCATATTGATCAAATTTAGGGGTTTTATTTTGAAATTTATAAACAACAACTTTACCCCGGTTATGACCCTTTCCTTTGACCTTTTTTAATTCAAGATTCCAAATGGGAGGAATAGATAAATTTATCGGGATCATCAGACCTGTGTTGGTTGGTATTGTGCGACAAACAAAGTTTTTTAATCTCGGATCCAATGCCCGCCGTAAAATACCCACAACTTCGCCGTATATTTCAACTGGTTTGTCCTCACACAGAATGTTTTTATATTTAGCTGAATTTGTTAAAATTTCTACAACAACTTCATCGTTATCGAAAGCTCGACCACATGACCTCTGGCTTCTAATTTTTATTTCTTTTATGGTAGAGGTAAAATCGACGACTGTAGCATATTTACATTCTGAACTCGAGTGCAAGATACAGTGTTTATATTTTTCCGGGTGCTCTTGTAGTTGTTTCTTCAAATATTCCTTTCTAAACTTAGAGGCACCGGTATCTTCGTCTTCATCTTCGGAGGAATCATTCGGATAATCATTTCCATCGTTTGCAGTTAATAGAACCCTTTTTGATTTATTTGTGCTTACGGGATATAACACGGCCCGTCCATTTTCTTCCTTAACTTTATATATGTCTTTTTTCTTATCGGTTGACTTCTCTTGCGTGAGGTGCGAAAAATTGGATGTAGGACATTGAAGCTTTTCTCCTAGCTTTTGTATAATTTCATCAGGATTCATTATAAAATCGTCCCAGTCGTCGTAATCATCGTTTTCAACTGGTTTCGGTGTGATTTGTTGTAATGTGCTATTTGTAAAAATGTTTCTTGTTCTTTCCCCTATTCCCCAGGCTGAAAGTTTGGTCTTCTCTATTTCTGAACCTGACTGATGATCTATGCGTAAAATGGCAGGTTGTACTTGTCTTGAATGATCTACTTTACTATCTTCTTGTTTAATGCCTAAGCTTCTCTCTGATAATTTTCTTATTTCTGCACCTAACGGCGACGATTCTCTCTCCTCCACGGCCTGTTTTATTTCCTTATACGATAACGTCGAAAGTGAATCTAATTTGTGGCACTGTTTATATATGTCTTCCATATACCACTACATTCCCCGACTGTACAAAGTGCTATAGGATCCCCAACAACTGCTACAAGAGATTGGGCACGGGTTAGAGCTGTATTTAACATGTTGGGTTCAGAGAGAAAGCCATATTCTCCCATATTAACATCTTCTAACCCTTGTAAACATTTCTTCATATGATCGCCTTCACACAATTCCAATGTCCTGACGGTACTGATGAATAAAACTCTGAACTGTTGACCTGAAAGCAGATTGAACGCATTGTGAAGACTTGTAGATTAAGATGTTGTATATTGGGAACTCAAATCCAAATACTAAAAGTCTGTATGTGAAAACTGTGAATAATTCCATTAAAAACAATATAGGAATATAGTCTTACCTTGTATATTGTATATTCGTGCTACATGCACATATCGTAAGTTTTTCATCCTCAATTTGCTTCTTATCCGTGCGACTTGTTGTGAGTAGGGAGCTACTACTTGGATATCCTCTGGATCCCTCTCACCCCATTCCTTTGGCCAGTTGTTTAAAATATATGAAACCCCATTTACTATTGCATCTGCTTCTTCCTCATTGTAGAAAGACGTACTGTCATTGGTCTGTACTTCTTTACCAAACACAGAGAAAAAGTTAATAGGATTTAAACTTATATTTGGCAAATTTGATCTACAGATTAAATGGTCCTCATTGCCATAAAACGTAGCTGAAATGAACTTTAAAAGCTGGCAATGAGAACGATAGTTTTGGTTTAGAAATATACTGATACATTCGTAGCTCTGCTTTCTTTCTTTACAATATCTTTCATAATAAGTATGTAATCGTACCAGAATGGATCTGCCAAACATCTGACGCTTCGATTCGGAACTGTAAATTTTAGGATTCATTTGTCTATGATCGCCTGCTAATACAATACACGTCTTGGCATCTGCCAGTGTTAACGGCATCAACGCCTGACATTCTAAAAATTGTGCAGCTTCGTCAAGAAATATATGCGAAAAAAATCCTCTAATACCATCAATAGTTGTCAAATATATGGCTGTCTCGACGGTCGTTATAACAATTCTCGTTTTCCTGAAGTGATGTTGTGTTGGTATATAAAACGAGCCGCTTTCTTCAGAAAATAAGATATACGGGCGACATTCTGTAGGAACAGTATTAAGTCGTCTATTGGGGGCATAAATACGAAGAGCAGTAAATTTTTCACTTTGTCGTAAGATATCTCCCAGATATTTAATATAGTAGATGTCAGCAGCACTGAAAAGATAAATTTGCGGTAAAATAAACAAATAATATCCATTCAAACGTCATTCAAATATCCCAACTCTTCATAATCCACATCTTCATTTACGGTAGCGGACAATCCAACCGTAAAGGCAGAAAATGGGATGCGGGTGTCAATATCAAAAGCCACCATGGTGAGATTAATTGACGGATAAAGTCTTAACATGGAGACATATAGCTTCGGAATTCCTGTTGATCACGTTCTCATACAATGTCAAAAGCCTCACGCTATCAAATAATCTATATTATTAGTAAACCGCATTAGTGTTAAGTCCATTTCAGCGACCATAGAAGGAACCGATTTACTTCATTTAAATGTTAAATGAATGAATGAAATGGAGTTTAACGTCGTGCTGTTTTGCTCCGAACTGGGTTAATGAAGAGTAGAATACGGGTATACGCCATACAGTGTGTTGTGAGGGAACTTTTGCCCGGACAGCGGCACTACGGCTGTCAATGGATCTTTTACGTGCACACCAATGTGTACACGGGACCTTGGTTTTTTGTCACATCCGACCGACTAGACGGCTTTCCTTGTGAGGCCCTCCGTCCCGCATCACTGACAAGGCGGAATCACGCCGGAAAATCACGATCCTTGCAAAAAAAAGAGTACCGATGTGTGAAAATTTTACCTGTTAGTATAAGTGCAGATGAGAATACGTGATTGGGGTTGGTGCTGAAACAAGTATTTGGTAGCCTCAGCCAGTGTTTCTGTTTTTCCTGTACCAAATGGTCCATACACTATTAGTGGTGGTGAATAATCCTTCTTTGTTACCATATGTTTAACTGCTTTTGTTTGATCTCCGTTTAATTTATCAAACCTATTGATAACGTAACTTTAAATAAGCAAGCAACAAAACATAAGATCTCAAGCAATTGATCTAGGCAATCAATTTATAAATATTATTCATATGCTTCATATAATTGAAATGAAATCGGGTTTAACGTCCTACTGTTCTACGCCTAAACTGGCCTAATGAAGACAGGCATAGGCCCACACCATACAGTGGGCTGCGAGGAAAATTTTGCCCGGGCAGCGGCTTTATGGCCTACTCTTACATCGAATTCCAACTGCCAAGGGATCTTTTACGTGCACACCAATGTGTACACGGTACCTCGGTTTTTCTTCCCATCCGAAAGATTATACAACTGTCCTTGACAGGTCCTCCATCCGGCATCACTAACAAGGGCAACCAACGCCAGAAAATCTGGATGAACTTTCTCGGACAATACAGGGACCTCCGACCTAGCGAGCCAGCGTCTTACCTATTTAGCCACCGGATCCCCTGCTTCGTAAAAACTTTTTACTGGAACGAATATTATTTGAATCAAATCTCCGAAATAAATTTTGTAAACGTGTCATTTTTGTACCAGCAGTTATACATCTGCCTCGATAATATTTATCTATTTTTAAGAAAACCTTTATGAATTGTTTCTATTTTAAGAAAGCATATGTCAAAAAAACTTATCGCAAAATTTTTCATCCATTTCGAAGGGATATGTTTTATTTTTATTTAAACAATATTTTATTCATTTAAATTTACAAAATTTATATAATGAATATAGGATACGATAACAAGCTTTATCAGCTTATATAAAATCGCTTCCTAAAGGGATATGTTTGACAACAAAGCGGCAATGCGAAATAGATACGAGATGATCTTAACAAAACTCGACTTTGATGGTACCACAGTTAGTTTATTCAACAAGAATCAAATAATGTTTCGTTATGTGTGATAATAAACAACATCTCGCATTATCCACTGTTAAATTAAATCATTAACTGTCAATCCACTCGGCATTCCTCGACAGATTCCGAAACCTACATCGAGACTCGGCTGTATGACGAATTCCTCCATATTGGAACTACTTTAAAGGTCCCGGATGAAACATGGTTGCGCCCATACCGAACACAAATTAGCGACCTATTCGGCTAGCGACCTATTCGACCGCTCCAGCTGGCAAGACAGCAGTCGCCCAAACTCATCTATTTTTTTTTTATCAATAAATAAAATCCAACGTTACGTCTATCAAATGATGGTAGAATATATATTATTTTTTATAAATTCCTTTAGCTCAAAATAGAAGTGTAATATTATTTGTTCTAAAAGGTAATTGAATAAGCTTTCTATTATTAGTAACACTTGGCACAATCATATGAAAGGGGTGCTCTCTCATCCTAAACGTCGCCATTTTTTTTCAATATTTTAAACTGAAAGAACGGTAATATTCCGAGTCAAAATTCGAAGCATCGTACAGAATTCTGAGCATCCAGCTATAGATAATCGGAAAGGTAATTTTGGGCGACTGTTGTCTTTATTCTGAATAGGTTTCCAACAAACGGGTTGCCACCTGGATCGATGGAATAGTTCGTTAGCCGAATAGGTCGCCAATTTGTGTTTGGTTGCACCCACAGTGTCTTGTTTGTTTGTAATAGCGTTAAGTTTTTTTGTTAAAGTAAATGTATGGGCGTAGGTACATATCACTTACTGTGATACAGCCGAGATTAGATGTAGGTTCCGGAACCGGAATCTGTCAAGGATTGCCGAGTGACTGTCAATCGTATTTAAATTTATTGCAAATCGCTAGCATTCGATGGCATCTGGAGTTGATTATGGTCTTGGCAATGTCTAATTAATAATTTATATAACATCTAAGGCATACAGAATGACCTACAAGTCTCCGCCAAGTGAATAATACGATGTATTGCATTTGGTTAACCTGGTGTATTTTCTGGTTAGTGTCGTGACAAGCCCTGTGCGATTAAAATTACACAGTAGACTATCGCTTCGGTGATATCTCATAACTAATTTCATTTCGGTCTAAGTATTTCGACACGATGTATATTGCATTCAAATAGAAAAATTAGTGTCCCCACAAATGTATGGCATTGGAAGCATCTACTATACTTACTTAATATCTCGTTCATGTTCATTCCAATTTAGAACATTTAACTTAGAAAGATTTGGAAATACAATATCAACATCACTTAAACTATCGATAGCATAGTGCATTCTGCAGAATGTACCCCTGTTCATCTGAAATTGGACCTCCATTTCAACATCTGTATCCGGCTGTAATTTGAGTTGTTTAACCGTGGTTGGGTGTAGCTCTAAATATATATAATCTTTACCCAATCCACTAAACTTATCTCTTCTAGCAATACCGACTTCATAAACGCGTTTATCAGGTGCATCTGTCCGCTTTATTAAAGCCCCCTGAACAGATTCTAGAAACAACCGACCTTCATCAGTGTCTTCGGATAGGTCTCCTGATAAACTTATTCTAGCAAAAAGTTCACCAGATTGAGCAAATATAAATGTTTCGTCTTCAATTACAGCTTTCACTGTTACCTTGGTAACAAGATTGTATCTACAAAATAGATGATATATGAAAATGTAAACATAGTTAATAGAATAAATTGCTGAAATAATCATTTTGTAGACCAATGAAAGTACAGTATTATACAGTAAACTCTACTTAAATGTCAATAAAACTGGTCAGAACAGTAAATACTAACCTTGCTATAATATTACGTCTGGTCAGTTCTTCACTGTAGAGTAGTTTATGCATCTTATGTTGATAGTTATAACGATTCAAAAGAAATTCTCTGTCGTAAAAAGCATGTAGCTTATCTTCTTCGTCAGCTTGTTTATATCTAGTCAGTAATTTCCCAGTAAACTCTTCTTCAACTAAACTTGGGTCAGTTATTATTTCTCGGGTATATTTTGTCCAAAGTTCAGCTTCACAACTTGGATTGTTTGCAATAAGCTGCTGTTTATGACAGGTTTCAACGCTCAGCTTCCGAACAATAGCCGGTTCTATACCAAAGTCAAAAACAATCCATTGTTTAAAATAACCATCTCTGAAACTTCGAAAATGAACTGTGATGGTAAAGGAATTTGATTTGAATTGGTCTAACTTGGTATCATCCATGAACTGTACTTGTAGATGGTCTGTGGATGTATTGATGTAAAAGTTATGTCGATCTCTATTAAGTAACAGACATATTCTCTTCACTGGCAACTAGACAACGTTGTAATAAATATACAATTTAAAGCAGAATTGATTACAATAATTTATGACGTTTCCGTAATATTCGTAAAATTGGTAATCACGGTTTAGATGTGAATAAAAAGATTAAAACTTACAATATCATGTGATTGCCAATATCCTGAAAATAACTTCAAAAGTTTGCGTAATTTAGATCAGAGATTCCAAATTTTAATGTGGGACTCCGCTATTTTGTGTGACAAAGTGATCTCTACATCATATTGAAATATACATATACAGATAGAACTGTGTGACCTCTGCTGGTTTTTGATCATTAATGATATTGATGACGTGTTCAACTCGACACAACTTCTTTTAGGCACGGACTTATTAAAACATCTAATGTGTTCAATATGTTATTTACGGACTGCACACGAATGGCCTCTGCTCGTTTTGATAAAAGGCACGATCTCATTAAACTTATTATTTATTCAAAGGAAATATGCAGTGCAGTTACAGATACTATCATCTCATACATAAACAATGACAAATATGTACATCGCTTCTGTATCACTTTTCTTAATTAATTGTATGCTTTATATAAGCCAGAGTTTACTGTTAGTTTCAGAAGACTTGGAATGTCGCTCCTCCCGGAGTATGCCTATTTCATGCTCCCAATAAAGGTCTATTAACTATCCTTATATTCTGTTATCTGTATGTAGTGTTACAGATATCATACATTTGACGGGACGTTTAGGTCCGGTTTTTTAGAATGTCTTGAACTCATCAGTGTAACGAAGATGTATTTGACCAGTTTAAAAGATTGAATTCGGACTTAACAGTGGCGACGACATAATACGTCCACAGGAAAATGTTGATGTACAAAAGTATTCTCCCGAATTGTCAATAAAAAAAATACACATAAATTAGAAGCCCGGGTCTGAATGTACAATGGTTACGTCTTACTAAGTGACCACACCCTTGTAGTTTAAAACTAGCTTAAACTGGAGTTATCATTGGCAATACCTGGTAGAGTATTTGCACATATTTTGGCGACGCATGAATAGTAACGTTAGCGGTTTCATAAATCCACGGTACTTGTTTAACCGGGTTTGAAATTATTTACCTTTGGGTTGTTATTAATAGTAAAAATCCATGACACTTTAAGCTTCTTTTCGATCAGTTTTACGTTTAAATCTTTGTTACAAGAAATTGCAATACCTTCCTCGCATAACTGTAAATTGGAAATAAATATCAATTGTCAAATTGTGAAAAAAAACGTGATCCTACTGCGTTGTAATCGCTAATTAAAAATAGTCAACATAATCAAACATGGGAATAGGTTAATGCACAGAGACTTGAAGGGGTTAAAATAAGACTTCTTACTATTAGCAGAACTATCTGAACCTGGAAATTGTATAAACAGTTTTTGTATGATTGATTTTAGTAGTCGAGAGTGTCTGTGGGTTGACGAAATAAACGGGATACGCCCATTTCTAAAATCGCTGTCGCATTTGTTTTAGGCAATGACATAGAAATGAAATGGGGTTTAACGTCCTACTCTTCTGCACCTAACCTGGGCTATAGGAAGACGGGCATACGTCATACAGTGTGCTATGAGGGAAATTTTGCCCGGGCAGCGGTGCTACGGCCTACTATTACATCGAATTCCAACTGCCAAGGGACCTTTTACGTGCACGCCAATGTCTACACGGGACCTCGAATTTCCGCCCCATCCGAACGACTAAACAGCTGTCCTTGTCAGGCCCTCTATTCTGCATAACCGACAAGGGGAACCACGCCGGAAAATCGAGATGAACTTCCTTGCCATAGAAATTTAGATCACTTTACCACACTATCAGAATAAAGAGAGTCTGTATAGTATCTCATTAGATTATCAGTGTACAGCATTAACCGATTATCTTTCAAAATGTTTCTTTTCATCTGTCTATGAGTATATCTTTCTTTCCATTCATTTAATTCTGGTTGTCCATGTGCATCTTGACAATAATTAAACTGTTGGGGGACTTGTGAGTATGTACAATCAGTTCTGTAAAACATATGCATGGCATATATAAATAGTAAGTTTCATTTTGGTGTATGCATGTAGGTCTATTTAACTCAGAAATTTGCAACATAATTAACTACATAGTATTATTGTAGCAAAACAAATGGTCGCTTTATGTAATTCAGAAAAGGTGTAAATTATTCAGTTTTAATCCAGAGATTTGTAACCAATTTCGTTGGGCGGCTGCCTCCAGTTCCTTTGACCGGCCATTTTTACCAAACCTCGGCCCCGCCCATTCTGACCTCTGATTGGTCAATATTTTTTGGTCGATTTCTCGAACACTAGATGTCGGATCGTCATTTCATTTGTTGTAAAATGATCCTTGAGTCAATGTCAACTCGCTGACATAAAAAATTGGATCCTAAACGTACAAATTCAAGTTATTGTAAAGATCTATTTTTCTACGCGTGTGTATATTTTTAAGTGATTCGGTCATCCAGGCACGTAAAATAAATACATGTCACGTGAGTCATCTGATTCGGCACCTCCGGGAAAATGGCTACCCCGATTCACCAGAGAAATTTCTTCAAACATTTTTCTGGTTTCGAGATTGATTTGTAACCTAACTGCATTAGGTAATACAAAAAAATTGCAATATTCTGCCCTTATTTAATCACAGGGGCTTACTTTGTACACAACTGATAAGTTTTAAAATCTTTATTCCAGGGTGGTTGACGGAAGTTCCATTGTTGAACCTTGTCAGCTTCTACATTAAATTTATGGTCATTGGTATTGCTGTGATTATCTCTGTCTTGTAGGTTATCAAACTGGACAGAACAATCTTCACAATAATAATTTCTTAATTTTACATCAGCTGGCATCAGTACTTGTCTAGATGAATGTAGAGCTTGGTTTACCATATCACAGAATATTTCTAAAATTATCAACAGTAGACATAATCAGTAATGTTATACAGAATACAGATATCATTAAAGACTGCATCCGAATCGCTTAGTAATTATTTTTCTGGTATTAAAATTATTATATTGCAAACAAAGTCATAATGCCGGACATGACAATAAACTCTTTCCATATCTTGTGCCTATCTTACTAATATATATGCAGATACTCAAAATAATAGTCGAGAATTACCTTGATCGATCTTACTGTTAGCAATTTCATTTTTGTCCTTCCTTCTATCTTTTGGTTTGGGGGTGTTCATCTTACTATGTGGTGTACATTTGCCCCTGTTTCTACCTGTAATATCTTTTGGTTTCGGAGTGTACATTGTTGTTGAATCTGCCTGTTTGGATTTATGTAATGTATCTGTTACAATCGGTGCAGTAGCGACTTTCGTGAACTGAACAGCTCCAGATTTGTCTGTAAAAGTGTGATTATCTAGTACATACTTCAAAGTTTGTATTACATTTATATTCTTGTCAACCAGATACATGGCAAAGAAGCTAGGACCACAGAGATAAAAGTGTATCAATCCGGACATCAGTCTCGCTCCCCAACCTTCAATAGAAGGTTTGATCCAGCCTAAACTACATACATCTTACCAAGACCTTCACGTAATACCTTCACATATCTGCACTAATTTCGATTGGGTACAAGCCCAGCTTGTGACCCTATTATATTCCCCGATCGTCACGAATACATAGTCTCACGCTTTCAAGCCAAAATGTCTACCTATGAAAATTACGTTGCAAAGTTCAAGGTTCGTTCAATGACAATGTACAACCTCTGATTGGGCGCTACTGTAGATAACGTAGCTAAGTGCGGGAATTGGTAAGTGATCTAGCAACGCCCAGATGTTGTAAATCATGCCCCCCCCATGCTTAGTGTAATTTTATTAAGTTCTATGCCGTATCATGTTTGTCACCCTATGGTCTTAATCCTGACATTAGTGCCCACTTCCAGTCAGTTATGATTAGCATTATTAATTCCCAGGGCCCTGTTTCACAAAATTTTAACTAAAGATAAAATCCAAATCAATTTTGATTGGCTAAGAAATAAAATCAATCTAACGTTGTCCAATCAAATAACTAAAATTCACATCTTATCTTTGTTAAAATTTTGTGAAATACGCCCCAGATATTCTCATTTGTTTGTGGTCTATATATTAACCTTAATGGAGCTGAACCTATATTGATGTTATCATTCAGTGAAAGTATGGGAGCCTATTATGTTCGTAATCTTTAAGCAGAAGCAAACATGCAGATTTGTTGGGCCGAACTGGATAAAACCCTCAATGGTTTTGTGTTACGTCATAACGATGTGAACCTTTAATTATTTAAGAATTTCAATGAATATTGAAGATCGCATGGAGTATGTCAGAATTGGATTCAATATGATAGAATGCTGATGAATATTTGTAGAGTTATTGCTTTCGTTACACTTTGGACATACCTTCTAGCATGTGTGCCAATGCAGAATACCCGGTTTCGTGAAGAGATTTAAGAAATACAACGAAACTCCCTCTACAGTTATTTATCAAAAGCTCTATTAATGTGGCGACTTTGCCTGTTGGTGAGTTTTCCTGGTCTAGCTTTTCTTTATCTTCTAATACAAGAATACCTTCACCATCGAGATAGTCAATGATTGGTTGGGGGTTGCAAATAATGCCTATAAGAGTCTTCTTGGCGTCCTGCATACGAATTTTGTCATCACCAGTCATCGGTCCCCTCTCTTTGGATGCCAAGCTAGACAAAATTAGATGAGCACATATATTTGAACAACATCTTGTTGAAGTGTAAAGAAATACAATTGAAATTGAAACACATAACTAGCATTCAACCCCATAATTGACTGGGTGGACATTGAAAATATATTTGTAAAATAGTATCCTGTTTGATTACAATTTGAAATACCAAAATTTAAATAAAATCAAATTTGTAACAACTCCTTGAGGTGAAGTATATTCTGTAAAAGGTGAGCATAACGTACAGTCACGGGTTTAGATTTAGTAATATTTATTTAATAATTTGTTCTGTTATCGAGCCCTATCCAATACTGCACCAAGGAGAGAAAATATTCAGATAAAGAAACAAATTATGCGGAATTGTGTAGAACTTGGACCTTTAAGATTCATACCCACAGTCTGCACCATTCACATATATTGAAGGTATTTGATATCTGTTCCTAGAGGGGCTGGATTTCAAGTAAAAAATAAAGACTGGCGATATCAGGTCACGGGCGAGTAACGGTTAATTGTCTTTGATATTAAAATCTCTGATCATTTCAAATCGTGAGGTCTTGTCTTTGATTACCGCTTAGGATACATTTTATTACGCGCGGTATATTTACCATACTTGCAGACGCATATGTAATGTTTTGTGGATCAAAGAGATTACCTAACCAGACAAAAGAAAATTTGTTAAAGTTTCAAATCAATCCCTCAACTGATAATGGTGAAGATTGTGTGTTGAATAAGACATCGTGGTTTATCAAGATTTATGAAATGGGGTAATTATCATTTGTGAACATTGCGATATATATTACATCTGGGCCCCGTTTCTCGAAATCTTAACTAAAATAAAATCCAAATTTTAGTAAATATTTCGAATTTGATTGGCTAAGCACTAAAATCAATCTAATATATATATTATCCAATCAAATTACTAAAATTTTGATTTTATCTTAGTTAAAATTTTGTGAAACAGGCCCCTGTTTTGATAATGTACGGACTCGATAACTTACACGCCAGGCATTTTTTCTTCATCTCGACAAACTGTGTTGAAGTCTGTTTTGTCTGCATTTCCTGTTTCAAATGGCCATTCTGAAAACAACCTAACATTGTTTTATTTATGTTCCAGTTGTGAATAAAAAACATCGGCGTTTCCGAATGGCAGGAAATGCAATGCAGTGAAGATTTTTTTATGTTCGAATTTCAGTAATCCTTACAGGAATTCCCATAATATATCAGCAGTGAGTTTAGATATTCTAATGGTAAGTGCAGGGGGACTGCATCACACACAATTCATACACAAAAACAAATATACGGACAAGACATCGCACTCAGAGACCACAAACAAAACAATTCAAAAAGAGTGAATGGATCCGGGGGCTAGCCGTAAGCGTCTCCTGTGCTGTACAGTCCCGGGTCTGTGGTGACACAGACTTCACTCATATTTGAAAACAATTTCGAATACAACCCAAAGAAATAATTAAGTAATGTCAGCATGAGTCGTGATCTGTCATATGTTACAAGAAATACGAATGCAAGAATATTGTATTAATTTCGCTAAACAAGTAACCACACCGTTAAATGTACCAGAGAAGAAGTTCACAAAACTAAATGAACTAAATCAATAAAGAAGAGGATTGAAGTACATTGAATGTATTAAGTACTGACATATTGTCTACTGCATGATCCTCTTTCAAATTAAAGATATCTCATTTTCCCGGGATGAGTATCGATAAAAGTTAGTTTGCGTGTGAAAAGCAAACGCTACTTCAAATTTTTGAGCCACTCGGAAATCATGATCATCCAATAATGTACGCAACCGGTGTACCTAAATCATTTAATAAATTGTATTGTCCAGATGTTTAATAACCAGTCAACAGTCCCGCCACCGAACACCAAACCAAATGGGTGGCACATGTTAATTAACTAAGTTTAGGCTAACCATAAAATGCTCATGGTTGAACTAAGTCGGGTTTGGTACTAGTGATAGTATGCACCATGTTATTTCTCTCTCCTTACTTAGATCCAAAGCTTCTTCCAATCAAGTTGCTCGTCGTTATCCCATTATTGTATTCTGTTAATTCTGAATATTACATTATATCGATAGAGGAATGAGACAAGGGGAAATCTTAATAGTCCACGGGTTTATTAGTCCACCGATATAAATACATAATTGGGGTTAGGGTTCATTAGTCAACCGATATCTACTGTTAGGTTTGGGGTTGAGTTATGGAGTGGCTTAGGGTTATTGATAAACCCATATTTATAGTATTTCTTATTGCGGCGGACAAGTGCACCAATCTCGAAGTCAACACAGGCGTATGCCAGTTCTCCAATCCCAATTCAATTTTTGTAAAACCATACTGCATTTGTAGCCATCATTATGCATTTGAGGTGGTTGGGTTACTTTTTTAAAAAGGAAATATATATGTAATACTTTACCATTTTCAGATTGAATGATTTTGCCCGATTTATCTTTTCTGCCATCTTGACCTACGTCCTTATCCATTGTAATTGATCTTCAGATATATCCAGTCTTGCAGTGGAAATATCGTCGAAACATTGCATATCAACAAACCAGTATTTGTTATTCCATAAGTAGTTTTATTTTACTAATAAGGGGAATAGAAAAAAAAATAGTATTATAAGATTATGCCCAAGTTTCGGTTGTTCTCGAATTGGTTTGAAAAACATATTTTTTCTTTTATAAAGTGTCACTCTATCTGCAGAGAAGTGACTGCCACAATAAGTCTCAATGTCCATACAACGTGGAAAACATCACAGGTCATGAGTTAAATGCACTATATGTACCAAAGGTTTATAGCTTAAACACCCAGAAAACCTGCGTACCCTAGGTTATCTGTTTTTCCTCCAGTCTGTAACCATACCCTTCACTTTGAAAAGATTACAACGTACCAAAACTCTTCACTCATCTTGGAACTATTTTGTGCTTCCATCAACCATTATTGTGTCACTAAACCTGTAAATTCCCCATTACTTAACTTGAAAGCGTTTTCAAATATGGATTTGATCATTTGGGCGAATCTTCACAACTGTTAAATTTCGGGATTGGATTACTGAGCTATATTATGGTCCAGTGCATTCGTGATGGAAAACAGCTATCATTTAGTTTTCGATTGATAATATTTCCAACGATATCGCATATGTATTGGGGGTATTGCAGTTGTGATATCAGTAATATCACCTGATCATGTCGATATCAGATTTTATCATTACATTCATGATATCAAAAGAGCGTCATCATATATGGAAAAATTACCTACTACCGATTATAAATGATTGTGTAAACTGTAGAAATATAATACACAATCCATAAATACAAGACTACTTCTTCGAACCGACATGGCGAGTATGTTTAATTGAATCCGTGACACTGTGGTTATACCAACAGCAGTCCAATTAACCAGTAAACAAAGCGTTGTTCATTTATTGTTGTGTCTATGTCATGTCAATGTTTAGTCGGTAGACCTAAGACTATTCTCGCTGAAATTATTTTGCAGTATTTTAAAAACATATTATCCTACGATCACATAGAGGCCATTCTATCTTTCACACGGTTACTATCTTAATTATATTAATATTTGTGAAACCAAACCAAACCAACACACCTTCTAGATGCCTGTTCGAAAGTTAGAATATGTACTAAATTGTTTCTTACCCTTTGTGGACTGATTGGATAATTGGTATTGAGTGTTCAGTCTTACGTTTCATAAATAAGGAAATTGAAACGAAAAATGTCTTTTACGCCTGCCACAATGTTGTATAGTATGGTGTCATAAATCTTTTATCTGTTAATTGCGTATAAAATAACAACTCAAAGGTTAAATAACTATACGTAATCTATGTATGAAATAATTTAAAGGGGCTTTTCCACCACTATGAAATCAATTGGTGAGTTTTGCATGGACAGTGGCGTTTTCGCCTACTCCCATTCCAGCTGACAAAGGTTCTTTTTGGTGGGTACTATCGTGTTCACGGGCAGGCCTCTCTAGAATGTTTGGGGGGGGGAGGGGGGCAATCTATGGGGCCAATGAATATCAAAGGTTAAAATTGAAATGGGCAAATATGCATGAAATTTTTATTGTTCCTTTGAAGCTTATATAAATAAAAATGTACAAAAGTTGTTCGCTTTATCGCAATCTGCTTAAACAGATTCACTGCTAAAACGCAATTTTTCCTTAGAAGAACCCGTCGTAAACCGATCGCTGTTTCAGGTAACTAGTGGCTGTAGTACTAGATATGGTTAGTGTTGGAATAGGAGTAGGGGGGTATAAAGGTATCATCCCAGTACTTTATTCTCCTGTTACGGGCCCTGTTCACGGGACCTCGATATTTCGTATCATCCTGATTTGGTTGACAGAACATTATTTGGTACTACATTGTAGATATAATAATTCATTCCAGCAGAATTGGAAGTAGTCTCCTGAAATGCATCTTCAATAGAAGGCTTGATCTCGCCTTAACTACGTACATCTTATCAAGCCCTTCACGTAAAACCCTGAATATTTCGCAACTAAATTTGGCTGGGTAACAAGCCGAGCTTGGGAGCCTATCAGATTCATCGGTCGTCGTGAATACCAAGTCTCGCCCTTTTAGCTAAAATGCCTACATATGACAATCGAGTTGCAAATTTCATAGGTCGGTCAAGGTTACTGGTTTCCACGAGTTTCTCAATTTTAAAAAAAAATTTCAACGGCTGTAAACCCTGTTTGTTTACAGTGCGTTATGTGCCACGACCTTTGATTGGACATTGCTAATTGGTCACGTGTAGTAAAAACAACTGGCGCAAAAGTCAGGGAATTGCTGAGTATTGAAGCAGTGGTTAGATGTTGTAAAACTAGCGGACGATGCCTAAGGAACGTGCCTGAAGTTGTTTGGTGTTCTTGATGCAACGACTGCGAGGTTTGCAACATCTGGACTTTGCTGGATTCCTTCACCATTCCAGAATTTATAGCTACGTTACCTACAGACATGTGAACGGTAGGGTCCAATCAGAGGTTGTGACATCGCAACATAAACGGAAACCATGATATTGAACGAATCTTGAAATTCCATTAACACAGGTAGACATTTTAGTATGAAAGCGCAGGACTTGGTAATCGCGACGGCCGAGGAATCTGATAGGCTCACAAGCTGGGCTTGTACCAAATCGAAACTAGTGGCGAAATATGCAGGGTATTACGTGAAGGCCTTGATAAGATTTACATAGTTAAAGCGAGATCTAGCCTTCTATTGAAGATGGGTGTTAATTAAACTTCAACCCTAACCTATTCCATTTAACGGCGTGCACTCTTATTTAAATGGTACACCAGCAAGGAAACAATATGAATATCGATCCCTGCTGTAGAATTAAACTATGCGTGCATCACTATTGTATAACAGATAATACAACAACAAGTTACTGTTTCCGAACTCAGTGACCTCAATCCGCTGTGGATGCTGAGAGTTTTCACAGAGCTTCTAGAAAATATAAACACCCAATCCCTTTCTTCAATTGCGTCCACCAAAACAGATATGGCACAGCATCATTTTGGCATGGAGTAAAATGTTAGCATCTAAGTTACTGAGACAATGTTATGCACCATCTAAATCTTAAAATGTTTATTTATTGATCATCGCACCTAGAAATAAATCAGCACATGTCTGTATGTATGACACTACGCTGTCCTAACTGGCATGCCACACGTCTCGGTTTGTGACATTAGGGTGTCACCTTTGTGACTGTGCGACAACATCCTGTGTCTGTGGGACCAAATCCAAAACATGGCAATATGTCACACGGTGGGACAAGTCAACAGTACTTCGCGTTGTGGTGATAAAATCAAAACTAAATTTGTAAAATAATAATTTTTACAACACAATACAACAATCTTATAGATATTTAATCGTTAAACACATTTTAAAGCAACGAAGTCTATCCTGGATATGTCGTCTGTCGGGGGGGGGGGTGTTGGTCTAATCAATTGTACATGTACATTATGTCTATACATAAATGATAAAAGTAAATGAAATAAACACATACGTCTTTTTTGCAGAATGTTTTCAAGGAGGTTTCCAATGGAGGACAATGTTTTATGTTTTGTTTTTCGGAATATACAAATCCTGGGGGTCGATGATCGTTAAGAATAATCGTTTAGCGTTGTAAGTTAATAGATCACATATATACTTCGCGACCAACATTGTTAAATCACGTTACCATCACCTCTCAATACGTTCTCCAGATGGCGTTTCCTTTGAACATGCTCAAAAATAAAAACGCCGTGATTCGGCAATCATTGGCGACTATGGCTTGACCACCGCGTCTTTACCACGCTTTTGGCGATCTTGACGCACTCTGGGACAATTTCCCGTCGCCATATCAGCACAGTAATGACGCCAGTCCGATCTGTATAATATTTAATAGGAGGTATAATATTTAATAGGCTCAATCCAAAGGCATTACATCTGGACAAAAGTAGTGGTGGACAGTGTCTCTCTCTGTTTAAGTCACAAGATTTATCTCCCTTCATTTTGTATATGGGTGGGGTTAAAACACATCTAAAGATTAATGAAATGGAACAAGATTTAACGTCCTACTAGTCTTATGAACACTGTCATACGCTACGCAGTGTGTTGTGCTGGCAATTTTGCCGGGGCAACAGTTCAGCTTTCTACTCTTATATCGAATTCCAACTTTCAAGGGTTTGTCCGAATGACTAAATGTTGAACACGTGTTATTTACTGAGCTACCGTGGTTCCCGTAAGTATTTACATTAAATAATTTGGTAGCATTATACTCTATAGAATTGTTAATGTTCTCGTGTCTAATATGATAAACCCATCATGAAAATTCGTAATCCGTTTGTAGGATGGCGCCGTGCTTCAATACATTTTGTGGTGGATGTGGTTACCGTAAAAATTGGGTAATCGAGACTTCGTTTACTATCGCAACAACGGTAACAATGACATACGAGGATACAGTGTTTTTGAATTGAGGATTGCTCGGCTCAGTGTGATGTTATTTGACTGAAATTTTCTGCATACCCCCTTTGCATTATTATATTAAGCTATTATAACGAGAACTGACAGCTCGTTATCTAATCTTACCTATTGTCGCTTTAAGTCTTCTATTATTGACGGTGTGAATCTTTTTAAACTATGAACTGACACTAATTCCCCCCCCACACACACACACACACCTTTCATGTATGCAATTCACTTTTTGTCGCTATTTCGGTGTATGACAAAACTATAATTCAAACATGGCGAATTGAATAAATTTTAATTAAACCTACCCTTTTTACTCAAATCCAAGAGATCATTCCCTACATATTAAGCTAACGGGATTAAGATTAATAAAAAATGTTTTACTCGATTGTCCTGTTCATGTTCAGACAATGTCAAGTCATTACTGCTATGCACTATATTGTGTTATAATTAATGCGAATTAACGGGAAATGAATCGTCGTATTAGTGGCTTTATAAACACTGGTCCTCTATTAATCTGCCCGTAATCAACCATGTGGAACTTACTGTTCAGATACACGTTAATAATGCAGGTAACACCGTTAAAAATTACCTAGGGGATATCTCAAAACTACTACTGTGGTGAGATTGAAAGGCGCATCATAAATAGAAAACTGAATTAATAACTGGTTCTTTATAAGCTATTTTATTATCATCGCGAAGTGTACGAAAATATCGCAAGAGATACTGGGTTTTTTTTTGTCTCGGCAATGCAATATCCCCTACCCCCCCCCCCCGCCTATAATGCACACACATAAGTTTTGTTAATCCCAAATATTAATTTGCACGAAAGATGCACTACAAAAGACACTTAAATATAAATTCACGTGACAAACATAGACATGGTGATAAAGACCAAACTTACCGTATTAAGTATTGTGGGGTGGGGTATAACATTAACCTGATAAACATTGCCACACTTAGTCAGCGATTTCTTTTACTAGACTCACAGTTTAGTTTTCGTGTTTATATCCCACGCCTTTGTCTGCATGTACGTCTGTCTGTCTGTCCATTGGAAGATGAGCATTTTCTACTTAAGTCGAGATTTAGCAATTTGATTGGGGCACGTTGCCAGTTGAACATAAAAAATGAACTCAATAATGTCAGGTTTGTTTAATGTCCCCATTCCATCCCTTAAATACCCCATTTTATTTTTATTTTAATAAAAGCTAATGGAAAAAATTAAGAGCTCTCAATCGGTTTATTCTTAGGTTGCTTAACACATCAACAACTACTTCTCAATCGATATACAGGTGATAAATAGGGTATTATGAGATGGTCCCTGTTGTGATGTCTCCAGGTAGTAGATTAGATGACAGGCTAGGCAAACCCTCTTCTGTTACTGTACACCTTGCCCCACCTGTGCGATCTTACCTCTCCTAGCCCGGATTAATAATACACTATCTCCACATAGTATGTAGGACTCGGTTATACCTGATATTACGACCAACAGGGACGAGAAGGAAGGGATATTCTCGAAGATCCATATATATACTGCTTGGCGATTTTAACTGTGTTATTGTTGTGTATTATGAAGTAAGAGACTATAGACTTGTGTTGTGGGGTAATTTATATATTAATAACAACAGACATCACTGACTGCTGTAAATCTGTACACGTGAAAAATGGCGAATTGTATGTGGATTCTGACAGTGTTATGTACCTGTGTGGTACAGGGTAAGTGTGTATTATAACATTAAGGACATTGTTATTTTAATTCTTGAACAGCCGAAATGTAGCCAATTTTGTAAAGTTTAATGTCATTGTCAGTACTGAAATGGCCGGTTTGACCTGATCTTACAGATAGGTAATATACCTGGGATTTATGATCTCGGATCAGATCAATGACGGACCTGTATTTGTTGAACCATGAAGCTTGAACTGTTATGGGGCAGTTAGCCACCACAGTAGACTTTAAAATTTTGAAATAACGTGGACTGAACCCTACCCCACCTTACTCGAGCTTCATTATTTTGATTGTTGATCTGTTCTTTGATCAGATTAAGCTTAAACGTCAACGATTTAGTTGCCGTTTGTATACAACATTGTCCTAAACATTATCCTTATTCATATATTTCTGTAATATGGTAGCTTATATGGGATTAGTTATATCATGCCTTCTTTATATAAGTCTCTGTGTGCTAATTATGTTATATTTTGTATATAAATCATAAGTAAACACTTTCCTTTTGTAATAAAGCTAGGATAGAATTACCGCATAGATATATATAGACTATAAAATACGTATAGGCAATTATCAATATTTCTAGTTCAGTCATTAATTTAAGATCTACATTATCAGACCCTTTCACAAAATTTAACCTAATATAATATATAGAGAGAGGAAACACCCAAAATAAAATGTTTAAATGAAAAGACTATGTAGGTTATATAAGTTTATTATAATATCAATACATGAATGATTTGTGTTAGAGGGTGTCACCGGGATCTTTAATATAGGTACATGTACATCGTTTTTTCTTTATTTTGGAAAATAGTCTGATCACAATCATGGAAAATTTCTTAGGGAGATCTTTAACGAATAAATATCCCGGAATTCTATTGATAACTTGAAGATTAAGATGTAAATATATTGAGATTTCATTCAAAGGCAATGAAGTTAGATGCCCTCCTTAATAAGCCATTATTAAAACAACATTGTTTTAACTCAGTGAATTCAAAATTTTGTCTGTGAAAGTTTTCTGCCCTGGGGGCTGATGTTGTTGAACCATGACACAATGACATTGCTCCATAGTTTTTAAACAAGGTCAAACTCTCTTTAGAATTTCGTTCACTCTCTGTCTAATTTCACCATGGTTATGGACAGGGCGTGTCATATTTCTTAAGCAACTCTCTGTTCACGGTTATTTTATATGTTCTACATAAGTATAATCTTTTGTACTGATATAAATACTTGTATATATATATGACCATCTTTTTATGCAGCTCTACCATGAGTCATGGTTTATTTTTGAAAGAAATAATATGTCCAATCCGGAAGAGTAAATTTGATCTGTGACAGTAATCGGAGGCTCAAGATCCTTGTAAACATATGAGCTTTGCTTTAATATTTAGACTATGTTTGGTAGAGAGTTCAGGCTTATCTCTATTTAATTCGTATGATATAGATCACCGTATACATGTATAGAGAAACTGGAATGTTTCGATAACAAGCATATCTCTATACTGTGGTAGTTTATGGTGATGTCGGTACCCCCGAGGGTAAATACGTCTATACATGTGAAATAGACAATATAAGACATAGATTGGCAGGTATCAATCATTTGTTATGATGAACGGCGAGACAAAAGGTGCTTATATAGAGACATAAAATACTATAGCTGTGTTATCCGGCGTTGATTGCATTTGATATTGCCTACCCTCTCGGTTGAAGCGGACATAAAACCCCACAATCTAACGAACAAAATAATAGAAGTACTATGAAATGTCGTGTAAAATTGGTTATCATAAAGTTCTTTTAACCGTCTGGTTTCCTATACAGCGAACTAAACAAACGATTTACTTCCAAGAACTCGTTTTACAAAGGTTACTTAGGGCCCCTACATAGGTGGGGTGGTATATGGCCGGGGCGACGGCAAATTATCTAAGTGCATACCTGTGTAAACCAGTTCATATTTCAACAAATAGAGATGGTAGAATTATGATTTTGATCAAATGTAGAGTTGAAGGGGAAATAAACATAAAGGTTTTCATATAAATCATCTTTTAGATAAAGTGTATAAATGTATAAATATGTATTTTATAATTTCTTTAATCAGAAAAAATCAATTGGGCACAGGCGCTGAACAAAGCAGTTACAGAATGCAAGGAGGTAAGGGGCTCAAACTTTTGGCCTGGGGCGCCACACAGGCTTGTGATAGCCCTGTGCGTACGTCAAGTTATATAAAATATTTTACATACCGCAAGTACCTTTTCATGTGCAAGCAAACTGATATATGTTTACCCCTCTAGAACACTGGTACCACTTCAAATTTGAGCAGTTCGTACAGCTAGCGAACAGTAATGTTGTAATACGGTTATTTTGGGCTATCACATCTCATTTAAGGGTTCACAAAGCGAACAAACTTACTGTACTGTCATACGACCACGGTCGCTAAAAGGACCCGTTTTCAGTATGAAGATTATTTGAAACATTTGTTGCGACAAAATGGCAAAACGCAGAAAGTTGAAAGTTTGCGTGGATGGGATAAAGTTTTCTCAAATAGATCACAAAACACTTGTTTAGACATTTCATTTTCACATAGTAATTTTGTTTTTAATGCTATGGAACATTGGCCCGGAAATTAAATTATTGTTGCATCGAAGTGACACTGTGTAACACACTGTGTTATTTAATTATACTGTCGTAGCAATGTTCTGATTTCTGGACAACACAAATTTATGTTTTTCACGCTGTGAGGAGAAAACCAAATGTGATAATAGGCTGATATTGTATAAATTGTTAGTGGATTATAACACATGCTCATTGACATACACGTAGCCTAAAGATGGTAACAATTTGGTGATAATATATTTAATTGGTGAACTGATCACGTTTCTAGGAATTATGAAAGCTAGTTCTGTACCTATAAGAGCATCTCACAATTTTTGAAATCATAACCAAGACTAATCTTTATTTGACAATTCGTTTACGATTTACATGTAGATAAAGGTCATTCCCAAATTGACAAATTATATACAACCCGACTTTCGATAAGAACCCCCTATTCTCATACCACAGCATATTCTAATTTTTAAAGGCTAGTTCCCTATCATCACGTGTAGATCCTGTGTAGACGTGGCCTGGACAATCTACTTAAAGACGTTGATGAATAGATGTGTGCGTCGTAGCAACTTGTGATGGTTCTATTCTACAAATATTTTAACAGTTTTCTCAAAGTAAAAGATGTTTTGGAGTCTATTATAGCATGTATTAAGTCGTAGTATATGAGTCTATAATTTAATTTACATAATAAGATATAGGAAACAGACCTATATTTATTGCCGAGGTTTCAATCGATTCTAGCACGGTTTGATTGATATATTTATATTGGTTCTATCGATCACTGAACTTTATCAATTGTTATTAGACAGGTGAATCGATTTCATGTTTTACTTAGCTCATTTCTCTCAATAAAAACATAAAAACAGCTTCGTCATATTATAAACATAAACGTTCATAGTCTATATAGTATACATATTCGAATTTAGAAATCCAAACTATCGCTCGATTTACCTAAATTAGTGACGGGTGCATTATGTACAATGAATGAGGCGGGATATATGCCTATATTCTTTCAAAACGCTTCTGATTTGAGGAGGTCGTATATATAAAGCCTTACAACAGACAAAATATTAAGATTTGTAATGAAAACGTTATGTTCAACATCATGTAAGACATAGAAGAGTGAAAAACACATTTTATTTCATCGAGAAACAAGAAAACTTATATTTTCACGAATGTTAGAGATGAAATAAAATATGTTATTCAAGACAAAACGACAAATTTTCTATTTATTTTATGATTTTACAAACATTTTAGGTAAAACAACATGGACTACTTTGCTAGCCAGTGGAATAACACTTATATTTCACTGATAAAACGCGGTATTCCACTACTGATCATGAAATAAGTGGGTGTATTTGATGAATCACTCATTCCTGTTGTCGTTTGGATTATGTTGGGTTCTTGCAGCATATAGTAGGACAATTATTGAATATCACCAACACAATACTTAGGTTATTTTGAGACTAACATAGGTGATAATAGTTACTCTGTGGCGACGTCACATTCCTGAAGCAATGCCCCGAGATATCGCTCTCCAAACTGATCCCGCAGTGAATATTCGCTTGGCCGCTACAATCACTGATAAGCATGACATCGACGAGGCTTAATGAGTACGGCATATTAACTTTTTTACTCCGACAAATTAAATTCTCAAACATTTTTTTGAGGTAAAAGAAAAAAAAATAAAGACGTTTGAAGTATTTGTAGTTAAAAAATATTTCCTATTTAGTGTAAATGGGTATTAAAATGAGTAAAATGCATCATTTTGCCCGAAGCAGTTAGGTGTTAAGTAAACATTGCACGAGCCGTTGAGCCAATGACTACGAGGCGTGCAGTCAACGCACGTGTTTTGGACAGGCATCCGTTACAGAGATAATTCGTAAGTAATTCTTTGTGAAACAGATTGATCGCTCTCTAGCAATGTAAATGCATGCCGGTAATTAGATGAGTGTAACGCATACCATATGCGCCAACCCAGACAAGGCAATACCGTGTTGAAAATCTCAAAGGGTTTCAAGGCAACACCGGATTGTAACATGGAACAAAGCCCAGAATATTCTAGTTTATTCCCGTCTTGTTCGCATGGCACGCGTGTACATTTTAGTGTTTATCGACGTTGCCCAAGGAGATTATTGGTACATGTATAATATTCGATCAAATGAGAAGCAAACTTGCATTAAACAATTGTTTCAAGTTGTCCATGTTCTGTTGTATACATAACTATCAAAACTAGGTTGTTCTATATCAAATACACGTAATATATTTTTTTGTACATTTGATGATAATGTATACATGTCCATGCGTTCTAAACAAACGATTAACAAGTGAACCAGTTTCACATTAAACATCGTCAGTCAATGTCAGGTAATGTAGGCTTGTGTAGGTGAAGTGGGTGTAAAAAACAATGAAAGTGACTACATAATTGATTTGTTTTCTGTAGGCTCACCAGACAGCCTCGTCATTGCCTTCCTTGGCATATACAAGTGTTTTGAGATTAGAGGCCTATATTTTAAAGCATATCACAATCTGAGGTTTTCAAACGGCCAAAGGTCTCAACACTAGTCCACAATTTTCAAATGGTCAATGGTCCCAACTCTATAGAATGACTTTTCATTAGGGACGCTTCAGTGGCAGTCTACGCTGGGTACATTCCATTTAGGCCAACAGAAGAGCTACATTTGTTAGTCAAATCTGGTTTATAGGTTTAATGCCAGCGTGGCTGACAAAGAAGACAAAAGTAGAAGATAAGCCATAAGCACGTGCTGACAATTTGGGTTCGGGGATTAGGTGGAAACCCCGCTGCCCGAATTTAATCCTCGTCAACCACATTTTACACACAAAAAAATTATGAGTAAATCGCGAAATGACAAAGTAATTTCATCATTGAGGCTGTATGTTTATATCATCATTCGTATAGATATTACACCAAATATGTACACATTACACAATATGTCCTATAGATATGCAAACATATCGGAAAATCATCAAAATACATCCTAGACTATCATTAATTAGCGGCACTTATGGTGTCAACACGAAAACATATCAATTATTTTCTTCGTGCTGTTGTTATTGTCGTAATCCCCCAAGGTTATAGGGACGGCCTATTCTAATCAGCTCTTGTCTTCCACTATTCTTGTTCGCATATCATACAAATTTTTAACGTCAACAGCCATGACCCTCGGTAAGCTGGTTATACTTAGCCGGATAAGTAGTGAGCTTTTTGACTAGGGATATAAATTTGTGTGGGATCATAAAGGCCGATCAATTACGTAACTCCCATTCTTTATAAGTACATATTACTTGAAGAGTTCAATTTGTTAACGAAGAAGTCCCTTTGAGGCAAATACTCTCAAAGTTATAATTTATATTCTTTACAAATACATATTATTCGAAGAGTTCAATTTGTTAACGAAGGAGTCCCTATGAGGCAAATACTCTCAAAGTTATAATTTCTATTGTATTTTTTTGTAGGAATTCGCATATTTGTCTATCAAAAACGCCAATAATAGACTAATCAGTAGTGAAGTGTTCTATGCCAAGCGTAATATGCTATTCGGAATCAAGTCGCGGTACACCTTTGTGAATTATTCTTCCGTAATAAATCAGCCACGAAATTTCTAACTATGTGATATTCCATTTGTTATTCAACTCTCCTCCAACAGGCCGTTTCATTGGCCAATCCCTCACTTCAACCAGAACGCTGTTAATATAACAACTCTTCCGGGTCCTAATGTAGTAAAGACAAGTAAAACGAAATTTCGAACTTCATAAAACGTAATGAAATTGGACCTTAAAGTATAAGTATCCAAATTCAACAATTGAGTAGACCAGAATTTAAACTTTGATTAGTAAACAAGCAGACTTCTGGTTAATCTTAGAGAACAAAACTTTAATCAGTTAAATCTTGTCCCATCAGAAATTGAAGTAACACGTCAGATCATCTTAATTCCATGCTTTATTTTGTCATAAATCAAAGAGTCTTAGCTCCTTTAAACATATTGGATGCGTTGGAATGAATCATAAACAAATTGACCGCACCAAGGTCTGCGATTGCGAGCGAGTGTATTGATGGGGAACACGTACATAGGGAAATTAACATGTATTGCATAACATTTACCAATAAATATTGTTATTATGACTTGTTTGTGTTATTCCAGACATATTGATTCTATAACAATTGTTGACACGTCGTTAATAAAGAATAAACACACATACATAAAGACAACATGTTATGTCTTCAAAATAACGAGTACAACATAAAGACAATACTATCTCTCACAGTCATGACCAAGTGTAACTTACTTACTGTCAATATTTGTCAACGATATCACTTAGGCGATAGAGGACATTAAATAAACTGTTTTAGACCGAATGTCAGTAGTAGTCTTCTCTGATATTGATCGCCAACTCATTCTCGTTTTTATTCGGTATTTTTATTCTGTGTCTTAATAAATTAATATCGTTTCTTCTGGGACAAATGTTCAAATTCTACTTCCTATTTCTGCAGGAAAAACACCATTTTAAAAACCAAAGATCCGTGAGAACTGAGAATAAAACTGATTTAAGCTCACTGCTGATTAATGCATTCTCTCGTTTACCGATTAAAAATAACTATTATATCCGGAAGCGACGTCTGTAAGCCTTTTGTTTGTTGTCGTATCTTATTTAATCATTTGATTACAACTATTGTTTAAAGCACGGAGCCGCGGTGGCTAATTGTGTACGACTAGTAGATCGCAGGTTCAATACCGGTGCTGGTGTGACAGTTTCTGGGCGTCAACACCGGTGTAACTTCAAATTATACGTTTATTCTACTTCTAACTTTTCAAGTACAAAATATCTTATAGTTGAGATTCAATAAATATGTTAAGTTGAGGGAGCCATGTTAGCTTGGCTTTGCAAGAGTGTGCCAAGTCCCAGACGCTCTCGCCTCGTCTCATCTCCTCGGGACTTGCCTAGTACCAAGTTAATTTCTAGACGTCCCCGCCTAGCCTCGACTCTTCCCGTCTCTCCCCGTCTACTGGTGTCGTTTCCCTTTTGAGATTATAAACACCTTTGGATTAAGGAATTCCCCAGATGGCAACTTGATCATTTCAGATAAAGGACAGCCATAAGTTTATATTGTGGTACGAATACTGAATACCATCAAGTAGCCCACGGGTGTCAGTCTCAGCGATTAATCTATTCATCTTACGTTAGTCAAGATGGCACGAAGCGTCTATATCATCTGTCATTGTATAACACTGGCGGAGAAAGTTCATTGGGATTTTCCGGCGTTTTTCCCCTTGTCAGTGGTGCAGGACGGGGGGGGGGGGGGGTCTGACAAGGACATCTATCTAGTCGTTCGGGTGGGACCAAAACCTGAGGACCCGAGTACACATTGGCATACACATTGGCATACACGAACACGATCCCTTAGTATTTGGAATTCGATATAAGAGTAGACCATAGCGCCGGTATCCTGGAAAAATTCCCCTCATAGCACACTGCATAGTATATGCCCGTCTTCATTAGTATCTTCTGAGTAGAACAGTAGGACGTTTAACCTAATTTCATATCATTAGTTTAAAACAAGTCGTCATTATATAATTATAAGATGAGTTTTACATATACCATTGATATGTGGATGTTTAAGAATTTGGCATTAAGGAACCAGTCCCAGATATATTTTTGGTGAATAGAACAAGATCATTCAGTGCCAAATCAAGTGTTAAAAAACATTGTATTATGGATACCCACCCACTGGTAGACACTACAGCAGATATTTTAGTTCCACTGGATAAACATGAAATGGAATGGGGTTTAACGTCCTACTCTTTTGCACCTTACCTGGGGTAATGGAAGACGGCCACTTGATAAACGATTCCAATGCTAGAAGATGACGATTATATGAACATACAACTGGAAATCGAGTCGTTACAATACCTTGGCCTAATGGCCGTAGATAAAAGATTAAACGGAAGATTGTTTACGGTTTATGTTTAATTTGTAGTTCAAACTGTCGTCTTTTGAAAGGTAAATCAGTTTATCAAGAAACAGTGACAAGTTGCCGTCACTCTGGACAATTCCTCTTACCCGCTATACTTTAATGTTTCCCATATATTAGCTATGGTATCCCAAGAGAGTGTTGATAATGCCATAAATTATGTTATGAGATTATCTGTATTATTAAAGTTAAAGCGGTGTGTACTCTTTCTATTGACATCAACAGTGCTTCAAGGTACTTGATTGATAAAACCGATTTTGTAGACAGAGTAAGCCACAAATTAAACTGCAACAAAAAAATTAATCGTATAGAGTAGAGGATGTCTTATCACTAATCGAAATAGCACATGTCATATTTTGAATTAAAAACCTAGAAATGAAATGGTTTTCAGCGCCCTACTACTCTGCACTGGCACTACGACATACTCTTCGAAGTTCAACAGTCAAGGGTTCTTTTACGTGCACGCCAATGTGGTCACGAGACCTCAGCTTCTGGTTGCCTACGAACGACGATAGGGTGATAAGGATATAAATTTCGTTACATGTTACGCTTGGTTAGTCCTCTCAACATTTATTTGTGCGCGTCATAAGATTAAATAATGATCCAATTTAATGATTCAGTCTTCGCCAATCCCAACAAGGAAATGGTATTAGAATCTATTGTTATATTAAATGACATTGTGATGTAAAATATATGTATGCGCACATAAATATCTTCTTAGCGGGCGTGCCTATAAAAACTATAAACGACATATCATGCAACTGTAGATTTTTAGTGACTTAGTATGACGGGCTGTTAACATTCACTACAAATGCAGAATATTCTTCGCAGCGCGGACAGAAATACTGGTCCGAAGTCTCGATAATTTTGGAAATTGAAACTAAAAGCTATTCCAAACTGTATTTCTGAACCGGTTATTGAACTGAAATACTTTATGTTTAATCAGAGTTACCTTCCACAATGAATAACTTTTCGTTTTCAAAAATTCAGCAATTGTTTCCAGAGAACTGTTGTGTTTATTGTAATATGTTCAATAACTGAATGTCGTTTAACCTCTATGAGTGCGCACTAAACTTATAAAAACCTTTAAAAAGTTTTATGGTAAATATAACGTGTCTCTCTCGGCTATTATTCTAGATATATTTAATTGACACGTATACTATTACTATCTCCCTGATTATGTCTAATACATTGTTAGCACAGTTCATCGCGTGCATTTTGCATACCGATAGTCCATAGGCCAATCACGCTATTTTACCGACATTTTGCCTAATAGTTTGGATGCAGCTATGGTGGGTGTGGCGCGCCAGGCAGGGTAAGTTTCCTCTTCCGGACGCCTGTTACCACTATTTGTCGTGTATTTTGTACACGGGGAGCAGTCCATTTGCTGATTACACTTTTTTGCCAATGACGTTTTTTTAGGACTTCGAATTCTGTCTAATGGTTTGGAGTGTTCGTACTTGGTTTGATTTTATTATTTCACGACGGGTAGACAACAGCCCTCAGAACTTAAGCCAGGCTGACACTTGCACGATTCCGTGGCACGCATTGGCACGACTCGAGTCGGCACGACACCGTCCGATTTGCGCAAACTCGTCGTGCCAATGCGGGAAGTGCGTAAACAATGCGCAAACTATGCGTGAACTCGTCGTGCCAGTTCGTGTCAATGTGGACACTGATGGGCACGACAAAATTGTGGCCAAAAGTCGTGCAAGTGTCAGCCTGGCTTTACAGCTTGCACATGTTGACTACACGATTCATGGTAACTTAAAGGAGCTAAGTCTTTAACTCAATATCATCCAAAATCTTCAACATTGAAAACATGAATTATTTGTCAATTTAAATCAAAATTGATGATGTGATCTTACCGGAAAAAGATGGACTTCTGATATCCAATATTTAAGACAAAATAAATATTTTACCATTGGTACACGAATCGTGTACCATAATGCGTTTCAGCCCCAGTTCTAGCAAGAGACTCGAGGAACGAGGCTAGAAACATTGTACCAAATCAAACGGCGCATGTAGACTGGAATAACTAGACGTAAAAAAATGCCTTCGGTTGACACTGCTGGTTTATTTCGTCGAACATAACTGATATGAAATTAGAGTAAAAACAGAAACCATTGACTGCAAATCAGTTTATATACATTCATATTACAGTATTATATGCGTTGCGACCCACTTGAGTCAATTTCTAGGTCCCAAATGTTAGCGATTTAGCTCCTTTAAACTTAATAAGTTGACTAAAATATGATATATTGCTTTATTCAGCTAGAGTTATGTCATCACACTTCTAGTATCTACTTTATCTTAAAACCGCTTTTTATGATAAACATGTCAGTACTTTAAATAAGATATGAGTCCATTAGTCAACTTCTCATGTTTGCCATGTCATGGCCACCATCATTGTGATTTTCGTTAATGTAATCTTTATGTTATTTTGTCAGTATTCCTGCTTTCCAGATTGTCTTTAACTTAGGATATACACAGACTTTCAGTTAATATGGCGTATTGTATGGAACATCGCGTGTTAAATCGTACCACAATACACTACATGGAATCCAATTGTTATTGCCAGTTAAAGCCCCAATGCGCCCAAGAGCAAACAACCATTTTCCGTATTTGAATTTGATCAAATTGTGAACTTTTAAAAGAAAATAACCATTTTCAATATTTAAAATTGTAGGTCTACTCTAAAGGTTTAAATCAAAAACTTAAGTTAAATGACATCGTGATGTCTAGGTTAATCAAACGAAATATTCTTAATCGGTTGGCTAACGTTCAAAGATAAGACAGAGGAAGAGAGAAAAAAATGGCGTGTTACGTCCGCTCGACACATATTCAGTAATTTCGGGACTAACACATAATTCAGTTTTATTTCATTTATTCGCTTGCGCGAAGGGTTTTTAATAGTGGAGGGAACCCGAGAACCCAGAGAAAACACACGAGGTTGGACAGGAGACCCTACTTCTTGTCACGTACAACAGGGGAATCGAAACCATGCAAGATAAAACGGAATGCCACCATTTATACTGTAATCTCATAGTATTATTATATAACATTGGAGTATTTAGTCTTTAAAACGGTTATTTTCAGAAAAAAAACATGTATATTTTGTATACTGAAAAAAAAGTAACGCCATATCCTAATGAATATCCTCAATCTTGTATTACAGAGTATATATACATTGTTAAAGTCCTGTTATAGAAAAGTGAGAATAGAAATATAATCAAAATGTACATGCATGAAGACACACGATAACGTGTTTTAAAGGATGTGTATATATTTTAAGTTCTTTATAAATCGTGATTTTGTATAGTCGTGATAGCAAAAGATGTAGTTATTTCTGTTCGATGAGTAAAACTAACTAGTGAAAAAGATTTCACCCATTACCAATTCATCACGGTCGAAAACACAAGAATTTTTACTTCACTTGAATACCCAGATTTGCCACACCCCTTTTAAAACTCTATTGATATGGGCTATGTAAATATATCGTGCTGTATTGTATATGTATATATAAAGCTTTTAATATATATATAAATATTTAAAAACGTTCACACGAAATATATCGTAGTTATTTGAGAAAGCGAGAGAGAAATGGGGTTTAACGTCCACTCGACACAAACTAGGTCATTCCGGGACCAAACATGTGGTTCAATTTTATTTAAATAATTTTCATAGGACCCGGAGAAAATCCACGACAGTCGGCCCTAATCCTCGTCACGTACAACCAGGGAATCAAAACTACGTCAGTTGAATCAATGCAAGACCTTATGATGATACAGCACGCACACGCTAACCATTCGGTCATCTACTCCACTCCTAGCTATTTGAAATTATATAACCATATTTTGCTATTTATATACAGGGATAGTCTTTAAAGTCTTGTATGAGAATGCGTTTGTCTTTAAGGAGTTTGGTTTCAGATGTATATCCCTACATAATACATAGAGGTGTGGGGTTTTTTTGTTTTGTTTTTTGTTGTTTTTTTTTTATTTTTTATTTTTTTTGTTGTTGTCTGTTTTGGGTTTTTTAAATAAGATTGATGGTAGGATAAATTTCTATGAAAATTGAGCTGTCTAACCTACATTACTTGAACACCCATATATGCTCTCGTGTGAAGATTCATTTGTGGTATAGCTCTTTCCATATACTTGTAAAGTCATATATTTACATGTTTTGGCGGGTGTTGTGCAAGAAGCAGTGTTTACTTTCTCGTTACGAAACAACTGTTAGAAAAATTTCCAAGGGGATGTCCAAATGCAAATAATCCTGAATTCGTCTCTTTTTTAGATGTCGCTTGAAAGTGCTTTCTCATTTATTTTGAATTGTCTGGCTCGCATTAATATACTGTATGTTTAGACCGGGAGCCCAGAGGGTCGAACCTAGATGAACGAGGTACCAATATCTGACCATATAGGCATCCACATACTAACCTGGGATGCACAGAAGTAGGCGTCCGCCGGGGCCTAGTCCATGGGTATGACCCTGGTGACCCCTATAAGGACCCCAAAAATGGGTTAAACTCATACATTCGAGGTACCGGTCAAAACCAATTTTAAATGAAAGAATACACTCTACTGAGTACGAAAATGCCCATAACAGACGATTTTGGCCCTGGGATGGCCCAAACTGACACCCCAAATATAGATCCCAGAGGGCTTGAAAAAGAAATTATATTCATACATTCGAGGTACCAGTTGAAACCAATTACAAATGAAAGAGTACATGTATATCCCACTGAGTACGAAATTACCCATAACAGACGATTAGACCCCTGGGCTGGCCCAGACTGACACCCCAAAGCCGAAGGGGTAGGGTGGGGCAAAAATAGGGTTCTCTCATACATTCGAGCTACCGGTCAAAACCAATTTAAAATGAAAGAGTACATCTCACTGAGTACACAATTGCTCATAACAGAAGATTTCGGCCCTGGGACTTCCCAAAGTGGCACCCCATCCCAGGGGCTTACAAAAGGGTCATATTCATACATTCGAGTTAACAGTTGAAACTAATTTCAAATGGAAGAGTATATCCCACTGAGTACAAAATTACCCAGACGATTGGACCCTTGGGATGGCCCAGATCAACACACCAAAGCCGAAAAGGTGTGGTTGGGGAGGGGGGGCAAATAGGGTATACTCATAGAATCTGTGGTACCGCTCAATACCAATTCTCTTGCTCATAACAGAAGATTCCAGCCCTGGGACTGCCCAAACTGACACCCAAAACGTGACCCCATGAGTTTAAAAAAGGGTTATACTCATACATTCAAGGTACCAGTTCAAACTAATTAAATGAAAGAATATATCCCGCTGAGTACGGAATTGTCCATAACAGAAGATTACATGTGAGTACGGAATTGTCCATAACAGATGCTTGTGACCCTGAAACGGCCCAAACAGACGCCATAGTTATGATCCTTGGGGCTTAAAAATGGTTATATTCATACAATCGAGGTACCAGTTGAAACTAATTTTAAATGAAAGTATAGACCCCACTGAGTACAAAATGGCTCATAACAGATTTACACCCCCACATTGTTTTTAAATTATCTGTTATATATGGTCCAGGTTGATTGGTTTCCCTTTAATAGTTTTAAATACATTGATCTTGATAAATCAATAGGTTGCCAGCCCACTGCCTTTTAATGCCTGAAAGAGTTTCCGCTGTGATGGTTCAGTTATAAATGGCCCCCTAATCGAAGGTCTTGCGTTTTTATTGTATTTCATTGTTGTGTTTGTGTTGCATGTTCTTTGTATATTTGTGTACTATTTATATATTTGCATTGTCTGTGTTATCACCCAAGGTAGGAGTGGACGTAAAACCCCAGGAACGAGCGAACATATCTTTATCATTTGCTTGATAACGTCGAGAGTATCCTTGCCGAAACATCGTTTAGTACCTTGTACATGTATATAGTCGATTTTGGTCTAAACTGACACTCTAAATTTTACATCCCTAGGCTTACAAAAAAGTTATTCTAACAAATCTTTACCCCACCCCCCACCCCGCCCGCCCCCTTTCTAGATGGAAGTAGATGTAAAACCCAAGGAACGAACTTACATATCTGAATCGTTTGCTTGATTATGATAACGACGAGAGTATCCTGGTCGAAACGTCGCTTAGTACCTTGTATGAAGATGATTCTGGCTCTGAGATGGTCCTAAGTGACATCCTAAATTTTGCCCTCTAGGTTTGAAAAACAAATATACTGACAAGTTTCCCCCCCCCCCTCCACTTTGATTTGTCGAGGACTGCATGAAATGTTCTGGGCCATTTTTTGTAAAAATTGTACAAAGCCGATAGTTCCATAGACTTTTCTACACTATTGCCAACGATGCTGCAAGGCCTGGATGTCGGCCAGGAAGAATTTTTTTTATTTTTTACCCCTCCCCCTAAAAAATTTCACATAGCTGAAATGGTTAGTCCTTTCAGTGACAGGTATTTGATAGCTGTCCTATAGCCAGTTTTTTCCATTTATGGTGATTCCTGATGGGTTCACAAGATGGTCTGGTATGAAAACAATATTAAAGGGACAATAACACTCTTGCTGGCTTGGCAGCTCTAGAAAATAAATAATAGTCTTATTCTAAGTATTAGATGTTTATTTGTCCTACCTGTTGTGTAAATTATCCATTACATCATATTTTACTTGTTCAGAGGGTTCGAAAATATTTTAAAATCCAAGTTACATTTGAAAAGGTTTACGTAAACCTTTTCAAATCATGTAGTTGAATTTTTCCAATTCTTTAAATTAGGTGTGTTAAGATGAAATTTGTATCATCAATTAATTTGAATATTGTAAAATAATACATTTTGTTGGCCAAAATAAAGATTGGGACATATTATTCAATTACAACAAGAGTGTTATTGGGGCTTTAACACTACAGGTGCAGTTCTTATGTCCATGATTGTACTTGTTGGTGACAAAAGTCTGTTTAAATCTTGCCTCACAATACCATTTTATGCATTTTGTCAGTTTGAACCATCATCTTTTATGGGTCATTTCGTAATCAGCGAGATGCACACTTTCATTTAAAATTAAAATGAACTGATACCTCGAATGTGTGAATATAAATTTTTCTCGAGCCTCGAGGTCGATATAATGGTGTCAGCTTGGCCGAAACCAACTGTTACGGACAATTTCGAACTCAGTGAGATGTACTCTTCCATTTAAAATTGGTTTGACTGGTACTTCGAATATATGAGTATAACCTATTTTTGACCCTTCGGCTCTGCGGTCCATATTTAGGGTGTCAATTTGGGCCGTCCAAGGGCCACAAGCGTCTGTTATGGGCAACTTCGTACCTAGTGAGATGTACTCTTTCATTTAGAGTTGGTTTTGACCGGTACCTCAAATTTATGCCCCCATCGTCTTTGGGCGTCAATTTGGGCCATTCCATGGGCCCAATCGTCTGTTATGGACAATTCCATAATCAGCGGCATATACCCTTTCATTTAACTACTAATAACTCGAATGTATGAATATAACCCTTTTTTTAAGCTACCCAGGGAGGATGGGGGGGATATTTAGAGTGTCAGTTTGGGCGGTCCCGAGGCCAAAATCGTCTGTTATGAGCAATTTCGCGCTCAGTGAGATGTACCCTTCCATTTAAAATTGGTCTTGACTGGTACCTCGAATGTATGAGCAAACTGTATTTTTGCCCCACCCCACTCCCTTCGGCTTTGGTGTGTCAGTCTGGGCCACCCCAGGGGTCTAATCGTCTGTTATGGGTAATTTCGTACTCAGTAGAGTATATTCTTTCATTTAAAATTGGTTTTGACCGGTACCTCGAATGTATGAGTTTAACCCATTTTTGGGGTCATTATAGGGGTCACCAGGGTCACACCCATGGACTGAGCCCCGGCAGACGCCCACTTCTGTGCATCCCAGGTTAGTATGTAGATGCCTATATGGTCAGATATTGGTACCTCGTTCGTCTAGGTTCGACCCTCTGGGCTCCTGGTCTAGTTCTATGAATTTTTAAATAGTTGGGTTGTATCGTTTATTGTATGCCAAAATCCATTTACAAATGACGCATATGTTATTATTGGTACAGACAATTTATTGACATTAAGGAAAGAAAACATTACTTATAGTTATAGTCTAAATAAGACATGTATTATCTAAAGATGTTTACAGACATATAAAGTAATGATAGTAATTAAAGTCTTGTCGATCAAAACAACTCTAAAATAATAATCTCGTTTTAAAGGCGCCGTCCCTGAATATCACAAATTCTGGTTTAGTGCGTTTAAATATACGTAGTCCATTTACATACATCTTCACTAGAAATTTTAGCCAAGCTTTAACTCCTTACGTCTTATAAAGCCCTTCACGCAATACTCTGCATATTTAGACTTTAATTTTAATCCATACTGACCCATTGGAGAACCTACATATTCTTCGATCATCGCGAAAACCATGTCTCGCTGAAATGTCTAAGCGAGTTACAAAGCTCAAGGCTTCCGTGGAGAACGTCATGTTTCGTTTGACTCAGTTTGAGTGTCTTTGTGTCACATCCCCTCATTGAACGCTATCGTTCACTTGTCTGCGTTAAAGAGAGATAACGTGGTTATAAGTTTAGGAATTGCAGGCCAGTTTAGCAACGTCAAGACGTTGTATCACTCGTGGTCGTTGCTTCGGGAATATGATTTAAATGTGTTATAACGTGTCAACTTAAAATTTTGTAATGGGTGGGAATGATCGCAAATCCTTAACAGGGAATGTGTATAACCCCCCCATTATGTAACCTAATAAGAAAAATGCTAGCAGGTACCTTCGGTAAGCGGATAATTCAGGCAACTTATCACCATCTCGATCATTTCGCCTAGATAGACGTGAGAAAAAGTCACCACGTTACGTACTTGTCACACACAAACCAGAGATCGAACTCATGACTTGCATAGATAACAACCCGTCATAGCCCCACGGGACTAAGCTGAATGATTATTGGAGATTTTGAAATAGAATTAACCAGTTTTATTAATAATATAGATATGGAACAACTCCTTTAAATTTGTGATAATCATGTCATAAGGAAATTAATCAATGAGATAGACAGTCACAAGAAACAAACATGTCTAGTTTAACAAGTAAACAAGGGAATGAAACCTATACCTACAAAAATAAATCGTTCAAACGCATTTTATTTGACATAAGCCATAATCTAAGATTACTGTAGGCAAGAAAAGCTTCTGGTCAAATATCAAGCCATATGATCTCCCGTGGTCATTTTACATGTACGTTTTATATCAATCCTTTCTCTCGTAGTATTTGTCAATGGTTTTATACATTTGATAGTCAAAGTCATCTACACTAAAAATAAACGCCACCTGAATTCAGCTTAGCTCCATTGTACATAAGGCAGGACAATCCTTTGGTTCGAAGTCTGGATTATCGTTAACGTAAATTAAAAAGGTTACCCCTGGACGCCGTCCTAAGACCCACAACGAAGATCCCAAGTGTTATCGCCATTATAAATGTGCTACCCTTTATATTATATTTTCGATATTAAGAGTATTATAATTTTTTTTATATTTTCAATACCGTACCTATAAGGCATGATGTAATCACCTTTAATGATATATGATATCAATATACATGTATGTGTATGTTTTATAAATAACATGTTTATAAGATATTAAAATATCAGGGGCGGATCCAGAGGGGGGTTTGGGGGGTCCCCCCCCCCTGCTCAGCTACATAAATAATGCCTTGCATCAATGAAATTACATCACAAAGTGATCCTACATCAGTATAAAAACGATTTCTCTGTTTAAAAAGCTCAATTTGTATGTATGCCTATGTAATTTACAGACGATGATGGTACATTTCCGTAACCGAAACCTGGCAAACCCCCTCCTGCAAAAATTCCTGGATCCGCCCCTGAATATGTATATGTGTTATATATTACATGAGGCGTATTAGGACAGTGTGTATATTAATTGATGTTTGTGTATGTTTTATACATTACCTGACGTGTATTAGGAAAGTGTGTATACATTATTAAATATTAATACGTGTGTATGGTTTATATATTACATGACGTGTATTAGGACAGTGTATGTGTATATAATAATATGGGCCATTAATATATGTGTATGTTTTATATTTACAGGTGTATTAGGACAAGCTGTAGATGATGTAAGTGGTATGATTGCAGCAGCTGTTATTGGTTTCTTTATGTTAATAATAGTCATAACAATGTTAGCCTTATTACTTACACTGTAAGTATACAAATTATTATCCGCGGTTCACTCCTCCATTACACACGTATTGATAATCCGTAATACTACAACCGCTCTCTTAAAAATTGAAATAGGCTAGCAATAAGATTCATTGTCTGTACACAGAGCTAAAATACCATGACATATGTCTCGCTGCGTTATTGGGTTTCGTAAAAGGCCCATACTCTTCAGATGGTACGAAAAACCGAGGTCCTGTGTACACGCTGGTGTGCACGTAAATGAACATTTGCCAGTTGGAATTCGAAACAAGAGAAGGCCGTGGTGCTGCTGTCCGGGTAAAAGCAAAAGCTCCTTCATAGCGCAATGGTGGCGTATTCTCATTTTCATTAGCAGAGCATTGAACATCATTTCATTTTGTGTTGTACTTAGTGCAAAAACAAATCCATTAACTAATTTCCTGCATTTTATCGATAATAGCCATCCCTGACCTTACAGACCATTATGTTTTTCAGAGATAGTTGGTATCCTAAACTACAAATGTGGAGGGGCAAAGTAAAAATACCTCGTCATGTCATTGCATTAAGGAAAGCTCGAGCAAAGAAAGCGATTTCAGATAGGGGCATGTTAGTTGCAGCTAGTAATGGTACCTTAAATGGTAAAGTACCAATGCATGTAGCAGACCAAGATTCAAGTAAGTATTTTATTCTAACGTACAATTCACATAAAATGCTTTTACTTGCAGAATCAATTAAACTGAGCATTTCAAATAATGTATAAAGATAATGATTCATGTTAATCATTTCAAATAGAGCTTATTAAATAATGTATACTTGTATAATGTATAGATGGTATAGGTGCAGCATCAATTAAAGAGGGCATTTCAAAAATGTATAATGATGTTGATTAATGTTATCAGTGAAGATTTTAAAAAATGATATTAAATCAAAACATATATCAAGATAATCATAAAGTCTATTAACGCATGTCTCACCATCAGCTAACAAAATGTGCTTTGATGGAGTCTCATTTTTTGTTCTGGGGACTATTTTGTATTTTTCCTTCAATTTATACATTATATGAAATATTTAATTTAACTGGTTATACACTGCTTTCAACACTCCACTATACCTGATAAAATAGTGTCAATATCATATACCTACATTATTTGGAACGTCGTCGAGGCATCAATATGATTTGTAAATTATTGATTATGCTCTTATTTAGCTAATATAATGGCGCTGTATTGTTGTATAGTTTGTTATACAGCTTCCCTGTTACTTTTTATTATTTTAATATTAATATTCATATATTTATTCTAATCTGTTACTTCACGTCATTCATTTATACATCTGTTTACCTCTGTTTACAGGGTCGTGGGTTGAAGGCTGGTAAGTTACATCCTGACTTTTGTTTTCAAAATACACATGCTTTTTCAGATATTAATGCTATCATAATATTAACTAGCATCATACCAAAACGGTATATTCTTAATCTATATCGGGGCTATAATTATTCACGTACATGGCGTTACATTTTAGAAATTAATTCGTTATGGAGGTCGACGCCATTTATGATAAAAAGCATAAAAATGTTTGGTATATGGTGTATCTCTCTTTGCACACTGGATAACGCATGATTATATATCTTTATTTAATTAATTTATATCTTGCTCATAATCAAAACCTACATATTGAGGACCCTAAAATTTTAACTCTTCTGCAAGCCCTTCGCAACCAACAACGTGATCTGTGCTACCACCGTTATCTTCCGTGTCACACGCGCCCAATTCAATAGGAATTTAAGTCCTGGGTCATTAAACTCTGTGATATTACCAGGACATTAAGCTATACAACAGAAGGTTTTCATTCGTGAACTCTCATATTTTATTTACTAATTATAACGACCATGCCAATGCAGTATACCTAAAGAAATCAAGTCGCTTTGTGGCCCCTCATGGTTCGCACATTTCATGGTAAATCCGTATAATGATCAATATTGATCGACAGCGTCTCATTAAGTACTGCATTTCCTGTAAATTCTTCGAGTACCGTTTAAGTTTAAGTATCAGATTATAAAAGAAAATTTCAGTTGACTTCATTAAATTTCCAGGGTAATGCATGGTAGGAGGTAAGAAACTGGGTCAACCACCATAAAAACTGTTTTATAGCAGAATATGTAGATAATTACATTTTGATGTTTAATATTCTCAGACAAGACAAATATAATGTCCACACTTGAAACTTGTTCAAGCTGTAAATGTCAGTTTGTAATATTGTTTACACATTCTGTTACATGACGACAGTATTTTAATATAGCAATGTAGATTATCATGCTTTTCATTTGTAATGAGTGTCCTTATGTATTTTTTCTAACTTGATTAAATAGGAATTAATCTGCCTCGATCTTGCAATAACATAAACGAGCAGAGTAACAGAGTTTAAACAGATCATTAGTAAACACCTCACCTCTTTGCCGTTTTCGATAAAAAACAAATAGATAATTCCTCTTTGTAGATATGATTTATTTTAACCACCAGAAACTTTTCGAAGTCTATAAATATATTAAATAATTCGTTTTTATTTGGGTGTGTATAAGTCATGATTCTTTTGCTGTTGTCTAATTTACATTATACCTTAAGATACATCTATGTCAAAGTTAGAAAAGATATAAAGATAAGCTTAAATTTTAGATATGTTCGTTCTTCTGTCCTTGTATCCGTCTATGCAATGTCTATGTAGCCTGTATTATTTAGTTCCTGCTTCACCCTATACTGTACATGTAGTACCCTAGCCTAGACTATAATATCTTTCTTCTTAGATCACAATAACTTTACCGTCAATGTAAATTATGTAAGTTATCTTTTACAGGCTACGGCACAAACTATGATGACTGCATCATATAAACCATAAAAGCCGTATTAAACCGGACATAATGCAGTGGACATGCACAATTACTGTTTCGACTAATGTTCTAGAATCTAGGTAATACAAGCCGAGGCTTCAGTAATAAACAGTAATTATAGACTTGTTCCATTTAATTATGTCCTTACATTTCTAGATCAGTTACTTAATGCATTGAAACACTTTAATAGTTATTGTTTGCACAAAGTTAACTTCCTGCTAGGAATAATCCGAAACTAGTCACAAGTATATGCATGGATGATTAGTATCAACCATTGTAAATAGTTTATTAAATTACAAAGCCTTTTGTTATGATAATATATTGCTATTTTTTTTCATTTATTTGTTATTTCTATTTATGCTGTTTACCATTATGCTATATTTTATGTATGTTTTCGCTATAGACATCAATCACCTTCTTTTTTCTATTCAGCGTCCAAAGCTCGGCCTATGGATGATCCTCAAGCTCATTTCGTTCCGTTTTATTTTATAATTCTGTATTTCTGTGGATAATTTAAGTCACCGACTTGTTTCGTAGGTTTCTTAAGTAGAAATAAGACAGAAAAAAGGTTCTTTGTCCGACACTCATTTCCCTAACATCTAATTACCCCGCGTTAATCGCTGGTACCACAACGTATGTAATTAACGAGTAGGGATTGGCACTTGATCCTCCTTTCACACATATACCTATGCCCAATTACTCCAAATCATCCCACTAACTCAACAATCCTCGTTGACCCAGCCAAGTTTCTACTCAAGGAGCTGTGATGCAATACTAGTAATACAAATATGATTAACTTTGATTGTAAAAAAAACATTAGATGTCCGTAAAGTGACAGTTTAACATGTATTAAGAAAATTACTCTACCAACGACGTTACCACAAAAAAGATTGAAGGTGTATGAAATTATTGATAAATGTGTAGGAAATGGTGGTGGCTACATGTTTAGTTGCTTTATTGTAACTATTGTAATTTTTTTTTAATTGGCTATCAATTAAATACAATTTTGAACAGCTGAAATGGTCAGACAATTTATTTTTTAATTCGTGAGTTGTGTTTAGAAGGTGCGCTGGTCAAATTATATAATCTCTGCAACAGGGATGCATACGAATCAGTTATTTTATCTACGTAACCTATATAATATGTATAAAAGTAAAACTAAAATGGTTTTATCAATCAATCAATAATAAAGTGACGTGATAAAATAAATTTATTACCTAGAACGTAATAGATAAAACATACATCATTGTTTTTGATCAAATTAGTTTACATGTAATTACGTATGTCGGCATGCGAAATTGAATTTTTAAAAAAAATAATCATGCAATCTTCTATTTCCGTCCCAGGTGCGCATATTAAATTTATGTTTGTTATGTATCAAGATTAAAGGCCGATTTTCTATAATGCTTGTTTTTTGAAAATTAAACTTTGATAAACTTCGTTGAAATATCATGAAATATACTCTGTGTATTTTATTTTTTTAGGAATTCTGGTGAAGTGAAAGAATACGAAACAAAGGTTTGTATAGCTTATTGTTTTAATTCTTTTAACGCCACTATTACTATTATTAAACATTAATACTCTAATGTTAATTCTTGTTCCTTCGATCGACCCTAACTTTTCGGCAAATTTTCGTTTGCTGGAACGTTGTCTGCCACAGATGTAGCAGCAACACCAAATTTTCGTTGGCTGGAACGTTTTCTATGACAGATTTAGCAATACGTGGCACCGCCTTGCTCAAATACATGTATGAAGTCCATCATGGAAATCTTGAGATATACTATTGAGATGTAAGAATGTGTTGGTGGTCTGTATCCATTTAGCTTCTGTTTACAATATTTTATTTAGGGCACATCTAAAATGTATAGATTAACACTTTAAAGATAAAAAATACAGATGCACAATAATAATGAGTATGCAAATCACATTTACTGGGGTATGAAATGTTAACAAGATTTTAAAAGATAAACTTTGTCTGATAATTTTTTTAAATAATCAAGACATTAGCCTAGTTGCACGATGATAAAGCTGTACGACATAACATAAATAGAAGTGTATTAAATTATCAAGACGTGAGCGGTGGGGTAAAACGTTTGTTAATATTGCTAATATTGATGCTGAGGAGTACAACTCTAGCAGCTGAATTATGTAATTTTTGAAGATTGCGATAAATTAGGAGAGAGTTATTATATATATAGATTACCAATGCCTATATAAGTTTTCTGGTGGCATTGACTGGTATATATTTACAAATTAACAACTTTTACAAATGTTATTCACTTGGGATTTCCGAGTAATGTCATTATCGAAGATAGCCACGCAAAGCCTTGAAATACGTCTACACAGCAGCCATTGCTCGATAGCAGCCTATGCGGTAGCAAAACTTGGATTTTGACCAAATTTGATAAAGATGCCTTCGTGGTATATGATCTCTGTCGTGTTTACAGGCTTGAAAAGATCCCATGACAGACAAAGTGGGAATTTCTCCAGAAGGGAGTACCCGTGAAATAACGATTATCTATAGAATTCATTCGTCGCCAGTCCGTCCCCAAAATTTGAAAACAATCAGTTAAAGACTACGGTCGCTATCCCATTTACAAGATTTTTTTTAGCAAAGAGCGGGTAACACTTGAACGAAAGGTCTTCGAGCGATGATTAACAATAAGGTCCATTCCCTCGTGATCCTAATGCTTCACACCAAGTCACGGAATGCTAAATATCGATAAGGTTTGTCCTCTCGTGACCACAACATCTCATGTTAAATGTGAGATATCTGTTAAAAACTATAGCCTCGATCGCGTTAATAGATCTGTCAAAACATAGCATTAATCGCTTTCACAAGGTTATTCGGCAAAGAGTGGGGGGGGGGTAATCCCAGAACGGACAGTCTCAGCACGCTGGGAATTTATAGGGTTCGTCCGCTCATGTTAAGTTTCTGAAAAGTTACCCTCTTCCAAAACTATTCCATTGTTTAATTTCGACAACACACGGTTCAAGTTTATATTTCTAAAATTTAAAGTCACTACTAGCGGGTTTAAAAGATTTCACCAATAGATCTAATTATACCAAATATCCCAGTGTTTTATATCTCGCTTCGTTAGCCTCGGGGTGCGTCATTAACTGACAGTTTACATTGAATAAGTGAATTATAAAACTCTTTTATCAAAACTGAAAGGTTGAAAACAAAAATAGGCCTGTGTAACTCAATGTTAAACAGTATTATATTTATGGTGATGTGTGGGTAAAAGAAGGTGTGAAATATCAATTTTAAACTCTGGCTTAATCTATATCCTCAATTTTACTTGTAAACACCGTGAGAAAGCCGCTGGATCACTAACCATGAGATCTAGGGTGTGTTCAGGAGATCCCGTGTACATTTTGGCGTGGATGTAAGGGAAGCCCTTACAGTTGGCATTGGCCACAGAGAAGGCGGAAACATGGCCTTCCAGGTAAAAAGTTCTCATAACGCGATAAGACGATAAACTCTTCAGTCATTCCTTCTAGAACTAGTAAAGCTACAGTCCCACTTTCTGATTTTACAGAATTGAGTATCATCAACTAACGTGACGTGTTGTATATTTTCAGGATGTCACCATGACCTTAGGTGAGGAGAAAGATACCGACGAATACAGAATCGTGGCAGAATTAGTTGACAACGAGGCTTTAGATTTGGGTCCTTACCACAAAATGTCCGATCAAACAGTCGTTGGGTCTAGTAATTGGGTACCAACAGAAGAGACACAAGAAGCACCTATATATTCGGCCGTTAACAGGGCAAGCAAAAAATCAAATCAAAGTAGTCCCGGCCATCAATACGAAGAAACGGAAACGTCATTTTCCGCCTTAACAGCCGATCCAGCTGTTGTTATTATGTAAAATGAATTGTTTTAAACACAAATTGCTGATATCTTATTCTTCCATTAAGAAATAACACGCATTAATATTATTATACATTTCTACATTAACCTACTGCTTCAAGTTAAACTTATAGCTATTTTCTTTTCAAATTATTTTCGTACGAAGTAAAACTACTCTAGTACATCAGGTTTTAACCGGTACAGGGCCTATTGTTATTGCAGTTTCCAAATTACTCCATCGACTGTCATTGTCAAAATCAGTCCAATTTCAAATCTAACAGGATATCACATATAGCTTTAAATGAGTAAAGCCTATTGGAATGAGGGGCGAGATAATGTTAAAAATCCCCTTACCTTAGATTGAAAGGTATGGAGTTTTTCACCCTTTCTTTAATCATTGAAATCAGGCACACCGCATTTTGGGAGAGATCTGTCTGCTGTAGATCTGATTTTTGTTTCCGTTTTATTAAGATATATGGCTGAAGAATCAAAATGAATAATGTATGACTGACTGAACTTCCTGTTGTTTATTTTTTCGTTTCGTATATTATTTGCTTTTTTATGTATATCATGTTCATTTACATAATTTACATCATTTATTGTGTGGACAATATGTTCGAATTTTGTCAAAATTGGCTGTGTTATTGTACATAGTAGCAATAGATACTTACCTGCTTTTTATAATTCACTCATTTAAACAAGATGAACAACAACCTATAATGATAGATTGCCATATATTATTTTCAGAGGTAATGATCTATATGTATATACATGTATTGTTTTAATATGACAAACAACAGTATTGCCTTGATCAAAATGTTAGATTCAAAATCGTTGCCTGCTTTGAAATATTCAAATCAGATTACTTAATTCTTCATAGGATCTACATATTTAAATAGTGTTTAAAAATATGAATATTATCACATTTTAAGTTATGACATAACATCAACAAAAGATAAATTGTCATTAATATATCCTTGATTATGTAGCATTAAACAGGTCATTGCAGAGAGAACAAGTTTTAAGTATTACATTTTGCTGGAATTTGACTCCACAAGACGAATTGTGATATTCAATATTATTTTATTTCTCTTGGGATCAATAATTTACTTTAATAAAACAATATGCACACATATATATTTTATAATAAATTCCATTACTTATCACATAATTATATAGCTTGTATTAGGAGATTTCAGTTTGTATATACATGTTTATATATCTCCTGTTATTATTTCACTGTTGAAATAAATTTATATATATTTTTTAGCGTGTCTTGTGAATTTCTAGACACGGTCATACAACTTATCGCGAGCTGTAGCATCCACAGAAGGAGTTTATCTCTGGCATTGGTAATAGGCTAACATAATCAGTACATGACGTGATAATGGCCATTTTAAATAAGAATTGCTGACTTAGTATTGAAACGAGATTAGATTATTGATCTGGTGTTTCGACCACAACCCAGGAACATTTTACGTACAGACAAGTTTTGCTGCTGGTGGTATATTTGATGACTATACAGATCACTAACGATTTCCCCAGTAGTCAAGCTCAAACCTTTCCCAAATTTTCGTTGGGTAGAACGCTTTCTACCTCGGGTGGTGCAACATTTGGCAACCCCTTGCTCAAAAGCACGTATGAGGTTCATCATAGAAAACTTGGGATATACAAACTGGTAGTAAAGGCCGAGAAACGTTAAATTTTCCGTCCTACACTTTAACCTAACCAACCTTGTAACTCTCGCATCATTCCACCTCAATTCACCAAATCCTCGTAGAAAATGTATATTCAAACCCTTTTCTTTGATTCAACAGTAACATGTCAACAAAGATCGCCATGCAAAAGCGAGGGAAAGGGGAAAGGGCGGGAGAGACTAAAAATAAGTTTGTTCCGTGTTTCGTCAGTGAACTGGATCTGGCAGTAATGAACAGCGTACACCGGTTGCGAGTAAGTCAAGACATTACGCCCAATCTGTTTCACAGAGAATTACTTACGAAATATCTCTGTAACAGACGACAGTTCACAACAGGTGCGTTGACTACACGCGCCGTTAGTCATTGGCTGAACGGCTCGTGCAATGTTTACTTAACACCTAACTGCTTCGGGCAAAATGATGCATTTTACTCGTTTTAATACCCATTTACACTAAATAGGAAATATTTTTTAACTCCAAATACTTCAAACGTCTTTATTTATTTTTCTTTTACCTCAAAAAAATGTTTCAGAATTTAATTTGTCGGAGTTAAAAAGTTAATATGCCGTACTCATTAAGCCTCGTCGATGTCATGCTTATCAGTGATTGTAGCGGCCAAGCGAATATTCACTGCGGGATCAGTTTGCATTACGCCGATTACTAATTCGTGGGGTTATTCAGTGGGAGTGGGACTTTTTCATCTTTAATTTTATGTTATTTTAAATTTTCCAAATAAATAATGATTCTGATAATGAAAAATGATTCATAATTGTTCGTACTATAGTTCACCGTAAATCAATGTATTATTCTCCAAAGATCGGTTTCTCAAACATTGATCAAAGGGAGATAATAAAATAAAAGGAATATTTTTCAATCTTTCCCGTTTGCATTATGTTGATTTACTTAGGCAGTATGGAACAAGCCCATTATCGCAAAACAGGTTAGACAAATGAGGTTCAAACATTTTTCCAAATTAAAACAATTTTAAGATATGGCCATCTTAAGTTCACATTACTTTCTGCGGATTCTTGAATTTCTGTCCACGTCTCAGCGAACATCCTGGTCAACTGTAATCAATTATCTATAAGCGAACATCGTGGTCAACCTACCCTTATCTTCTAAATCACTCGTTAAATAAAAGGGACAATAACATTCTTGCTGGCTTGGTAGCTCCAGAAAATAAATAATACCCTTATTCTAAGTACTAGATGTTTAAATGTCCTACCTGTTGTGTAAATTATCCATTACAACCTATTTTATTTGTCCAGAGGGTTCGAAAATATTTTAAAATCCAAGTCACATTTGAAAAGCCTTAAAGGTTTACGTTAGACTTTTCAAATCAATTGATTGAATTTTTCCAATTTTATAAATTAGGTGTGTTAAGATGAAATTTATATCATCATTTAATTGGAATATTCTAAAATAATACGATTTGTTGACCAGAATGAAGATTGGGACATATTTTTCAGTTACATCAAGAGTGTTATTGGGGCTTTAAATAAAAACTTTAAAAGGGCAACAATTATTGGACTATATCCTGAAATCTGAATCAGTTGTTGGGTTGGTTCTTAAGGACTTGGACCTTATAAACTATTACAGTCCGTGATACGGGCCGATATGGAAAGATACTTGACGATAATTGGAAAGATATTGATGGTGATTTGCAAGAACAATTTTGCCTTATTCTTCTTTTTTTAATAGACCGAATAATATTTTGTTTTTAAGTCTACGAACATGTTTTTTTCTGTGTTTTTTTCTTTTTCTTTTTTGTGGCAGGCTTATGACGCATGTTACGCCACGTGTGTCATTAAAGCTGAACTCCGATTACAAAACTACAGAAATGATCAAATAAAAAAAAATACTGCCAAACATAATCGCCATACTTGTTTTCAATTTGCAGAAGAAGTATGGCCGTTGTACGGTGTACGAAAACAGAGGCAGGCCACGCCCACATCCAGTATACACTTTGGCCACCACACTGTCCACATCCGGCTAGCAATATTTCAACTACAAATTATCTACTGAGTGAGCGGTTTTTTCTCTATAAGTTTACTGAAAATATTATTGCTACACAACTATTATCTCTGATCAGGTACATATTATTTTACTAATTAGAAGAAATAAGTAACCTACGGTATATTTTTGCTCTAAAAGTATGGGAAAAATTGTCTTACCCCAAACAAACAACAAATCTACCGACATCATCCAACCATGTTTATTCTTATTTCTTGAAAGGTTTTGCACAACATGTTAGAAACACCAAATGATTTCTAGTATTATAAAGTTCAGTATTATCGTTCCAAAATATATCCAAAGCAGCAATAAAACAACTGTTCTCTCCATCGAAGAAGTATGTCTTCACTTCAAAATATTTTTCATCTTGTTGTTATTTATGACGATCAAGGGACATAGGTGGTTATGTCAACATGTTAGATGTTATGTCAACAACATAGATTTTTTGTTGTTTGGAGTAGTTTTCTTTCATTTTTAGAGCAAAGGTACACCGGACTTTACTTATTTCTTCTAATTAGTAAAATAATATGTACCTGATCAGACATAATAATTGTGTAGCAATAATATTTTCAGTAAACTTATAGAGAAAAAACCGCTCACTCAGTAGGTAACTGGTAGTTGAAATATTGCTAGCCGGATGTGGACAGTGTGGTGGCCAAAGTGTATACTGGATGTGGGCGTGGCCTGCCTCTGTTTTCGTACACCGTACAGCGGCCATACTTCTTCTGCAAATTGAAAACAAGTATGGCGATTATGTTTGGCAGTAATTTTTTTTATTTGATCATTTCTGTAGTTTTGTAATCGGAGTTCAGCTTTAAAGATGCATTATGTAAGATTTTGATAAAGAGTTGGCCATTCTTGTTATACTAGCTTAAACATAGAAATAAATAATGAATACGTTGAAAGTTGAAAATTTCTTCAAATTACTTTATTCTGAGCGAAGCTATGAGCGTTGGAAGATGTAGACCAGATTATTTAACGCCCACTCGACACAAACTAGGTCATTTGGGGACTAACATATGGTTTCAATTTAGCAGTGGGAGGAAACCGGAGTGCCTGGAGGAAACCCACGAGGTTGAGAAGGCGCCCTATCTCCAAGCCACATACGCTCACACCAGGGATGGAAACCACAGCCGCAAGCCAAAGGTGACCGGCCAGCTAGAGGTCGAGGCGCGGCACCCTAGACCACTACCCCCTCCCCCCAATGAAATATACAGACTTAGCTCTTGAATAATTATATCTTTAAGTAATATATTAATCTCTAGTGCTCGGTTAGTTTATGCGTGAGAAAGGATGATTTAGAGATGAAACTCGAGGTAGAAACATGTTCAGGTCATCATGTTCCAGCAGGCGGTGCTTAGTTATAAGAAATCGTGACCCCATACTCGGATTAATATTACGCTAACTTTGTGTGAAACTTTAGCGGGGGGATAATTGACGATTTGAATTTTTGTATTTATGAATTATGGATGTTGTTTTGGTTCGACAACAAACACAAAATCTCACTGGTTATATTTCAGTTTCATTTTAATACATCTGTATAGCCGTAGCTATGTGGTTGGATTATCTACAGTAGTGCAGATGTGGGTTATACTTCCTCAATCATATTTCACTTGAACTAACGTCAATTGTTACAGTTATATTTTACTGAGGATTCCCTTATACATCCAAAATTTGTGATATAGGTGTGGCATCCTTAAACGGTTGTTTTCTGTGTAATAAATTGAAATAGAATACACATATCATAAATATGTATATTAAAGGGAAACAACTCTGTAGTTTTTAATTGTCATTAAAAGAAAAATGTTGTTTTTCAATACTTAGAATAGCTGTAAGCTTGAAAATGGAACAAGATATGTATTTTTAATTTAATGGGCGGTTATCATTTTCCGTTGGGAAGGGAACATTAGAATAAAAATAAAAATGAGATTGGGTTTAAATTTCTTAATGTCCTACATTTTCACAACGACCAGGATAATGAAGATTGCCTACGCCACACAGTGTGCTGTAAGGGATTTTTACCCCGGGCAGGGGGCTTTCCGCTTACTCCCCGAATTGTAATTATCACGGATTCTCTTACGTTCGCGCTAATATCTGCCCTAAACCACTGACAAGTGAACTAAATCGCAAACTTTCTTGTCCTCCATTCCGGTATTCGAGATCAGGCCATTCGGCTTGAGAGTTCAGTTCCCTGATACGCTCGAACAACACACCCTAACAAACATAAATATCCAACATGACGTAGGATTATCCTTACAATGATCCACCCTAAATACACAACTTAGTCAAACAATAAGTTTTCAAGAAGTTATTCCATCGCCAATCATGAAATATAATTATTCCAGTACTCTTATTTCTAATGATCGTGGAAGAATTGTCAGTTTTAAGGAACAAATGGGATAAGCTACAGATTTAAAAACTTGCATGAACTTGACAGTTGTTATAACAATAATTCAATCAACTGAACAGCGACCGTTGTTTTAATTATCTTTACTTTGTTAATTAGTCGATCGTCTCACAATATTTAGTTTACATTTCCTTCAATGTCAGAGACGAAAACATCGTGTTCAGTGGTAATCTGTACTAACGCTATAGCACTGGAACAATTAATGCCCTGATTGTTCACAGTTATCCTCGTTGTAAGTGACACAAAGGGTAATTAAACAGCTTTTGTCCATATAGAGATTATCAAAACGACAATAGGGGTCTTTAACTGGCGGCTAAATCGCTTTCAAGGCTCAACAATTAACCCATTCAAACAACATGTATATCACTCTGTAATGTCGAGTTAATGCCCCTAGCATTATTGTGGTTCTGTTGGTATTGACGTGACAGTGTGGTGGGCCGGTGAAAAATTCTTGTCTCTTCTAGTGAAAGCACATGGACTCAACGCTGGAATAATGGTCTATAATCGTTAAAAGTATTGAACGGTTTTCGTTATTTCGTACATTAAGCAGCTGTCCAGATTTAAGGTATACTAGTACATGTAAAACATGTTGCTATAATAAATGGTGACGTCGCTTAATGTTTATATATGCGGTGAGAAAAAAGCAGAAGAGTCTATAATACCTGGGACAAGACCTAGAACGTACAATAGACCAAGTCAAGCGTTACTTCTAAACTTCAACCTGCCTTCAGATAGTTTTGTGTTCTAGTAATGCAGTGAAGTTTATATTTCGTACATCAAATAACTATGTAGTGTTGGATTTTATACATCTTCCTGATTTTTACCCAGACGACACACATGGCGGGAGAAATTAGCCGTTTGGTGGTTTTTGGATGTCTATTTCAAGGTAAGTTGATTGGCAGATGTGTTTTTCTTTTTGTTATGTCTAGAAGTGTCAGTGATATGTATAGACACTAGACGACTTATTCTTCAATACAGATCAATGTTGGACAATGTGTAACGTGCTTGGTGGTAAACCGTACGTTGGCTATATATAGTTGGTATCAATATTGGTATGTCAAGTATTAATGTATGGTATGGTAATGCTAAAAAAACTATTATCCAATGTGCTCATTGTATCTGTATTTCAGTAACATGTTGTGAAATTTGACTATCATCTTACCATCGTTGTCAAATATAATTATTATAGCTACGTCGTGCATTATAAATCCAAAATACGGAGCCATTTTTTCAATTACGCTACGTGTTATAAAATTACAAAACAGGATAGGATATAATGTATGAATGCACAGTTGTGTTAAAATCTTTTTTTTCCTCGTTCCTGTATAGCTCTACTGTATGTAACAGTTATTCTTAAAGATAAATTATTCAAGAGCTCCTTTGCCTATTATAGGTCTTTTTCGTTAGACCTAAAAAATACATGAATTATTTATTAGAGATTTATTAACATGACATGATCATATGTAATCCACTCTCGAATATACCAGGACCGTGGTTACGATAATAAACAACCAATGCACACGTACTGTCAAAACTTCAAACAGCGATAACGTGGCTTAGAATAAAGTAATTCGAATGAAATACATATACATGTACATATTCATTTTGTATTATCTATATTCGAACGATTATGGCAAAAAGGGTAATCTCTTAATCTAAATTTTACATAATGTATCTTTAATACACCAGGAAGAATAACGACGTCACATATTTTTATCCTCTTAAAGTCCTTTGTCTGTGTGTGTGAATAGAATAGAAAAACAACAACTGTCATTATAATAAAGATAAAATGCGACCTGAGATTTTCTCACCAATACCAATGTACTTTGAACACAATTGAAGTACCCAACAAGTCAAATTGTTTGCCCGTCTATCAAAAGTGAAACATGTGTCCCGGTCCCTTTCCTCCCAGTTATGGTAAATCACAATGATTTAAATTTTAAAAAAAATTTAAGATGTTCTTTATAAGAGGTTTAAAACTGACTGTTTTGACCATAGTTAATTTTGAAAGTTATGCCTATCTCCTTGAAAATCGGGACACTATTTTAACACATTAAGGTATGTCTTATGTAGATAAATTTCTTAGTTTTAATCGTTTTATTAAACAAAATTTGACGAATATCACGGCATCATTCCACATTATTCTGCTACTTTGTGAATAAGTTTTTTGAATTTTATGGAAAACTGACAGGCCTTTCGACCTTTTCTTTAAACATACCGCAAATAATGTTGCTGAATACAAGTCAAGAAATTGTTTGTATCCGAATAAGAATGACGGCTAACATATTTGTCAAAACGAAGTTAAGTTTGTAAAGATGTCTACAAGTGTAAACCCAATAAGGTTTTAGACGATATTTGAACAGTCATCAACATCTGTCAGCAGACATCTTAAACAATCTCATCTGAATTTGGGTAATTCAAACGGCTAGACAAAAAGTGGTAAATGTACGAAAATCGTCAACTTGATGAACTCGCAGGATAAAAAAATATAATAAACTCGAACAAGGTCAAATGACGTTGTTGATTTAAGAAATGAATAGGATAGGCTGACTCTTTCTGGAACACTCGATATCACCTCTCATTTAGGTGTTCACACAGAAGTACAGCACACATACGTTTTATAGTCAATTGAAATGATGATCTGCAGGTAGATTTTTTAAAAAAACCCGGAAGGCTGCTGGGTGGAAAATACCCCCGGGCTAAAGTTAGCTAAATGCAGTGGTATGTAGGATGTTTATTGAAAGGTGAAGCATGTAATTAAATGGACTGTATGTGTCTTTAACATTAGCCTAAAATAAGGTCAAGTTTCGCCCTGGCTGAATCATTCACACCCACATTTTGGGTTAATACAAGCACACCAATTCTTACCTACAATAGGTTCAATATTAAAAATACAATCTACATCACGATATGAAGTGCCCACACCCTCTCTCGTTCATTAATCATGTCAATTTAAAAGACATTTTATTAACTCATAAGACATACGTAATTTATACCTAGATTGTATTCTTTTGAAACATAAGGTGCATAGTAAACTAATAGGTTTTAATCAAAAAATATATGAAAGAACAATGTCCAGAATATCGCTATAGGAAGGTGTGACATTATTATCATAATAAACCGTGTGTGCCAAATTTTATAATAATTCTTAACTTGATATTTCAATTGATTTATTCAACCGAGCACCTCACAATATAATGGTAAGAAATAATTTAAAACATAAAAAGTGCTCATGAAAACATGAATATAGCCTTTATATGTTTATGTGGATGAGTTGTTATTATTGATAATATAAAAGGCGTTGTCACCGATGTTGAAAGGGTATTATATTATAAGGGTTGTATGATTCATTCCCAACTAAGCATTTTGAGGAAAGTTCCTCGGGATTTTCCGGCATTGTGTTCGCCTGACAAATAGCAATGTCTTGTCGTTTGGGTGGTGTACGTTGGTATGCAAGTAAAGAAACCGTTGACCGTTGGAATTAGAAAATAAGAGTAAGCGTTAGCGCCGCTGTCTTGGCAAATCTTCCCCTAAAGCACACTGCACAATCCTCTTGGTGCAAAGCTGTAGGACGTTAAACCCCACTTCATTTCATTTGTAACTGTGGTATTATCGAAGCCGTGTATATCTTTTTCTTGAGTGTAACCATTATAAACACTAACGATCAATTTATATACCTAATTAGTATATTAGCCACAACCCCATCCCTAACAAAGCAAAATTCTACCAGCACTATAACAGTTACTATATAAATACACTTGTTTCATCATCTTGTTAGCCAAATAAAGCTATGCATACTAGACAGTTTAATTGTAATTAGTGAAACTTTAGACTGAGTTTGATCAATCAGATATCAATAAAATAATAAGAAAGCTGAATATTGCAAATACAATAATAATTCATCATTGTTCAATATCATAATTGCATCATAATTATAACTCAAAACCAATTTATTAAACAGTTTATTATATTAAAAACTATCGATCAATATATTATATACTAAATTCTGTATAATTGCTTGAAATTAGCACTATGTTTATACGTTCGGATTTTGTTTGTATATCTATAGATCGTAAGATCTCCATACTGAATAAATATTATTATTATATGTGTGTGTTGGGATGGCCTAGTGGTCTAGAGTGCCGCGCTTCGACCTCTAGCTGGCCGGTCACCTCTGGCTTGCGGCTATGGTTTCGATCCCTAGTGTGAGCGTATGATGGGCGCCTTCTCAACCTCGTGGGTTTCCTCCGGGCACTCCGGTTTCCTCCCATTGCTAAAGGCCCCTACGCGCAAGCGAATTATTGAAATGAAATTTTAAAAAAAACATATGTTAGTCCCGAAATGACCTAGTTTGTGTCGAGTGGACGTTAATCCCCATTTCTTTCCCCCTCTCTCTCTCTCTCTCTCCCTCTCCCTCTCTCTCTCTTATATATTACGTTTGTATTTCTAATGCTAATACTACATGCATTGAGGCAAATTTAAAATTGCATCTTGTTAAACGTCTATTAATGTTTGACGCTTAGACGTAAATATTTTATTTGTTATTAACTACATATTATTATTTTGTATAATTCATGAGGCAACAATGTTCACAATAACTGATTGATAATCGATATTCATGTTGATAAAATATTGATAATCGATCAATAAAAAGCAATCACCTGTAGTGATTTCTATGAAACAATGACAGAGTAACTTTCGTCTAGAATTGATTCTCTACTTTGAAGTATTTTAACTATATAGTAACAACATATAGGACAGAAAACACAGAATGCGCAACAAATATTTAATATGACAGGATTATGTTAGATTTAAAATAGGTAGGTTTGTAGTCATTGTTGTCGAGTCTCTTTTAAAGAAATTTGTTTTACATTTATCAGAAAGGGTGGAGCAAGATACGGTATCATTTTATTTCAATAATTCGCTTACATGTAGGGGTCATTAGCAGTGGAGGTAACCGCGGGACTGAGAGAAAACTCACGACGTTAGGCAGATGACAGTACACCTTGTCAAGTACTCGTGTGGAATCGAAACCACGCCACTTGATCCGAGATAGTATTATGGGGGTAGGATTTAATCCATAATATAATAAATCCAAGATAATACACCATATTTATGTTTTAAACCGATCGAGTCTTTCAAATAATTTCCATTCTCAATGTATTATAAAATGTTATACTCGTGAAGGTGATTTAAGTCGGATTGGGTAGTATTCAGCTAGTGACTGGAGAAACGTAACAAAGAAAAGTTATGACTTAAATATACATTATGCGAGATTCATATTGAGAGCTGACATAGTTTCAGATAGATTATAGGAGTTTAAGATAGATTATGAAAAGGGAATGTTGTGAAATATTTCAGTCAAATTACTTCATTCTGAGCGGAGTTATCGTCGTTTGCAGAACAGTGTAGTTTCGATTATCATTGCTCCAGTAGTTACGATGATAATCAAAGTCTAGATTATCCATTTTAAAATTAAATTATTAACTCCCAATCGTATTTAAAGCTGTTGAAAATCAGAACAATCCAAAGTTCTAGAGATTTGATTATGGCTTGACATGTAAATAAATGTCCAATTAATGATTTATTAAATATTGAAGGCCAAACGCAATATCTGAATATGGCATACTGTATTTAGCTATTGAATAATGCATCATTAACTTATGTTATTAATAATAATGAATTCATAATGCAATTATGATACGATATGTCGAAGTGTTGACTTTATTCAACTGTATTAATGTTAATACAGAATTCAGAATGCAATTATATCACGATTTGTCAAGGTGTTGCCTTTATTCAACCACAATGCTGCTCAATACGTCATCACGGATGTAAGCATCTTTGTTTTTATATACGATAGAAGAATAAAATCTGTCGTTACTTTGAAACAGATCAACTTTTAATCTTTTCTAATTGTCATAATAGGTTGTCTTCTTGCAAATCACATTCGTTTTTCCCTGGTGATATTATGTGAGTTTTAATGCCAAACTTTTTTTTATAACCACGCATTGTTAAATACATATGTATTCAGAAGTGCTTAATTTTTTTTCTTTGTGAATATACGGGATCTATTTTAGTTTACAAAGTGTTCTTCCAACTTGTGACTTGACACATATACATATGTAAATATTCTTATCTTTGATGTCACCCACTCAACTGTGACTACACGTAATACTAGCCACAATCATTAAGCCATATTGTACGTAAGAATATTTTCAATAAGTAGTTTATATTTCGAAATCATGGCAGGAATTGGATGTACATATACGAACATCTCTTATAAATTTAATTACACATTTTTCTTCCTGGTAGTTTTGAACATATCGCTCATAAAGTTGACGTTTTGTTAGCATTTCTTTCTGGACAAATGACTTGACCGAGATAAAAAAAATTAACATTTTATCTGTGAGTTTCCGGCTTCATGAGCTCAGTTATTGGTTGCAAATAGATGGGATAGACTGATTTTCATTTTTTTACTAAATGACTTACAAATCGTGAAAATGTTCATGATTTATTTGGTCTTCATTGCCGATCATACAGTTATATTTCATAATGGATTCAAACGGTACGTCATTTTTGAAACATGGGATACTATCGACAGTAGCTATCAAGGTGTCGATTTGGAGACAACATGAAATGGGGTTTAACATTCCAATCAATCAGGCTGATAAAGACGGCCATGCAGTTTCTAACATTCCCCTGTTCTGCTCCGCCTTGGCTAATGAAATGAGGTGTAACGCTCCACTGTTCTGCTCCGGCTTGGCTGATGAATACGGGAGTTTGGTATGACGGAAATGTTTTTTCTTACAGCGGGCTATGACCTACTCTTATCAAGGGTTCCTTTACGTCCCACTGTTCTGCTCCAGCTTGGTTAATGCAGACGCGAGTTTGGCATGAGGGAAATGTCCTCGTAGCGGGCCATGAGCCCATGACCTACTCTTATCAAGGTTTTTTTTTACGTACACACCAACGTGTAAACGAGATCTTAGTTTTTCGTCCCATACGGACGAGTAGACGATTGCTTTCCTGGCCTTTTGTCCGACACCACTGTCATGGGGAAACGACACTGAATAGTGTCGAGGAACTTTTCTCAACAGCAACATGCTTCTAGTGTTATAAATGGGAATTCCTCATTTTACCCTCCCGAATGACTAGACACTTTTTCATGCCTGGTCCTGAATTGCAGATGAGTTGAAAAACATGAATATTAGTTGCTTTATGTAGATACCATATTTGTTTATTTACGGCTATCGTGGAGCTGACCCTTTAAAGTTAAGTGTACAGGTGTCCCATTTTAAAACAGTAGTCGACGTCTATGTATAGTTTTTATCAGTGTATAACCTTCAGGCTAGAGACATTCAGTGATCCATAAAGATCAGGCTTTTATTTTCTAGTACAATAGATGTGTAGGTATGTTAATTACCTATACAGATTACAACCCATCACTAGTTTACTCCCCTTTATACTTGGTCCTTACATTATCTTAGTAGGATCACAGGTCATTTGACCACTATACAGATTCTATCTTTATTATTCAACATGGTCGACACGTCATCATTAATCCATGACCAGATTTAAAACTTTTTTTTTGTATCTGTAAGTATCTAGAATTCCCCCAATTCATGACTATGAATATGATTCGGGTCATAGCGTACACAAGGCTGACGTCCAAAAGAAAGCAGAGCCGTGGTGAGAGTTTAAATGGCATGAGTAGGTTTTAAGTCGAGTGACACAAATATAAGCGACGGTGTTGTCCTCTCCCTCATCGTGAATGAAATTTTTAAAACGGTGAAATTGGAGACCCATTTTCTAGTAGGTGAAATCTGAGTATATTGCTTAGGAGTGATTCCAATCCTTCGCCCAACAACGCGCCGCACCAATGTCTTCTGACAACTACATGTATTGTGCAGGTTTCGGCACACTATACTGTACTTTCTGTATTAAGGGGTGTTGTTTCTTCAGCAAATTTCTGTGCGAAATACATGTTGGGATTTTTGAAGATAGTGAATATGAGTACTTGAATAACAAGTATATGTACTTTAAAACACACTCTCACCATCCTCCTGACAGAAATTATACCAAGAACATGCGTAATATGTGTTAAGAAGAATTCAAATGTTTTATTATGACACTCTTAATGATTATAATCTTCAACATAATTAATTGACACGGTTGCCGTTCTTCCTTCTTTTCTTTGCAAATATTTACCAAACTGTGCAAATAAAAATGATATAACACGAAGAAACGTGTTATACAATTACTTATAATATTTATTTTAAAGCATTATATTAGACGTATCGATATACAAGTAAAACACTATGAAAATATGACATAATTGATAAATTGCTTGAGTTACACGGTTTGTAGACATAAACAACGTGCACTTGATTCATGTGCATAAATAGATTTAACTTACCGTTCTTTTTATACGTACATTAATATGTACCAATCCATCCAACATGCTGGAGTCCACTCATAATACGTAGACGGTATTGCATGATTATAAAATATTAGATTGTAACATACGAAACATAGTCAACAATTAACTCCGCTTGAGAAAGGTCACGAAGCTAGTTGACCGACAATTCAATTTCTGTATCGACGATATTAAGAATATTGAAATGTATTATTTTTCCGCTTCAATTTAACAAAATTGAAACGCTTTATTTAGTCTTTTTGTGTGTTGAATGGGTTAGAACAAGACATCAAAACAATACCAGTAGATTTAAAGTAGATAGTTCCATGTGAGCAGAATGCAACACTAACAATGTTTACCAACCCGAAAAAAAGTTAGCATTTCAAATACCCTACGGTCGTCACATTGATATTGTCGGTATTGAATGACGTAACAATATATTTATCTGATTTATGATAATGTTTTCGATTATTGTATATGATTTGTTTATACTGAAATCCGAATAGTGGTGACGAAGTACAAATGTAGGGCATGCTTACTTTTATTGCAATACTGCCTGTTCTTCAGATGTAATCTGTTTTCCCAGTTCTCAATATGGTCAAATTAGACCATGCAGTTATATACTAAGATCTTAAATATAGTTAGACTAACGCACTAGAAACTTTTAATTTAAACTTGTTCAGGAGATTGCTTCAGCATCACCAGTTTTTCTATACTTGTGGATTAGAGATAATAACACCCATGATGTATTATGATATTAATATCAAGCGTAATGCATGTTATTAAAACGAGAAAAACGTGACACAGTGAGTGTAAAAATGAACTGAAGTGAAATGAAATGAAGTAGTGTTTAAAGTCCTATACTGTTCTGCTCACATAAGTGAACATGGGTTGGTGGTATATCTGGATAGATATAAAGGCAGTATTTTTTTATAGCTTTCTCCTGTGTTTACATAATCAGATAGTCTAATGTCAGTATTGTTCCAATGTAAATATAGGGATAAGTCTCTATACTGACTATTACATTGATCCAGTGTAATACTGTTATGGGGTTGTCAAATAATGTTATTAGGGGGTTTAAATAAATAGTCTGACATAGATGTACCATGGTTGACAAGTATTTGAATAGATTCTATCATACCAGATAAAATTTTAAACATTTTATTTTGCTCACGATGACTGAAAAGTAAGCTCGTAATTGAATAATCACTGAATATTATTCAGTGTCCAAACTTTATTGGGATACTTAATGAGTAAGATTTGCCAAGCGCATAGTTGCTTTAAGACAGTGGCAAGGTTGTTGAGCGTTAAGGGCAATGGATTATGGATGAGAAAAGGACACCGGTTTCAATCTCGGTTCTTACTTGGAAGCTGCATTGGCAAAAAAACACCAACAAAGTCCACCTGTATATATAAATACACATTAGCGCCAACAATGAACAGTAGACGGAAACACCACTATTAGGACAATATTCACCTCTCTGGCATAGCACATGTGACCATTGATAACAATTTAACCATATGTTAGTCTCAAACTAAGATATTGTTATTTATCTCAAATTACAGGGGTTTGGATTACCAAATGGTTAGCATGTGCGCGCGGTATCATAGGTCTGTCATTGAGTCAACTGGCGTGGTTTCGATTCCCCGGTTGCACGTGACGGGGAGTTAGGTCGCCTGTCCAACCTCGTGGGTTTTCTGTGGGTCTTCCACTTTCTAAAGACCCCTACGCGCAAGCGAATTATTGAAATGAAATTCAACTATGTGTTAGTCCCAAATTGACCAAGGTTTGTGTCGAGTAGACGTTAAACTCCATTTCTCTCTCTTTCAAATTGGTCGAAATATTGTGTTGGCGAGTCGGTAAGCCCCATTTCATGTTTACTTTGAAGTCACTTATTTCCCTCGAGTATGTATACAGAGATATTAAATTTGGATCAGATCAAAATATCGACGTTCATTAACCGACATAAAGAAAACATTATTATTGTTGTATCTCTATGACAGTTTGTGAGGTACAAAAAATAAACATTGAAAACAATTAGAGTTGTTAATGCAAGTGGAATTGAGGCTACAAAGAGAATCAATCAATAAAAAGGATGTAGTTAGATCAATCAATAAACTATATAGAATTAATGGTGATTAATTGGTGCATTGAACATCTTTCTATTTCCATTAGTGTTTTTAACATTGTGGGTTTGGGTTAATGACCTTGAGTATTGAATAGCTATATGGCTTATAGATAATTTTGTTAATGGGTAGGATGGGGTCAACAGACTCGCTTCACCAAATTTCACGTATTTCAGACAGCTCACCCTCAAAATAATATGCCTAATACAATGTGCAACAAAACAGGGACAGAGCAAAGCTACAATAGATAGGACAAAATAGATCTACATTCATAGTAAATATAAAACAATAGCTTGGAGGAAATAGCTTGTTTACATCCGCTTCCACCTATGTATAAAGGCCTGAGCATCACCAGTTCCGAAAACGGCAACGTATACCCCGTTCAGACGCGCAAGTTAAACTAGTTTAACTTATCCGGCGATAGTTAATTCAGCAATTTTCGTAGTCTGAACGCATATGTGGAGATTTTAAACTAGTTTAAAATATCCACATCCGTAGGTGAATTGAATTCAGCTTTTTTTTTTATCTGGTTTAACTTTCGGCGTCTGAACGGGTAGGATTAAAATATCCGGATATTTTCACTCTGGACATGCGCAGTGCGTAGTAAATAACAATCTTAGAAAAATGGCGGCTTCTAGTGCTCATGCGCGTTTACCTCTGACCCTTGACCGACGAGGTCAGGAACATGGTCAGGAATGTTAATCCAGTATAGTGCCAGTATCTTAAAACACGTATGAACGCAAAAATTGCCGGATAAAAATCGCCGGATAAGTTAAACCAGTTTAGTTATAAGCATCTGAACGGGGTAGTAGATACCATATACACATCTATCCTTCTACGTCGAGTAGAATCGTCACCAATGGTCATCATAATGAAATAAACACTTATTTAAAGATACTTTATGTAAGAAGAAAATGCGACTATTGCAGGTCTTTTTTTCGGCCTCAGATGCTATATAATTTTTTCAAAAAGCCTGGGTGGTCGAGATTTTTAATGGACTGAAACACGATCGCCATTTAATAATTCAATTTAAAAAAAATAATTGTGATTATTAACGCACAAAATAAGTAACATGACTGAAAATTTCAATAAATTACCTATTTTTAAATGTTATAGCGAGGTAAGTCCGCTCTATATCTAAAGTTTACATAATGGATCTTTAATACCTGCCGGGGAAAAGTAGAATCCTGTATGTTCGTTTATTGCATACGGATCTCTGCTCGATATGTTACGGTTTCTGTCTGTTTACATTATGAGATATGTGTCATGCATTCTGACGTTTTAATACCAAAATGATGCGCTTGTGTATAAAATCATCTCCTGGGACTTTTGTGGTATTTATCCTTGAAGGTTTCCAGAACGGAGTAGACGTATGCAATCAATATATCAGTTTATGACAGGACAATAATGTATAGCATCATGTATATTAGAGTTTATTCTCTCGCAGTATACTAGGCAAACAGGTAGGCAGTAGCAAAATGACTTGAATGATATGTATATAACACTTTAGTATACCCTAGATGGTTTATGGGCGTGTGTATAACAGTTTTAGTTTTGAAAGGCGGTGAAAACCTTTGCCTATAGTAAGTGTTCCAGAACTATATAATTACCCCTACCGCTGTTCGGGTTCAGTGACTACTAGCGAATTAAGATTTTTCAAATCATTCATTGCAGATTTGAATAAATTTTATATTTTATCCATTGTAATTCTATGGTTTATTATTAGCTTTGGCGTAATATATATTGCTTGATTTAGGATGTGACATTACTCATAATTTAACCTGCGTTACCTTTGGAAAGGATTGCCCAATTTAATAATGAACTTTTGAAACTCTATTCGTGTAATTGCATTAAATATTTTCCATAACAGAAACGATATGGCACGACTTCCCTATCTAACAGCACGTGTGTGTTACAGCCACTCTTTGTTTGATATCAAACATTTCATATGGCAAATTGCATTAATATCATTCTCTCCGCAGACGAAATGAAAGTATGCATGAGATCTTTAGTTGATTATTATATGAAAAATAGACATGACGGTGCAGAAAATGTTATAAAAAATGTGAAATCCATGAGAAATTATCGAGACCGACTTTCTTAATTCATATGGAAGGTCATCGCTGTCAATATTAAATGATCCGCTAATGTCTTCTCCATTCAGTATAATAAGTACAATGTACAAAGTCTTAATACCAGTAACGATTTACCCGAAATTCCTCTATCGCAAGAGTTAAATGTAAAACGTCAAATGTTAAGTGTCAAGGCAAATATTTTGTTGGAAAATTATATTTTTAACGACCTCTACATTTTACATTTGCGCTCTGCCACATCTCATTTGTCCTTCACCCTTCTACATATACTCAATGGAAACGACATTGTCGCCGAGCATTTACTATTGGCAACGATACCTTTCCATAAATTCATATCTTTGTTTAACCTCCATCACTGTATGTATACAGATGAAGATGCGAGTATATCTAACATATTGTCACGATTTTATGTCAAGATAGTCACGTGATCATATTCTTTTATATACCCCGGTATATTTCTCTTATACCTTGTAATATGATATCTATGAAAAGGTACATTATAAATCTCCGTCAAGGTTTAATACATGCGAGGTCTGGTGAACTAGGGTTTATAAAACGATATTAAAGTCTCGAATTACGCGGCTTGGAGGTGTTTGTGAATAGTTAAATTACTTCCTCCTAAAAGAAACTTTTCTTTGCTCTTGTGGTTATATTAAAACAACAACATTATCGAGCAATAAGTCAGAAATTGATATAGACAGCACAGTCTACGTCATTTGATAAAAAAAAATATGCTTCCAAAGAATGAACGGTCCGAAGTGAAGATTTTTTCCCAAAACGTGAGTAGTCGTTATTACCCTTCGTAAGTACTGTTATATCAAACTACTCCTGTGTGGATTAAGGAGAGTGGTAACATCGGTCATCTGGAAATGCGATAATTGTAGCCCCTTAAAGGGCAATCTTGGCGTCATTCATTATCACATATGTGATAGAGCTGGTTAAATACATTCCAAATATAATTTTAACACAGAGATCATTGCTACGATGGAAACGTTATGACGATTTCAAGAAACGGAAGTGACGAGCGTAAAAGAAAAACACGAGTTATCCTTCTATATAACTGACTGAAGTGCCGAGTGATAATAGATAAACGTGTGAATTTCTGCTCATTAATAATTCCTTCGAAGACCAAACGTTGTTATTTGACACTGTAGGGGGATATCCGGGGATATCCGACAATTCAAAAAAATAATTGACTATCACTAGATAATGGAAAACGAAAAAAAAAGAACGCCCATTACCATGTTTTTATTTAGTTAAGGGAACGTACGGACTATCGAGACATCCTAAACGACCCTGGTCTTTCTTCGCAATAACATTCGATGAATTCTGATATTAAATGCCATACGGCCATACCACAATGGTTGTTCTTGAAAAGGATCGCGTGACTTGCTGCAACGGATGCATTTCAAGTGATGTTTTCAGTTTGTCTGAAAATAAATTTCTCTCGACTACAAACTGGTTTGCCTCTATTTTACTTCATAGAAGTACGTTCCATGTACAGCATATCGTATTTGCTGGGAGCATTGTCAATGATAGATGTATCGCCATACTTTGAAGCCAGACGAAGACCCATAAAAAGCCTTTTCATTCGTATATGTCGCTGTTTTATTATCTTCCCGATATTTGATCGTTTATGGCGTGGCTATGTCTTTATGGTAGTTATATCATACCGTATATTTAAAGTAGACTATTATTACTATCTTTTTATTAATATTCAATCCAAACATAACAGCACAGATTTGAATCTCTCCTTTCACAACCTCACGTACCGTTTGATCTCATAACAAACTAACACAAACATAAAGTTTTTATTCGTCCATTATTTTGTTGAGACCCGTATTATTATTTTAATTTGGATGTAAAGCCAAAATTGAATTACAGGTTTGGAAAAATCATAACAGTTTATCAATATGCCTGTTGCTTAGGACACAATGACTCAGGTAAACTGTTATTTGTAAAAACAATTATGCACTTAATCTTTATTTCGGCTAAAATGAAAATGTGTATTGTATACCTCAACTCCTACGGTAAAAAAACTCCACAGCATTTACTAATCTATCCTTCCCCAACCTTTTAGTATACATGACGAAATGTAATAATGTTTAATAACGACTCGTGAACACAATGTCATTCGCCTTTGGATGATTTAGAAGCCAGCATTTTGAACTTCATGTAGATCGATTATGTACAGCATATCCCAATTATCCTTCGTCGATAAATTCCGATAATGCCCGGGCAAGTGGTATGGCATACGCCTCGAGGCTACCGTCACTACGTATATTCCCAATTGAATTTGAAGGATCCTATCTCATATAATTTTATCGGTAAGCTTTATGAAAAACATTCTACAAAGGTTGGTAATCCGGGAACGTGAAAGTAGTTCCAGTGGTGGACATATACAGCCGGGACTAGATGTAGGGTACTGGAGTATGCAGAGGTTTTCCGAATGGGGTTTAAGGTACCCATGTCCAGAGACCCCATACACGATGGAGGGTCTCCAGCTATAAAGTGAAAAGTTATTTCGTTTGTGAATCAATGTCTATATTTCCTCTAAATTATCTATTTAAAAAAACTTCCAATTAATATAGGGTATACATATTTGTACCAAAAATTCCATGACGAAAAGAAATAATATGTTCCTGGGGTAAAAATACCAGACGCATTACACATATTATGGGTCTCACAATATCTAGAAAAAAATCTTAATCCGGCTCTGAATTTCATACATCCTGGACTATCACAATACAGCTTCCCATTTGACTATTCTTTATTGAAAAGAAAAGGTGATAACCAGGATCTAATAACTCACAGTTAAGTTTTGATAACGTTCACAGGGATGTTTTAAACGTAAATAACAGTATTATATTACACGAAAATACTAATAACAGTGAAGAAAAAGTGATTAGAGAATTACATGTATCACAGAGACCATAAGGAGTACGGTCCTACTAATCACCAACCGTTAAGCAGTGTTACATACATATATGCTGAAACCAATGCCCTTAAGATCTAGGGTGCCTCCATAAGCCTGTGGTTTTAAACATCAGCCATCATCCTTGGCTTTGCAGAATTGTTGTATTTAAATCACATTTTCACCTCCCTGTAGTCGTGAGCGAGGGCTCGTGGGGGGGGCTCATGGCATTGGGTCCATTTTCATCTAAATCCGGCACTACCGACAAGGAAATTAAAGTATAAGGTTTAAGGTCATATTTTTCTGCACCGAATGGGCTAATGAAGACACTGTTCCTTGTTGGGCTCCGTCCTGCCATGCACCACTGATAATGGGGACCACACCGATAAATTTCGAGAAACTTTCTCGGCCAACTTCGGGAAAAAAAAAACAGAACTCACAGTTAGCAAATCAAAGTCTTACTCACTGAGCCACCGCGTGCTTTTGCTGATAGCGCCCAAATCATATCCAAATTTAGATCATTTCATAATGAATAGGAAAAGTTTATGGACAATTGGAATTTGGACAATCACCGTCTTACTTATAATCACTGACAAGAGCGTTTTGTGGTTAGTAGCACCCAACGCAGTACGAAAAATGACCGACTACGAAACGATATGCATATTCTACATAAATTATGTTATTAAAAAACAAATTCTACGCCAATCTGTCATATAGGTATGACGCTACGTAAAACGACTTTATATTAATGTTTACTTTAATTTGATTTCCAGACGGGAAGAAGGTGTCAGCAAATACTCATTTCTTATTACGTACTTATCACGATCATAATCCACGTGTGGGCACAAGATAGATGTATTGAGTATGAATAAAGAAGTTAAATATACGCAGTTGTATAGATTTAATTGAATAGAAGCCCGGTGCAAAATGTTGTTAGATCACCACGCCTTTTCCTATTATTATGGTTGACAATTTAATAGCTATTAAAGAAATTTTAAACAAAAATATATATGTACTCATAGCTACCCAATAATCACAACTTTAGGCGTTTATTACTAGCCATTACTAGGTGTAATATGACGTAATATACATCTGAACAAATCGTAGCAAATGAAACGGAGTCTGAACCAGTCTGCATAATGAAGACAGCCAGTAGACATGCGTACATGCCAACATTGTCAATGGAGTCTCGGTTTTCCGTTCAATCAGAACGACTCGGTGCTATTCCTTATCAGGAATTATAGAATTGCCCCAACGGACTTCCATAGACAGGAAAACGGTTCTCGTTTCTCGTATGGACGAAAATATTGTGGTACATATACACCATGATGGATGGAATTCAACGAACTGCTACCGCCCGGGCGATATACTCTTCTCTCGTGTTATAGCCTACATAAAAGTATCAAACTAAACGAATTATTTGTTGACAAAACGTCATTATGCGACATGTAGCATTCCTTTTGCTGCTCTCTTTGAAAATAAACAGATTCAGACTTTATTTACACCCTGTGTACATTTACATAACAACATGGAAGATGACGCATTTTGGGTGATTTTGATAACAAAAGTATCAAAAAGAGAACAACGAATGGCATCTTATATAATATTAAGTGAGATCTCTTGTAAAACTTGTCTTACATGGGGTGTAATCTTCCCGTTCTATCGTATGAACACTTCAAATACCACAAGCTCTTCAACACGTACCTGTCAAAGAGGCTTTAAGTACTGTGATATTGCCTTACAAGTCAACACAAACCACAATTTAATTGATCTGGTTCTTTTCGATAGTGGTTATGATCTGTGTTGTTGAATCCTGTGTCAATATGGTGTCCCCCTTGTTAATTACATCCGTGGAATATTACACAGGGTGGTCATAATCACACGTACATATAAGACACCGCTATGTGTGTGCAGGTTATACTACGATTAAGATTAACAGGTTTAACAAAACTATTTTAATTCTTGAGTACCAGTAAATATTAAAGAGTTGGCTTACTTCCTTAGTTACCAAGAGGCCTAATGGGTCAAAACAATATTGTAAAATTTATAAAATCGAGCAGACCTGTGTGATGTTGGTCAATATGAAGTGTTAGAATTGATTGATCGGAAGGAAATATTATTCGTTTTGAGATATTTTGTTTCGGCGGAATCTGTCGACAGTTAAACACGAAATCAGCAATATCTTAACATTGAGTGTATCTTTGTGCCTAAATGTAAACAGAAAATGCAGCCATGTATCACGTTTGCGTGTAAATTGTTGTTAATCGGTCAGATTATAGGTATTTTTGACAGCCACTGGAAAGACAATTCGGGAGTTTCCGTTAGTTCCTAAGGATTGTAGTCACTATAAAAATAGCCATGTCACATTGCATTAACCCACTTCTTAAAAAATAACTTTTATTGACACATTCAATGAGATGTAATTCATTCTATATGACATATCGTCAATAGACCACAGGTGCCGAGAACTCTATTCATATTGAAATAATGTTGATACACATGGTTGGATTTCACTTTTAAAAATTGGGCGCCTGTGGAAGGGGGGTGCCTTCTACGTTTATTTTCTTTTTGACTTACATTTTAAATATACCATTCATCTATCAATTGATTTAATCACATTAAAAATTTATCAAATAATTGTTGAAATAATCCTTTGTCATTTGCGAAAAAATATCGAATATGTCCTATCTGATTTATCCGCCCCCTTCAAAGATTTATATTATGATCTACCCATATTCTATATCCTTGGCCTAATGGATATAGGGATTAGACTAAGTGAGGTCAACAGCGTACAACTTTCAACCTATTACCCTGTTTTTCATACTCAAACATAATGCAAACTATACAAACACGGTCTTAATTTAAGCTAGATCATTCGGTCTATCGCGTTAACTAATGAATTAGTGTTATATGTTATTATACCACTGTTATGTGTTGTATTGTTATTATACCTATATGGTATGCATTGTTATTATACCAATGCGGTATGTATTCTACGTAACTAATCTCCATTGAATGCATCGAGATTTATTACATTCATCAAATTGCATGCAAAGGAATTTCCATGACATACTATCTTTTGTCCATTGTTTAGCCCCCCCCCCTTATTTTTTATTTTACAAATAATCCGATTTAGATCAGAGGATAAATTAAATATACCAATTAAGTGATCCATATTTTAAGTTATAAATTCTGCAACACTATTAAATTCCAAAACTTAGTTTATAAATTATCATTTGTACACGGATTAGTATATTATTTAAGTTATTTTACATCTGCTGCCTTTGGCCATGTGTATATATAGTTATCAGGGCAAGGACAATGAATTATTAAGATAGATATGTCGTGATCAGTATTACCTATCATGGCACCTTAATTACCGGTAGCAATACCTTAGGCCAAACTAATCAATAGCTTGTCCTGTATATTTTATTCTTATCTTAACAAGATGTCATGTTCTCTTCTCTCTATTGTTTGGTATATTTTTACATGATAATAATTTGTACCTGAAGCGTTAAACGCACAGAAGTGAGGACTATGACCGTGTCCATTGTAAAGAATACTGTAATAGTTCTTATCACCAGGGCAGGCAAAATATCCCTCATATACCCGTCTTCATTAGCCCAATCGGAGCAAAACAGTAGGACGTTAAACCCTATATCATTTAATTTCTTATCACCAGGGCAATTTGAAGTTTATTACGCAATACTCTATTAGCTATGTGAATACGCTAGAAGTGATGTCAGGTGTTCTACAAAAAGCAAACTCCATTCATGTTTAGTACTTTGAGGAGAAGTCCATTTATTGAAATATATGAACGTGTTTACTGTGTATTTACAAAAGGAAAACATAAATTATTAGCTTGCGAAAAATCGAGAAATGGTGCAGCCTAGTGTTAAATAAATAGTAAACACGCCGCCCAATGCCTGAGGCTTTTGTTTCGCAAACGTCCATTTAGTGTTAATGTAATAAATCCGGGGAGTACATGTATATACGAAATTCTACAACACATATGGTAATTTCAAAATATTGCAAAAATAACCTTAATATACATGTATACACCTTATCCGCTAAAGGCCTACTTTAGTCCAGTCGGTACATCATACTAGGACCTTAAACTCATTTCATTCTATTCGTAAGATTGAAACCATCATCTGGTAGGCCTATCACGACCAGGATGTGCACAGGGTGAGAGAATGAGCGATGGTTGGGGAAATACAATGTGTTGCTTTTTGTACAAAGAGCTTTGTGTCAAAACAACGATGCTTCAATATTGAATAGGGCAGATGACACAAGAAAGGTTTACAGTTAAAACAGGAGAAATACAGATCGACTGTGACCAAATCACTGAAGCTGTAAGAACAGTAGTCAAATTAAATAGTGTGTCACGTCCTAAACTTGAAGCTTAAATATTTCAACACATAAGTTTGACCGTTACGGAGTATAAATTATGTCTCTAAAATGTTCCGTTTGTCGATTGCTGAACTCAGCCTCACAATAGTTTGTTTTAGCGTGTCTTTGTCGCTTTTCATCAGATATATAATTTTGTATTTTTCAGGTGTAATGGCTGTTGAGGAAGGATTAACGGGATTAATAATAGCAGGGGTTGTAGCGGGAGGATTATTGATTGTGGCTCTTATTTCTATAAGTATTTATTGTTTTGTCAGGTATGTTATTCCTATAACTATTTGGTGTTTGTTAAACCCACTTCTACCAGGAAAGGTACGGAGACAAGTGACAATCCGGTAGCAATTCATAGATGTACATGTATATCATTATACGTTTTAAACACATGTAAATTGATTGTTCTTTGTGTTCGACATTCTCTGTTACTTAAACATAATTATTTAATTTAGGTAGAAGTTCTTTAGATTGAAGTAGTCGCTGTCTCAGTATTTGTTAAAATATTGGTGGACAAAGGCTACAAAGCTTACACTAGGGATGCTGTGCATAAATCCGTGACTATACCAGTCTATGTTTGTAGACCACAATCGTGATAATACAATATTTAATAGTTTATGTAAGCGAGATGCTTTTGATGCATTCCTCCGTGCAGCTGAAGCTCAACAAGCTATACGATTACACTTGCCACTCTCCATTTTGGTAGCAAGATGTCTGATCAAGGGGAGACAACTGATTACGAATATTGCTTGCCTTGCATGCAAAATCAGTAAGGTATTATAAACACCATTTCTTTTAAATGCACTATTTCTTGAACAAATTTGCTTTTCTATTTCACAGAAGGAGAAATGACGAAGATGAAAAGGATTCACTGGATATCGTGGTACCGAGTAATGGCGCGGTGCCGAGGTATCAGCGGTTTCCCATGACCATGAAATTTAGATCGTATGGGCCAGCCGCTCGACCTCGACCACCTGTGACGTTCTATACTGTCAGAAGTCCCAGAGACCCACAACAGTTGATGCCTGTTGGTATGCCTTTCATGTATGAACCAAGAGGTCCAGTTATGTACTTAGATGAAAAGGGCATCGGTAGTCTTAGATCTACAACAAAAGACAGAGCTAAAAATCATCGTTCATTTAAAGGTAAAATTGTACTGTCCTGTCTAGTTATTATAGCGTTATTGCCCATTTTTTACCTTTTATAGTTACTACTTACTTCTTGAATATGAAATTAGTGTGTGTGGGGGGGGGGGGGCAAACCTACGCCCACCATCTACTTGCTATTATTTACAGCAAAACGGTTACTTGATAATGTAATTATTTGTTATGTTCAGAAGAATTGTTTAATGTGAAATATACAATAGGTCTATATAATTTGAGATTTAATCGGGTTTAAACATTGTTTAGAGATAAACAGGTTTTAAAAATATATTGGCTCAGAATTAAACTTAAACCCGGTATTACCATCTTAAAACATTTTATATTTTTTTTATTTTATAGAAAATGGACATTTAACTGGTTCTTTAAAAATAAAGTAAGTAGCCAGTGTTTTTGTTAGTTTTACTAAAGAAATATTATGTCGCTACATACGCAAATACTCTCTTATCGATAAATTGATTTTGAAAATATCTTTAAAAGACACACTATACTGATCAAAAGGTTTTCACGTTTTAAAATGGGTATTTATTTATTTACAGAGAGCTACACAGTGCTGAACAAAGGGTAAGTGAATTTACAGTCAATACGAGCTAAATAAAATTGACCCTAAGTCATTTCGTCCGAATCTTTATAAATCATTTACATTATTGATTATGTTCTTCTGATATTGAAACATAGTGTCATCTATTAGAAAGGGCTTCACATTTAAGGTACGTGACACAAAATCACAAGTAATCTATTGTAATGTAACTATATTGTGATCTCCCCTCGGCAACATAGATACCCCCCACCCCACCTTAGCTTGCGAATTTGTAAAACAAAAACACTTACGGTTATCCATATAGCAAGTGAATAACACATTTATTAATGATATAATAATTACGTCATTAATCTCCCTTTTAAATATGGCCTAAAATTCAGAATTAATTTTTTCATTTAGACATTGGTTATGAATATAAAACTAATATGCTTGATGTCTGTTTTCAGATTGATTTCGATTCGTCCGAAGATGAAAATGGAAACAGAGTAAAATCTAGAAGAGAAGGTGACAGGTCACGATCTAAATCACGTGATAGAAAATATGAACGCAATCCTGATCGAAAAAATGGTAATCATAGATACAAGGGGTCAAAGGATGACCTTCGCGCGAGAAGTAGAAGTAACAGCAGAAACAGATCTGAAGAAAACACAATAGTGGCTCAACCAGGGGACATAATTCTCAATCCGTCAAATTTTGAGACCCAGCCCCCACCAAGACCACACAGTTTAACGCATTCCCTTCACGACGAGGCAACATTTGTTCCCATAGTGCCAGCAAATAACAGTGCTTTCAGGTCGTATAGCAGAAATCAAAATGATGACGTTGATAGTCAGCCTTTAGAAACACCCAGAGAAGATTATTTAACTCCTCGATCTATGACTGAAATGCCATCAACGATACGAGATGAAACGCCAAGAGACGAATACATCACACCAACAGCAGATTACAGAAATAACACCGGCTTGGTGTATCCTCCAAAACAAGACAAATCATCTGATGAACCATATATAAGTCCAAGACCACCAACACCCGAATTCGATGCTCAATCCATCTCGGATGGACAAGGTGTAATTCGTTCACCATACTCTAGACCTGACGTCTTGCAATCAACTCCAAGACCTCCAGACATGTCGTCAGCTCCCGTGCCTCCTCCTCCACCAACAATCCCTGACCCCTCAAGACCGAGCTATATCAGTGCCGTTCATAGACCACCTACCCCCGTTCCAGGTCTTATAACTCCTGTAGATGACGATATTAGTGAATATTTAAATAAACCAGCAGAAAGTACCACTGATTCACCCAGCATATCCCATGTCAAAAAGTCTCCCATGCCAGGAGTATCACCATTACACAATGCAGTTATTGCAGAAATCAAAAACAGACGACAAAGGCCGGCATCGGATGGCAGTAGCATTGGTAAGTTAAAACTCAAAATATCAGGATAAATTGACATTCAGACAGCATTGCCATACATTCGACCAAGTGTGATTGGAATGCATTAGGTGGTTTCGAAAAAGAAAAAGCCGGAAAGGTCTAAATTTCATCAGGCCCTCCGTCTTGGGACTGCATGCTGGTAAATGATATACGGAAAATGCCTATATGTAATTAAATCTCAATACTCACAAAACAGGTAACATACCTGCCAAATGTGTTTGGAATACGTCTGATGGCTTCGGAGAAGAAGTCGAATATATCATTCTGTAATATCCAAATACACCCCTTATGCCTTCCTAGAATAAGCACAGTGCACCCAGTTTTCTTGGACGTCATCAACAGGTTCCAGTCCGATAGACAGACGAATTACAGTAATGTCATAAATTTCTTTGGGCCCTTGGCTTACAATAATATTCAATTTAAAGGACATGTTTTTCTCTTTCCAGGACGACCACCATCTCAATCATCTGACGGTTATGATTCAGACAGTACCAGTGTTCCATCTCGCCATCTAGAGAATAGAAGGCCTAGTGCCGTACAATTTACAGAACAAGCTCCTGAAATCATCCCGAGAGATGAGCCGGAGCTAGATTATGAACCGGGAAGTTTGTCTGCAGCATTTGATTCTGTGATGAATCATGGAGTACCGAATACTAGTTCTGTGCCTGTTGCTCCACCACCACCACCCCCTCCTCCACCACCGCCATTACGATAGATTGCTAAATCGCCTTATCAAATTTACGCCATATATTATATAGTGTGTTTCAAAATTAATGAAGTTATGTTATAGCTAAACAATTTCATATTATTGAAACTTTGATATTTTTTTAAAGACCGGCTTCGTTGCCTGTAAAATGTCCATCGTAGAAACCCATGACTGCTTCGCCGTAGATGCAAATAAAACGATCCAGTTAACAAAACAGAATGTGACTGGGACATTCAGGTGCTTCGAAAGGTCAATGATTTGATTGAAATATGGATAAGAAGTGATTTGGCTGGCATCTAACCAGACGCAATACGTTAACACAGAGTCAGTTGGTTTCCAGAAAAGATAATTGTGATGTTTCCGTGAGTTTCTGTGTGAAAGTTCTTTGTAACTAAACATACGTATGTGTTTCATAATTACATAATCAACACTGTGCAATAATGCATAATATTAGCATTTTATATATGGATGACTAAAACACAGGTTGCATTCTCCTAATTCTGTTCTAAATCTTATGCATCTGCATTTAGAAAAGCATCGGCCAGAAACTACTCTTGCTTTGAACTAATACAAACAATAGGAATCATTCAAATGAAAAACTCTGTAGGACTAAAATTCTATAGTATGTTTGAAGTTTCAAAGCCTGGAGAATGAAGGATGCTTTGAATATTATTGTAATTGGTCCTTAAGTGTACTGACTAATGATCTGCCGACTAATGAACTGCTTATGCAGAGCCTTATTTTCGTATTCATTGTGACAAAAGTATTATTAATGGGACTAAACCTCTTTGATTTCGTTTTTTTTTATTTTTAAATTGGCTGGTGTTTCATTCGATTAGTGATAGGCAAACTGTGAATGATTCAGGTTTTATTCGGAATGATTAACGGAAGTAGACATTTTTGCTTTAAAAAGTCGAAAACCGAACGCAAAATCGGTTATATCTTCACATCCACAGAATGTCATCCCACAAAACAATTCTATGCTGAAATTGAAAATTTTATTTTAGCCAAATCAGAGAGGTATTGTCATTTTAATGTTCAAAATCATGTCCATAATTTTGAAAAGCATTATTATTTTTATTGATGAAAATATGTTCAATATTCGTTTTGTTAAATTAATGAACTGTTTGTTTATTTGTTATGTTTATGATGTATATAATGTACACAGAGAACATACGAAAAGTTTATAGGCGAGCTCTTACATGTCCTTGCGCAGCAACAAGTGAGTGCTGATTTATACACTTTACATGCGTTGTGTATATCGTTTCGTTAGGCTAGACAAATCAAATTATATTTTTTATAAATAATTGTAATAATATTATTTTATATTGTATTTTATGGGATTTGTATATAATAATAATACTAATAATAAATATTGTATTAAAGGGTAAAATAAACTTTAATTTTGTTTTTCAATTTTTGAATGTTGATCAAGCTCACAAACACGTGTCTGCGCGTACTGACAACTATGAAGTGTGAAATGGGGTTTAACGTCCACTCGACACAAGCTAGGTCATTTCGGGATAAACATATATGGTTCAATTTCAATAATTTGCAAGAGTGTAGGGGACTTTATCAGAGGGAGAAAATCGGAGGAGAAAAGCCACGACGTTGAAAGGCGACCCTACTCCTTGTCACGTACAATCGTGGAATCGAATGATAGACCATGTGATTTCACCCGCAATGGGTTTAACATTTTGCCATATTTCGATCAGAATGATATATGGGTTTGTTCTTTACGAATTATTACATCACAAAAAAGATCTCCTGGAAGTTAGCATTCGAAAAGAGAGCTGCCCGGGCTGCCCGTTATACACACAGTTGAATACAATATTTTATAGAATACGATTTCAGTTACACAAATGCTTTAGGGTTTGTATTTTTTATGTGACGACATGGGAATAGTTTGAAAAATAACGCAGTGATTGTTGTCAATTATGTCTTGACATATCAAGGAGTAAGGACTCTGATTATTTTGCAAACATTCACATACAGATCATATAACTAGACACCTTACAAAATTTCATTTTGAATAAATTATAACAATGACCTATTGCTTTATTCGCAACTTTTCATCATTAAGTGAACAAAATGTTGAGGATGTATCTTTGACAGGCTAAAAAAAAAATTAGTGAGTGGTATGTTTGGGGCACAAGCTGTATGACTATTTTCCAAAAACACTTGAACCTCAGGCAAGATTTGAATTAAAACTCTCCAAAATCTGCCAATTTCAGGATGCATCTGTATGAATATTTCCAAAATCCCCGAATCGGTATGCACATTCCGCAAAACACCCTTTTGAATCTGTATGCAAATTCTTCAAACTCACGTTTTAATGAAACGATTTCAAGGGTAGATATAAGGGGGGTAACTCGTATGATGATAAATTGTTTAGGCGTGTTCGCAGGTTTGACTGATGCTACCTATCTATCGTTTAAAACCCGTTCAATTGAGCTGTCACAAATATGACGAGTTGATAAACAGAAAGTTTTCGATATATTTTAGACACACGTGACGTTTGCATTGTGTTTATCCGTGAAAGTTCGGCCACAGAAATACCAATGTCAACTCTGAATACGATAGCAATAAAAGATTTTTTTCTTTGAATAGCTTACAAATAAGGTAGATAAGTATAGAAGACCAAATGGGACAATATTCATGATTCTTGTTTCTACATTCCAGTTTGAACATTTTAGACACGAACGCAACATTCTAAACTAATGATTCTTGTTTCTACATTCTTATGTCAACATTTCATGCACAAAATCAACATTTCAAACAAAAAATGGATTTTATGTCTCAGTTTCGGCGTTTTATCGGTAACTTTTATATATCATTAAATATTAAAATTAAAAAATAGTTTCTTAATTTCACTTGACAAAGAAATCAATTCATTGGTTTCTGAAAGTATCTAAAAAAAAAACTCTGGAATTTGAAGTCTTATGAAAATATTTTCTACGTTTCAAAAAGTCTTGAAATTAAAATCTTGAAATGAAAATGTCCAGAAAAATATGATGAATTATCAACATTATTACACCAGAAGGCGCTAGACCGAATACAAATTGGCGACCTATTCGACTAGCGATCTAATATATTATTTTTTATCCATTCCTTTAGTTCAGAATGCGGAGGTGTAATTTTGCAATTATCTTATAAAATTCTAGACATCCAACTAAATATATTCCGAAAGGGAATTAAATAAGCGTTCCAAATATTATCAGTTAAAGTTGGCACAGTCATATTAAAAGATTAAGAGGGTGAACTCTCATCCTAAACATGACCAATTTTTTTTTAAAATTTCAAAGTGAAAGAACGGTAATATTCCTAGTCAAAATTCGGACCATCGTACAAAATTATGAGCATTCAGCTATCTATATTCTGAAAGGTAATTTAATAAGCTTTCTTTAAATATTATTAGTAAAAGTTGGCTCAATCATCTTAAAGTGGTGCGCTCTCAACCTGAACATAGCTAATTTTTCAATATTCTAAATGTAAAGATAAACCGGTATTTTTTTCGAAGTCCAAATTCGGATCATCGTACAAAATTCTGAGCGTCCAGCTACATATAACCTGAAAGGTAATGGAATCAGCTTTCTAAATATTATTAGTAAAACGTGGCACAATCATATTAAAGTAGTGCGCTCTCATCCTAAACGTCGCCAATTTTTCAATATTTTAAAGTGAAAGAACGGTAATGTTCCGAGTCAAAATTCGGACCATCGTATATTTAGTTGGATGTCCAGAATTTTGTAAGATAATGGCGAAATTACACCTCTATTCTGAATTAAAGGATTGGATAAAAAATAATATATTCTACTTTCATTTGGTAGACGTTACATTGGATTTTATTAGTTGATAAATATAGATGAGTTTGGGTGACTGTTGTCTTTATTGTGAATAGGATGCCATGCAGCTGGATCGGTCTAATAGGTCGCTAGTCGAATAGGTCGCCAATTTGTTTTAGGTCTAGCGCCCTCTGGTGTAATAATGTTGATAATTCATCATATTTGTCTGGACATTTTCATTTCAAGATTTTAATTTCAAGACTTTTTGAAACGTAGAAAATATTTTCAAAAGAGTTCAAATTCCAGACTTTTTTTTAGATACTTTCAGAAACCAATGAATTGATTTCTTTGTCATGTGAAATTAAGAAATTATTTTTTAATTTTAATATTTAATGATATATAAAAGTTACCGATAAAACGCAGAAAATGAAACATAAAATCAATTTTTTGTTTGAAATGTTGATTTTGTGCATGAAATGCTGACATAAGAATGTAGAAACAAGAATCATTAGTTTAGAATGTTGCGTTCGTGTCTAAAATGTTCAAACTGGAATGTAGAAACAAGAATCATGAATATTGTCCCATTTGGTCTTCCATAGATATGTTGTTTTGTTTTCTTTACAAAATTAATTCTTTTTAGCGGTGGGGTTTTAAGTGTTGTGGGGGAGGTGTATGATGTACTGTTTCTAGAACACCTGATACCATTTCTTATTTACAGCTATGTCTTTCTAACGTGTTTTTGTAATACTGACGTTATGTATGCGATTCATTCGATTTCCAGCGTAGGCTATTAATGTAAAAACTATAAAAGGCTCACAACCAGTTGGAACTTGGGATTTCTCATTGGCATGATGTTAAAAATTCCCAATAAGTGCATTTCATAGATAAGCTATATTTTAATAGATTTAAATTCATCCATTTCCATTGGTTTTTTGAAAAGAAGATTTGAAAAGAAAGTAAAAGTTATCGTATAACACCATCGGTGGTGTATGTTTTATTAAAACGATATGAGAAAATTATGAATTTCAATTGTTTTTTATCCTTCTAATAGAATGACCGGAGGGTTCGTTTTAAACAAAGCAGATGTATATCGCCACCCTAAACAGGGTTGTTTTTCTTGCATAACCCACCAATTACTTGATTAAATGATTAGATCTAGTCAGAAATGGTTATCTCAGTTATAAAAGCTAATGGTGTGACACCGACTTGCGAACATTTTTTTTACTTTTACTTAAAAAAAAGCGTAACGTCGTTTGAAAGAAATCTACATGGTACAAAATTCATTTAAAAAGTTAAGTAAGTGATTATCCGGGGTTAAATTTTTAAGTTCGTATCAATAATATATATAATACGCCGTTCAATTCATAAAAATGTATGATTAAACCTCTTCTGTCTCTTTAGTTAGGAAGACATATACCATTACTCATTTTCAAGAGCGAAATGGGGTTTAACGTCCACTCGACTCATGCTTAATCATTTTAACTAACATCTGATTCAATTTTATTTCAATAATTCGCTTGCGCGTAGGAGTCTTTAGCTGTGGGGGGGGAATGACTCGGGAAAAACTCACGAGGTTGGACAGGCGACCCTACTCATTGTAACGTACAACTCGGGAATCGAAACGACGCCAGTTGACCCAACAACAGACCTTATGATGCACATCCATTCGGTCATCTACCACCACCCCACCCCTACCCCCTTCTATGCCAAAGAATTTGTTGAAACTTCAGTTACCGAACTGTGTAATATAATAATGATAACTGTATTGTAATTTTTCGATTGGTTTCTTTAACAAAATTCCAATATTCAGCGTGTATGGTTTGACTTCATCTATTAAAATTTAGATTTCTAAAGTAAAAAATTAGATTCGGGGTGAATACATTATTCGAAATTTCAAATATTCTTTTTTAAGAAATTGTATACGCCAGATATCACTTCTTTATCAAGACGGCCGATTCTGTTACTATGAGCTGTCACTGCTTATCAGATATCTTCGAAACTTTTTATATTTTATGCATCAAAATGGGTGTAAAATATCGTACTTGGGAGGAAAGCCATCAACATACAAAATCAGTCTTCTCTAGTTACCTATGCAATTATCTATTCCATCCCTTTGTCATGTCAACTGTGATCTTTTCACCTTCAACGGGGTCTTTGGTGAAATACATTAAAAAGAAGGGGGTAAATATAGACCCCTGCTTCATACCTTGTGAATCACCTATTTTATCTTTATTGAGCTTCTTGAATCTCATCAATAACCGCTCAAAAGACGAGTCTAGTGCATCTCATTAGTTGTGTGGGGTTAAATGTGTAATAATATACTTGTGTAAATCTTTTCTAGTATCATCAAAATGTCAAAAGAATAAATTAGGAGCAAAGAAATTGGAAATTCGTTTCTGGGAAAGACACATAATCTGAAACACTTGTATCTGAGAGATATTTATAGGCGATATAATCTGAAACACTTCTTTATTAAACAAATTATATCATTAATGTTTTTTTTTTTTTGAAAAATTATTTCCTCGTCATTTAACATTCCAATGAAATTTGAGGAGGAAGTTGCATATCGCGAGGTATTATTCCTTAATTGGAATGTTAAATAACGAGGAAATAATATAACAGATTCGAGATTGTGCGTAACAAGGACTTGGAATCGCCTGACTAACTGATATTCTGGTTTTCTCCCACATCTAAAGACACAAGCTAATTATTCAAATAAACACGTATGCCACCTCTCTCTCTCTCTCTCTCTCTCGCTCGCTCTCTCTCTCTCTCAGAGCTTGTAAGAGTCGGAGCGTGTATGAGTTCTGGTCTGATGGGGTTTAAATAGTATCCGGAGTTGAAGACTTCAGATCTAATCGTTTTTGCCCCACCCCACCCCGGGTGCCACTCACTGACCCTGTGCTCTTCGGACGTCCCGGCGCTCGTTAATCGAAACGCTATCTACACAAAACTAATGTCCTCTAACGAAATGTATGAGCGCTGGCCGAACATATCCAATCGGATTAGATTACTTAGCACAAAATTTACCGTCATATCATAAATAGTCTCTTATCATCCAAACAAATATTCTACGAATATTAGTCTGGATGGGTCCTCAAAATTTGACAGAAAGTCGGTCACTGTCTGGATTATCCAGTCTTTTAAGTTACCACGTGCTGAATCTATCAAAACATCTCGCTTGTCAACAATGACACTCTCTAAAATTTTGTTTGAAAGTTTTTAATTGAAATGGTAATTTTCTCTCGTCATGAATCAAACGTATGGCTTCTCACAATCTCCTTAAATTACGATTCATGCTGTTGTATCGTCTCTATTTTGTTTCTAATAATAGATGTGCCAAGTGAATTGTGGGATATATTTTATCCTCGCCTTATAGAATCTATCAAAATCGGCCCGGCTTTATAATATCTATCACTTACCGAGACTTTAGCCAAAGGGTTCCATTGCCCATGCGTAACCGGGAGTTTGGTTTTTTATGTGGTAGATTATCCAGTAATTTTCGTCAATAATTGAGAACCGACCCAGACCCTCCGTGCGTTGAAGACTAGGGGGTGTCTGGGTGACCGAGACTATATCATAAAAAGTGAGTGTTACTCAATATTAAGTAAAGACGATTATAGTGACGTCATAAGTATCACGATCGAATGACTGGGCTTATTTACGACAATATAAATACCTGATCAAATAGGCTTTTTATATCTTAAAAATGGCGCCGTAAGATCGTTATTTCTATGTTCGGGGATCTTAAGTTCAAACTAGTGATAAGTCCAGCTGTACCAGTATCCTAATAACCATAATAATGCCATTTAATTACATGTTTTCCAATTCATTTCCAAATTTACTATTATGAGACAGTGATAATAATAGCTTTTTAGAGTAAATCAGTAACGACCAATATAAATTTTGTTTTAGTTTCCTTCTTCAGATATCAAAAGTTTGACGATCTCAAAATATGTTCAATATCAATGTTATTTAGCACGTCAAAGTATAAAAAAAAATCCTCATAAAGAATCGGTTGGCGTACTCAGAGAGTCAGCAACAGAATTAATATATTAATCTTATACATGTAGATGTGGATTTGAAACCCAACATACACCAACGCAGACTTTTGGTGTGCACCACTTTAAATAGAAATACCTATCATGATGTCTATAAAAAGGACAAACTGTTTCGTGACGATTATGAAAATGTTTAGACGAGTGACTAATAGCGCCATATACCAGGTCATGCTCATTTTACAAGGGGTTAAAGGTGGCATTATGCACTGCTCTAATGTTTACAATACTTACATCTGGGTAAAATTATGCAAATGGTTGGAATACAACGAAAAGAATTCAAACAAAAGTTGTACGTGCCATAGATGACGAGTGTTGTTTTGACGTTATGATACGTGCATGAAATATTCAGCAGACAATAACCCGTGTCATATTTTCAAATATTTAGTTTTACTCTTTAAATAGTCGGTTTTATTTAGACTACATTCCTGAAGAAATAAGAACATTAAGTTATTTAACGTTAATTTATCCTGTATACTTATATAGCATTATATTTACATAAAGTTTTATCACAAAATTAGGCTTTAAAAAAACAAAAAGTAAACACGTTTCCTTCCACTTCCTTTCTGATACTACTCATGATGGGAATACAAGCGCCGCAGTTTTATCCGCAAATTACTGAAATAAAGTAATTATTTTATTTCGTCCAAGACTATCTCAATATTTTTGACACAAAAATAGCCCAGTCGGTGCTAACGTTATCATTCGACCTGTTTATATTTAATGTGGTTGTGACGGGTAGCTGGAACCGGCCTTCGGCTTCTTTTAATAGTTCTTCACGCACGCTTCCGCCGAAGGTGATATCGCAGACCCGTTGTGGAAATACGCGTTGAGAATGCTCCCCTATCCCTAAGCTGTTTGCGAACACACCATGGATCGAAACCTCGGCCACAAGATGTGATCGGCAAACTAGAGTTCGAGGCTGGATACTTTAGACACTTGGCCATCCCACCCGGCTCTTCGGACAAATTATGCTTATTATACTTGGCGTCGCGGTGGATAAGTGAGAAGGGCGTTGGCTCTCTAGTCTGGAGGTCGCGTGTTCGATCCCTGCATCGCGAGTTTTCTATTTCAATGGTGCAACATGGAGGGCCTAACAAGGACGACTCCCTAGTCGTTCGGCTGGGACGATTCCACGGCAGTTGAAATTTAATATAAGAGTACGCCATAGTGCCGCTGCCCGGGCAAATTTACATAGCACACGTGACCATAAAAGTAAACGTTAGTATGAAAACTCCATTCATTTCCTATCCGTAAATTCAGTTGAGCTCAAAATAGCGAATACTTAGCCCTGTCTGTTTATTACGCGCACTGTTTCTACTGCCAATAAATTGGTGTCATTGTGATGAACTTAATCTTTCCTGCTGAAGTATCGGGTCGATCTTTATATTCTAAATCAATATCGTTATTCTATTCGAATTTTATGGTGACATAAACGGTAGAGATGAATTGTTTAATTTCCTCCCTAGTGAGACATCAATAAAACAATAATGTAATAGTATCGTTCTAATCAATTTAAATTCTAGGATTTCTTGTAAATCCCCCCCCCCCTTTGTTGTCAAGACAAATACTAAGCTGTCTAATATTTATTTCAAATTACGTCCAGTCATACTGAACTTCAGTGACGGACCTACACTTTTGGTGCCCGAAAGTTTGAACATCTAGGAACCCTTCGCAACCAACAAAGAGGTCTGATGAAGTGATGATCCCACTCTTATAGTAGATTTTCAAGAAATTTGGACTAAAGACGATTCTGGGACCCAACAAGATTAGAGGGATTGAAGATTTTCAGCTTCAATGAATTCATAACAGATCCGCCGCTACTCAGCAGCAGAATTTCTTATTGCGATGACTGTTAATCCAGTAACAAAAGTGTTACATAATTACTTTTATCGACACCCATATTAGGAAGTGCAGATTTCGATACAAAACTTGACGCGAGGCCAAGCACCTCTTGAGAACAAAAATAACTGTATAATCGCTTTAACTACCAATGTAAGTCCTCGTTTGTTTGTAAATCTTTCGGTTTTGAAATCAAAGCTTTGTTTCAACACTTAAAATCTGAAGCGCAAATAGTTTTACCCTTTTTAACCACGTCACAAAAAATACTCAATAAATATTTGTCATTTTTCAAGTATAAGTTAAGCTTATAGATATGATATACTTGCAAATAGAATTCAAGTCGGAATGTGTTTATGTAATTGGGGGAGGGTGGGCCAACAGTGCCTGAACATACAAGTGTGAATACTCCATATATATATAAAGAAAACCTATGGTAAAATAAAGAATGTTTCAACAGTGGAATTATTCTGGTTCTGCGTTTTCTCCCACTGCCAAAGAGCGCCAATTATTGAAATATTTACCAAGTATACAAGTCCCGTAATTGCGTGTTTGTTAAGCCCTCTTTCTGTTTATGCCCGGGCATATTAGCGCGCTGAACTGGTTACCAGCGCGGGTCGTATGATATTACGGGTTATTTGCAGAGTATACTGTTACCCCCAACGTCATATCATTCTTCAAATTGATTGTCAATGCTAGCAGAATTACGGCCACATTGCAGATTGAAAAGCGAGCAGTGAAAGGCCAAATCGATAAATAAAAAATTGGTTTGAACGTTCATGGCACTATCTATGAAATTTTCGAAACCTGTAAGTGTCGTGTGGGTAATTTGTATATGGCGTCACACCCCTAACTTCAGTTTGAGTGGTTGATAACACAGCATTAATAATGTTCCTACCAAAACATCTCACATGAACTGACGCGACGAGGTGGGGAGTGGTGGGATGCACAAGATCTCAAACACATACTCACAAGCCTTGATGTGAAAACAGTAAGACCCTATCTCCACTTTTTACCGTATATAAGAGTGAAATTTGACTGGGCAGCAGCATTACCACACATAACAATTAACATCATTACATCGTTTTAGCTTAAAAGGATAACAAGGTTCAAATAAATGGGATTTATAATAAAATTTTACATCATTGAAATCTATAATAGTGTTATTTTTTGTTTTTTTTTTTAAATTCTTCTCGTATAAAATATGGCATATTAATTTGCTATTTGCACTCATTAAAGATCAACGCTGTCCAATCTTTTGTCAATGACAAACCCGAGCTCTAGCAAGGTGTGATTCCAGAGGCCAGCCTCAAAAATGTGCACTGGAGCTTTGTCAACTACATAATCGGTGTAGGGTTAGGCTTACTAAACGTGAGCTGAAGTAAGTTTTAGTCTTTCCAAATATACATTACAGAATGTGTGCCTTTTGTAAGAATTGTGTCATGGGGTCTTTATATAAAAGGAAAATTAATACCATTCAAAGAAAAAAAACGTCCAACCATTTCCCAAATCGTAAAGGCAGGCATGCGTGTCTGGAATGTTGTGGGTTTACAGTTATACTGACGGCGGTTCACCTGGCGAGAGAGAAAGAAACGCATTTAACTAGCCCAGTTGTTGTTCAACCGCGACAGTGATAGGTCGTTATTAACAGCCTCGCGGCCGTGTTATAAATTCTGTTTAAAACACGCTTCAAGTGTACCTTTAAGGAGATGTTTTAATCAATGACAAGAGATTAATTGAAATGTTACAGGACCTTGTATGCTACAGCCTACATGTTATTTTAGAACGGAGGATATTATTTGAAGATCTGGACGTTTAGAGACAACGAGGTAAGGACACATTTTTAACGTCCGTTCCCTTCTCAGGTGTTCAGTACGTCTTAGTTCACAATGTTGATATAGTCCGTACAGCTAACAGTTATAGTACTAATACCACCAGCACTCCTCATAACTAACATACCAAACTTTCACACTTGTTTTACCTATAATTTGAACAGGTAGACTACGTACATATAGTATACTTGCACTAGTCAATGCAAACCAAAGATTTCATTGAACAACAATTTTTCATTGAACATTAGAATTATTAACATGATTCATGAATATGTTTATAGTTTCTGGCACTTCTACAATGTCACTGAGATCAAACATGTATATACATGTACCTGTATTGTGAACGCGATTCTGGATCTAGTATGATATTTTTTTTTTTAACTTTATGAGTTGTACCTGTACATAGTAAACTTTTGTAAATATATTTCACCTGAATACATGGTATAATTATTATTAGTTTGATATACATGTATATCAGGGTATGGATTTACCACGGTCCTGCCCTCCCCCTGCCCTTCGACACAATGTTAAAAAGACGAAAAGTGCCAGTAGGCTGTTGATTTTAGAAAGACATAAGTTTAACATTGTAAAAAGATATGTCTTATTTAGATTAATATAAAATAATTTTTTGTGTCTGCATTTTACATTTATAAGTTCGCCAGTGGGCTTATCTACCCATTTTTCATCTACCAGTTGCCAATTTTTTAGGAACTTATCTGTTGAAGCCTCTTGGATAGCATAGATATACATCACATGTCACTGGCATTGTCAGGCATTAATTTAGGCTGTCCGACATAGTTCCTGCCATAGATGTGTACTCTGTCATTTTGTTGGGTGCTGATCTGTTTCCTTTCATTCATTTTGATGATATTTGTATTACATTTCCAACACAAAATAAAATGTCAGGTATATTCATGGAGGCTATGTCACTTCAATTGTGCCGGACATCTTGTCAAGTACAACTACAATCACTGTATTTCCAGACATCCGGATTTAGACGGAAATCCTCTTGTAACTCAATTATTGAACATTTTATTTGCCGAATAGTACACTTTAAACATTCGTTAAGTACCGTACCTTATACTTAGCATCTCATGCTAATGTTGACAATTTAGACCAGTAGACAGAAAGTTGCCGAACGTAACTCTATTTGAAAATGATGTCAATATATTATTTGATGGGACATTAAAGTCAAATCTTTTTCTATAATTAATACAGAAGGCCTACCATGTACATATCAATCATCAGGTATAGTAAACTTGACATCTTAAAAATAAACATTATATTGATTGTCATTGATCAATATATATATATAAATATATCATTTTCAAAGCCATAACTCCCATTTGAACAGCACTTTCCACAGGATTAAGTAAGCCTATTTTTTTATTAACTATTTGACAATCTTGATGTACGTATATGTACATGAATTGGAAAAAAAGTAATTTTTATGGTCTTCAGTAAATATTTGTGGATGGTTTAAGGGGCTAAATCTTTGAAGAAAATAATATTTAGTTGTTTTCACAACAAAAGGCCATTCAAAACGTACATTTATTTTGTAAACCCTATTGACATTGAAAGCCAGGATGATTCTGATTTGGTTTAACTAAGAAATCATCAGATTGCAGGAAATGGTATGTGATAAGATCTTTCGGTCTCCTAGCAAAAAAAAATCTCATGCCTTCAGTAAACCCTTTAGCACTTGGATGGCCTAAAACCACTACTACCTCTACCACCCCAAACCAAACAAGTCACATGAATACCCGTGAACTATTTAAGGACTGTAAAATAGTTCTGTGATTTGAGCAATTTGAAACTCTTTAGGGAGCTACAGAACTCAATGCTCAAAACATAAATTTTACTGAAAATAAATTATTTAGGGAATCAGGGTATTCAATATTTATTTACATAAAGTACTAAAGAATACTTTGCAAATTTCCTTTTGAAAGGAATTGTTAGCATGGGTGCATTGAATCTAGAGAACCCCAAGCACAAGTGCCAAAAAACCTTTTTGTCCCAAAATATCTCTCTCTCTCTCTCTCTCTACTCTCTCTCTCTATCTCTCTCTCTCTATCATAACAGTTACCAAATTTTATTGAGAGGTCTAAAAACCACACTTAGGACTGTTATGTCTTGTTATGTCTTGTTATGATACAAAAAACCCTGAGTTTCCTGATGTCTTAGATATTGACATCTTGGAACAAACTTGTGTCGATAAAGCACTATAATTTTGATTCTAGTCCAGTTTTCTGCCTTCAGCAAAGTGGTTTATATTGTGGTTTTATACTTGATATAACTTACTTATAAAATATGTATTCTTACTGTTTATTTATGTCATATTATGTGACTAATAATAGGTAGATGAATAATATAGATATAATACTAAAGACTCATTGTTTGTCTCTAAAAATATCCTCTTTTCCTCTACCCATTCATGATTATATACAATAGCTTATTAAGATTAGCATTATTATATGTAAGTAGCTAAACAAAGACGATACATATACAACATATTTGCTACTTGTGTTATATACAGTATTGTAAGAAAATAGTTTTAATGTTTATTTACTAAAAAATGTCTTCTGAGGATGTGAATATATTTTAAATGAAAATTGTTTCTGGTGACGGTTAGACCAGTATTATTATTTGTAAAAAAGGTTTTGAAAAAGGAGTAGAGATGTCACCTTTTGAAATCAGACTTTTATTTATTATGACCTCATCTTTCCAGTAAAACCGAAAGAATGTTTTTCAATTAAAAGGTAATCAATTTTGGTCATTTTTATTCAATAAATTTAATAAAACAGAACGTGGCCAAAAATGTTTCCAGTTGGGACCTACAGCTTCCTAAAGCTGCTCCTACATATATTTCCCTAGGATTGGTATATTTTTATTCCCAAGAATTAATTTCTTCTTAATGCACAGAAAATTTCTTCTAAAATATTGTAGGCCAACCTTATTAATTATAGTATATTGCAAATTCTTTTGCCGTGATGAAATACCTTTAAACTGACCTGGATTTAGAAACCTGTTTCTCATTTAAATTATATTTTTTTGCATGTTGACTGGGTTTTCATTCATCAACTGAACAAATATAGCCTACTTTCAAGTATATTATATGTACATGTTAGGTTCTGCAACATTTTGCTTTATACTCCAGGTAAACTTGTAATCAGAAAAGAAAAAAACCCACTTCAAATGTTCTTTGTTAATTTTTGTTTGTAGGGTTGCTTTGATATGGGTTCTGAGGATATCACCTTGTTTTGTAAATATGTACTCAATTTAGTTTTTCAAACGATAATGCAGAGTAAAATATAGAATGGGTTAACAGATTTGGATTGATCATTTTATGGTTCATGTGATGCAGGGAGTTAACTCTTGAGAAAGAGTGAAACTGGTGATTGGGTAAAAGGACACAGATCACTAAATATTTCTACGCCGGTACCCACAGATTGTAGGGCCAAGTTATTTTTAGTCTTTCTCTCCCTTTCCCTTGGTGTAGAATTGAAGAAACGGGTTTGAAAATACATTTTCTGCCAGGTTTTGGTGAATATTCATGATTTTGAGGCGGAAGGATACAAGAGTTGTGAGGTTGGTTACGTTGAAAGGGGGGGCCGAAAATTGCCTGGTTAGCTGTCTCTACTTCCAGCTTGTGTATCTCAAGTTTTTCATGGTGAACCTCATACATGCTTTTGGGCCAGAGTTTGCCACATGTTGCTCCATCTGTGGCAGAAAGCGTTCTACCCAACGAATATTTGGGAAAAAGCTACAGCCGGTCTAAGAGACGAGAATTAACATTGAAGTCAATGGGGAAATAATTATTGATCTGTGGCCAAAATGCAATGTGTTTCACATACATGCAAATATATTCAACCCTGTATAAAACATATTTGTTTTCGATCAATGTGAATTTATTGCTTGCTTTCATACATGTGTACCTTTTGTATTATACTGTCGTGAAGGGCAGGAGGGCGGAAAGACTTTGGCAACCTAATCCTTTACCCTTCTCTAATAAGTTATTATTATTAATTATATATGAGCAGTAGTCAATATTTTCAGTAGAATAGATGCATCTTGTAGGAATTAAGCCTATTGTCGTCTACCTCTATTATAGTTATTTTGGTGTGAAAACTATTTTAAAGTATCTTATCTTCTGTTACTACATGTATGTACATGTATCTTGACCAAGTTATTGAACTTTTCAAGCCACTGAATGACCAGGCTTAAAATCTATAACTTAGTAAATGATTTATTTTTGATAAAGGCTATATGTAAATTATTATGGACTCCATATTCAACCAATTAGACAATGTTATCCCATTCTGCCCGGACCAGTTTGTGCTACACTACATCATATACATGTATAAATAATGAAGGCGCTAGGCCCATCACCCTGTATGATGTGATTTAACACGTAAACCTATAATGCGCATGACATTAAAGGTCAGTCATCTTCTACAGATTTAACAGAAGGCTTTCACATTACCTCTATGAAATAGATCAGCAATTAATGTCAACTCCAAAGTGCATAATTGATGATGTCATTATTGTACAATAACCGTTGATGGCCATTTGCAACCATCAAGCTTAGAGGTTTAAAATGGAGGAAAACTATGATGATCCATATACTTTTGATATTTATATTGACATGTACATGTACTGATCATGTACAGTGCTATATCTTGTATATTTTTCATGAGGCATCCACTCAACATGTAAAGGTCAAAGAAGGCGTGAAATAGATAGATATACCCTGACCTTTTGCAGGTAATTTATTGTTGTAACCCCTTGTTTAAGTTGGTGATGATGTAATGTGTCTAATATTAGATCTCCTCCCTCCTCCAATAACCATGAATAGAAATTATTTAACTCTGATGTATTTAGTTCCAAAGTAGATACATGTAATGTAACCAATGACAACAAGTTGCCTTTGACAAGGAGAAAGACAATCTCTGTTTAACTTAAGACATATTTCATCTGACTTTCATCTCAGCCATAAATACCAATGACAACAGACACTGTAATATGAGCTCAAACGACTTCAGAAATCCTTTTCATCATGGCTAAATACCAAAAGGTGTAAATCCGATGAGATATTTGCGACATCAATAATTATTACATCAATATTACCAACAGATTAGGAATTATGACAGTCAATTTCAAAATGTCTACAGTCAAGTCTAAAGCTAACTATGATTAATATCTTATTAATGGTGCAGACTTGGATCATCTTCCTCATCTTGTGACCTACGCACAATACCAGACTTATTTCCCCAATTCTTTCAACAGTGATAAATTTATAGCTTGTTCCAAGTGGGGAGTATATAAATCATTCATTAACCTCCATCATTCAAGTATTAAAACTCTGTCCAGATATATTGCGCTGGTGTAAAAACTCTACCTGTCTTCTAGGTTTTTTAGATGAGAGTGTCTGTGTTCAAGCCAATTGAAATCCCTAACCCCTTATCACTGAGTTTGTCGCAACAAGGCTGCAGACTCCTGACCCTAGCCCAGGACCCATTAGATGAATTTTCGCTCTGGAAATGACCTTTCCAACAGGCCTTACCTCCCATCTTTCCAAATGACCTGAAATAATTTGAAAACAAAAAATATTTGTTAGCTCCTCGCACATTTATAGTTTATTGCAGGTATTGCAGGTTTTTATTTTAGCTTCAAATGTTACATAAATTATTATTTAGGCATTAATTTTTTCACATGACAAGCCTGAAATCAAGTCTCTAGAACTTTGGATGGTAGAGATTTAAGCTGATTGAAATGGGATTAGGCCTACCATTTAATGATTTAATTTAGAAATGGATAAGCAAGGCTGGGTCTTGATTAACAAATAACATTGCAATAAACAATATTTACCACATCTTGTAGAAACAGTGATAATTGTCTCAGAAAAAGGTATGAATGAAATATTCAATATATTTTTTTTGAATTATCTAATTTGGAACTATTATAGCATGAATGGTCAGATCTTTATCTAATCTTTGGTTTTAAAATATCGGACTCAAGTGGCTATTTTTTAATTTAATAACCAGAAGAACTTAAAACTGCTTTGTATTGGCCTTATGTTGAATTTAATTGTTCTTTCGGATGATAGTACTTATAGCACTGTAGCACAAACATGGACCTTATACTATGCATAGACAATAATATTATATTTCTTGCAATTGTTACTTGGTAAATCATGTCTAAACAACATATCTTTGCAAATGCTTCTTCCTTTATGGTCTCAACCTAACATAATATCTTTCATTAAAAACAGAAATTCCATATATTATACAGCGACGTGCTGAAACAATTAAATCTTTATAACTTCATGATTTTAAGCATTTCATTCTAGTTTATGTTATATTCACATGTGTGTTATATTAGATATGTTTTACACAAATATCATGTGGTCTCCGCAAATAACAGAAACACTATATTTGTCCCTAGGGGCATACTTCACAGAAAACAGGCAATAAATCATATTGTAGCTTCGGGCAGTGTGTTTATTATAATATTTTATTTTGCTATATCACTCCCTCACATGCACGTGAATATATATTGTTTGTTTTAGAGAGCGGATATACAAATTATCATGTTTTAAACCAAATTCTTTATAATTGCTCCTTGATAAATGTAATTAGAGTCTTATCATACCTAGAAATGGAGAACACATTAAGATTTTTAAAAAGTTTTATTTGTTTATTGGGCGAGTGACATTTTGTCATCCACACCTAGCAGTAATGCAGACATTAATGTTGCATTGAGCATGTGCACCATCAAACGTTACATTATAGTTTTTTGTTTGACATCATTATGTTAAATGAATTGAAATGGGATATTAATGGTCGAAATTTACCATTCTTTGATACAGTCAGATTAAAAAGACAGCCATGAAAATATTTTACCCAACACTTTTAGGTGGCACTGGCGTGTTTATATCATCTGAGGAAGATATTGAATGTAATCTTTGAGTGGCATTTAGTGATTGAGCACATTAAAAAACACATATTATTTGTACTTGATTACGATAAGAAAATACTTGTCGAAACGTTGTGCGATATGTGTATAAAACCAGTGATTGTTTTCCATATAAATTGTATTGTGTTTTTTAAGATATTGAATATTGTGAAATTTTCAATCCATCATAACTTTGTAAATACTGAATGGATTTTCAAGGATTTTTAAATCCCCAAATGAAGATCAATGGCTTTAACAGACAGTTTAGACAAATTCTCCTTAAATTGATTATCTGACTTCCATTTTGAAATAATTAAAATGTAGATATGTATACTTTTAAAGTATATTTGTCATCTTTCAAAAACATCTGATACCACTTCTCATTTCAAAAACATCTGATACCACTTCTCATTTAGTTGAAAGTTTTTATTTTCAACAGTGCAATATCTAGTAAATCTGTGGCTAGTGATAGCCTTCTGCCAAGTACCTGAAATACAAGTCAGTATTATGGCTCTGATTAACCATCAGCAGTCATTTGTATCATCACTCTTTTCTGGAACACCTTGTACAACTCATTGTTTAGTTGATAATATCTTCTTCGACTGTTCATTTAAAGATGCATTATGTAAGATTTATGTAAAGAGCTGGCCCTTCTTGCTATAATAGTTCAAAAATAGATAAATAAAAAATGAATAATAAAGTTATGGCCATCCCATTGGAGAGTTGGTTTTGAGCTTGACATGTTAATAAATGTCTAAATAATTGTTTATTATATAACATTTAAAGCCAAAATAAAGACCTACATGTAGTTATATGTTTTGTATTCTGTCTGCTGTTTAGAATTGATTGAGCATGCCTTAATTAAAACCTATTGCCATCTTTGAAGACAGTATAGACCTATTTATGATGTAGGAAAATAGCCATGTACATTGTTTCATGCATTGTTGCGTTCATTTAATTGAATATTGTGATAACAAAACTCCACATCCAAATACCTATACTGTGGATGTTTGGGACCACTTCTGGTGATCAGAGACAACAGACATGTCAAACTTTATCCAATATTATCCAGGTATACATGTATATACTAATGTAAGTAATATGTTTCTTCATGGTTGATTTAGCCTGTCATATTACTTCAATGTGTCTCAATCTAACAATTTGTCACGGGGCAGACGCTAAAATCACTCTTTTGATCAACTCAAGATGGCTAATTTTTCTCAAGTGCTTGTTTATATAAAGGGTTCACCAAGAGGCTATCTAAACACCTCAAGGGTCACCTCCAGTAATTGGATTTATCCAGCAAATTTTGGCCACAAACGTACAGGTGCGAAGCTGACCAGCCGATTGTCTACGTACTTTCATTGTAGATATTTCTTTATTCAAGGTTATTTACCAGATTCAATAGCATACACAATTTTTTGACCACACCCTTCACATTTCTATTTGTGACTAACCCATCAAATTTTTCTTTTACTATTAATAATTGCTGTGAGAAATGAATAATTGTGTACTTTCTAATTCTATTTCTATGTAAATAAATTTCTGCATCAACCAGGCTTATGAAGATGGGCATGGATTTCCTGGTTGATAATCCAGTGAGATACTCACTAATCCATCGTAGAAACTGATCTACCTACTTTGTGGGGACCTTAACTGCACTTGAGTCATGAGCTCAATATATGTCCAGTATTACCAACTGAAGCTAAAATAAATGCGACCAGTTATATTCAAGAAAACATCCTATATGACTATCCTAAACCAGCCGCATCAACCATTGTAACATCTTCTCAAATCCATCCATATTATAGATTGTCAACCATTTCTTAGATATTTTTAAGAACAATTCAATTTCATTTAATATTGCAATCATTTCATTGTTAATTCTGGTAAGGTGGCCAGAAATGCGCTGGTTTTTCCTTTACTGGACTTTCCGAATTTCCCAACAGTAATGATAGACCTCAGGACAAGATATGAATATATATTGTAATATAATAAGACAAATGTGTCATCTTAGACCTCAGGACAAGATATGAATATATATTGTAATATAATAAGACAAATGTGTCATCTTAGACCTAGTCCTACTCCTATTTAATTTGAAAAAAATTATAAAGGTGCAGGAATATCTGGTGGTTTTACCTTTTTTGATATACCTTTTCCTATTGGCTCAAGCGGCCAGCTCTAAAACTCGACATGACTGGATAAAATCTCTGCAACCAGTCACAGAAGTAAAGAATGTACTGCCTGAAACTGGTTGTTCGGTTGATCATTTATTCTTGGTTCTTGCATATCACAGCTCAGTTAAAACTTGATTTTACTAGTCATAAGGGTGATGTAACTCCATCTAAAGATTATTTTTTAATCACAATGACAAAAACGGTTTTAAAGAATGTTTACCGGGTACATGAACTGCGCAATTAACCACCTTGACTAAATCTCCTTTTTAATCTTCACAGTACAGTATTGTACCTTTAAAGATTTCTTCTGATAAAATACCGTAACCAGTTTTTCATGCTGTCAAATGCGTTTTAAATAGATGCTTTACATCAACATCTATACAATATAAATACCTTTATTAACGCACTTAAAGTCAAATTAATCAGAGTATTAATTTACATATAGAAGAAAGTATTCAGGAACTGCTCCTGTAACTGTGAGCTATCTGTTAAATACTGGTAAGGAAAGACCAATTTACCATGATGGTGCCTAATTGATCTGGGCCAGAGCTGTATGTAGGATATTAAAAGTGGGGGTGCAGCCGAGTGGTGGGGCGCCATAGCCTCCACGTACATGTAAGTGATGTAAAAAAAGTTTGGATCAGGCCAAATAAACCCAATGGCGTGATCAGAGCGTCTTTGTGTGATCATAATCAAGTGTATTATTTTATAACTGAAATATTGTCAAATTTTTATTTCTTTGGGGGGTGGGGGGAGACGCCATTTCTCAGTGTTTCTAATTTGGACAAGATGTGTTGTTGATTGTTTATCATCGTAACCACAGTACTGGTAGGCCTATATTTGAGTCTCTGCCTCGCTTCTCCATTTTTAGGCAAACCCTATCTAATTTAATGAAGAGTATGGGGAATTGCTGTTGTTCTGTCAGAATTTCTCCCATAGCACACTTATGGTGGCGTATGCTTACCTTCATTAGCCTAGTTGGTGCAGAAAAGTGTGACGTTCAACTCCATTTCATTTAAGGAATTCCTAAATACTGAATAACACTTATTGAAAAGCATTGTATGTAATGTATGAAGACTGAATGTAGAGAGAGCATCGTTTGTGTACGAGGTATCAAGTACAGTGAAGCAAGTGTCTTTAACATGTATGGGCTGTACCAGATGACTTCAAAAACCTTTCTTCATTAAAAAAAAAGATAGAAGAGAAGGTAGCTAAAAGCATGACAATATTTTCATGTAAATGGATTATTTAAACGATGTACAGGTGACTGACTTGATACTTCATGTATGAAATGATGCTTTTTATCACTATTGTAGACTTAATCCAAAACATGTAAATTCACGTAAAATATTGAATCCACAGCATTAATTTATGTAAAATAGTAAGTGTAGAATATGCAAAATGTAGTGTGTTTTCGAAGTGAACCTAATTTAAATGATAGCTGCACTAACTTACTGAGTCATATTTTTAAAAACATTATAGAATAAAGCTTTAAAAACACATGGAATCTATATACACCGTCTTACTTTGTTCAGAATAATACCTATAATGCAATGTTGCCTGTTGAGAAATTGGCAAATTTTTTCATTTTCAAGTTGAAACTCATATGTTTTTGTTTGAAATGTGCAATTATATTCAGGGTTATTATACTACACTACAACAATATCAGAAGGATTCCTATAATAGTATAAAGTGATATGACAACCATAGATATAGAAATAATTATGTGTTGACTTTCTTAGAAAATATGAAACTATAGCTTTAATAACTGTTCAATCTTCTTGTCAAGATATGCTACCCAAATTCAATCTTCTTCTTGTCAAGATATGCTACCCAAGTTCAATCTTCTTGTCAAGATATGCTACCCAAGTTGATAATTGACATTTTGATTCATATACATGTATTGGGGAATATTGGATCAAAAAGAATGGGGAGGAGGGTACAAGTACATGTAGTTAGATTACTATTCTCGCGATCCTCCTAAAAGCAAATACATCACACATACATGTATCTCAACAGCTTTAGCACCATTCAGATTCATACTGCTAGATAGGGGGCTTAAATATGGAGCATAGGGGATTTTTTTCAATCCCTAATCTGCTTTTAAATTATTCTAATATTAGTATGATATATCAAATATGGAGCATAGGGGATTTTTTTCAATCAATCCCTAATCTGTTTTTAAATTATTCTAATATTAGCATGATATATTACTAGCCTTTTACTTGTATGCCAAATTTGTCTTTGAACAACATAATGATGAAATAATCTAAATTCCATTCCTTTCTTTCAAGTAAATAGACCTTCTTAGCTGCTAAAAAAAACTAATCCTGGTGTAGTCTTTCATTAATGCTTCTTTTGTGGTAAATAAGTTGTATTAAATGTATACTTTAATGTCCCTTTTATTTACAGTACTTATATTGTACTTATTATAGCTATAAACATATATATAATATGACTATTGAATAATAGGTCAATAGTGAATAGAGATCATATAAGGTACACTTGACTGACAAGACTTGAAATAACTTGAGTGGGAAGGTTATTTTTTACCATAGTTAAATCATTAGAAAAGTAAATATTGGTAATCCATTATTACTTTAGGTACATGAATATGTTACAATAATAATGATTTAGGCCGCACTGATTCAATTTTTGCTCTTCAGAAATACTTCATTATGCCTCCAATATCTTTGGGGAAAGAATGATTTAATAGCAAAAAGTACTTGGGTGCTCGTCTCAAAAGAATTTAATCTGAAATTTCTAAATTTTAAACAAAACTTATTTCACCATACTCGAGTGGTTATTTATTTATGAAGACCCAGAAAAATTAAAAATAAAAATGTATTGGCCTTCTGTCATGAATACAAATTAAATGGCACTTTGTGCAACAGTCATTGTGTATATGTTACAGTCAATGTGTAAAATCAGTCAATCTGTAGATTGACTGGAATTTTTAGTCATTCTGTAGATTGACTGATCCACTCAGTCATTCTGTAGATTGACTAAAAAAATCAGTCAATGTACAGATTGACTGGAAATTTAGGCGGATTTCTAGACAGATTGACTAAAATGAATTATTCTCACTAATGGGTCAAAAACATTAAAACAAAACAAACAGTTATGTAGATGTTCATAGTTTTATTCACACATCAGGTATGATTTCAGTTACATTTGTGAATGGTATTGACTAAAATGAATTATTCTCACTAATGGGTCAACAACATTAAAACAAAACAAACAGTTATGAAGATGTTCATAGTTTTATTCACATATCAGGTATGATTTCAGTTACAGTTGTGAATGGGATGCTTGACATATCATGGAGGACTTCAGTTCTTGTTTGGACATGTGGTGCTGGAGTGACACCTGCTGTTGCATTTAACGCCTGACTTGAAACATTTACATCTGTTGGTCTGACATTGCTTGCCACTCGTTGCACAGTTGCATTTAGCATATCCCTGGCCACCCCACCCTGTACTGCCTGGCGTAGACCAACTTCAACATCCCTGGACATGTCCTCAATGTTAAACAGCTTATTGGTGCATAGGTCGAACTGAGTTCTGCTATAGTGTCCCTTAAGAATCCCAGCCTTGACAGCAACACGACACAGGTCATTCTCGTTCCTGTCTACAATGACACCCATTATGTTGCAAAATCTGAGGTGCTCCGAGTAATAGGAAAATGTCCATCAACTGAAAGGCAACTTCTGCAGCACGTTTGGATGTTAATGGACGTAGTACACAGTATTTAGTGAGATGATCTTGGTAGACCATTATCCATCGGGATGAGCCACTTCTCGCGCCATTGCTTCAGGAATATGCAACAATAAGGACTTGTCATGCTTGTCAGCTTCTCTCTTCATCAAAAGTTCCTCTCTAAAGGAATCTTCCATTGACTTCTCCATTGCAAAAGTTGAAAGAGCAATGATACAGTCTGTTCGTTCGTTCGTTAAGACAAGTCCTTATTGTTGCATATTCCTGAAGCAATGGCGCGAGAAATCCCTCTCTTACCATTGCTGGATAGAAGTCATATTCTTGAAATTGGGCGGGGCGTGTCTCTTTTTAACGTCCAATCAAATCCCTCCTCTCTTCTCGCATTCGGCATAATTTTCAAACTGGCCGACGAAGAAAACATGTTGGCACTGGATAATCGAGCATAATAAATTTCGCAGGTTATGACGTAAACAAGTCGCGATTGTCACTAGATACATTGCGGTAACATATTGTTTGTTACAATGTAGGTCATTGGTTGGTAATGGCACTACTGACCAATAATAATTTAGCACAACAATGTTCACTCAAGATAGCAGTGTGAAGTGGATTAGTTCTAATCAAACGAAACACTGCGCAGGAGTATGTTATTGTTGACGAAAACAGGGTATTGCACTCTACTTGAAGAGCTGAAAGAAGCTGGTTCTGCCAAAAGTAAAACACCTCGTCAGTATTACAACTGTGCAACGAGTGGCAAGCAATGTCAGACCAACAGATGTAAATGTTTCAAGTCAGGCGTTAAATGCAACAGCAGGTGTCACTCCAGCACCACATGTCCAAACAAGAACTGAAGTCCTCCATGATATGTCAAGCATCCCATTCACAACTGTAACTGAAATCATACCTGATATGTGAATAAAACTATGAACATCTTCATAACTGTTTGTTTTGTTTTAATGTTGTTGACCCATTAGTGAGAATAATTCATTTTAGTCAATACCATTCACAAATGTAACTGAAATCATACCTGATGTGTGAATAAAACTATGAACATCTACATAACTGTTTGTTTTGTTTTAATGTTTTTGACCCATTAGTGAGAATAATTCATTTTAGTCAATCTGTCTAGAAATCCGCCTAAATTTCCAGTCAATCTGTACATTGACTGATTTTTTTAGTCAATCTACAGAATGACTGAGTGAATCAGTCAATCTACAGAATGACTAAAAATTCCAGTCAATCTACAGATTGACTGATTTTACACATTGACTGTAACATATATACATGTAGGCCTATTATTAAATGTATATGACTATGTATAAGTGTATATGTATGCATGCTGTCCATAATGGACGATTTGATGCAATAAACTTCTTATCTTACCTTAACATACAATTCGAAGAGATAATGCTTCAAAAACTTAAATATGGTTTCCATGTTCCAACAAATATTCATTGAACTCTTTGAATATCAGTATATGATGAATAAAGTATTGGCGCAAACAAAAATTTTCCATGAAAAAAATTGCCTGAGTTAAAATTTTAGCCCTCAAATTATATTTTTAATGCAAAAGCAGAAATGGCGATCAACAGCATGCATGAGCTCTGTATACTGGCACCCAAATGAAACTAAACAAAGAATTTGAGAGACTGCAAGGTTTCATCTACATGTAGTGGTTCTTGGTAAGAGTTGATGATGGATCAAATTTTATTATAACAATAAAAAGGATAACAAATCTACTGAAAGCTAAAGCATATATACTCTCCCAAAAAAGAAACGCAACGTTACATTTCGTCGTCAGTATATTCTACGCCGTCCCAGAATTGCTGCTGCAGTAGAGGTCGCTATTGAAAACCATTTACCCCAATGACGTAACCAGATGTGACGACCCAGGACAAGTGGGACCACACTTGTTTGGCCTGAGCTAGGGCGTTCACGTGTTGAACTTCGCTGTCGGTACCTATCCCAAAGGCGAGAAATGGAACTAAGGGAAACATTCAGCAGCCTGGCTACGTCTGTCTTGGAGTCACCTGCTTGTAATCCACCAATAGCGTTGTTGCGTTGGTCTTCGTTCGGATGTGGCATCACTCGGGTCTTTGAGTGTTTACATGTGCAACTGATTCGGAAACCGAGAACCCCGGGATTTTAAAGACCTTAGATTTACATGTAGGTTCCATGCGAAAAGCTCGCGAAGTTGTTAAATTCATGTTTCTTGGTGCAATCAAGCGATAAAAAATTTCGACAAAAAGGATGACCAGTCACAATTAGTGACCCTACCTTTAAAATCAATAATGAATTTCTTTTATCCTTACATAATGGCATTAAAAACAAGTAAGATTTACCGAAACAAAGACCTGGTTCAAATAAAAAAATGATGAAAAATGGGTTGTGCGTTTCTTTTTTTGAAGAGTATATTACCGGTGTTGTGCAAAATTCTTGTTAATAATGTAGCCAGGTTTATGAAAGTCAGTGGTTTTGTTTTCTTTCTAGAAATCAATAAATCAATGAAGGACAGGGATCAGGAACAATACATGTAATAGCCTGCAGACATCTGTATTCCTGACATTCATGGCAGATATTTTCAGTTATGCCCTGAACCCAATTCAAAATCTGTCAGCAGCCATTTATTTTTCAACAACCACATACAAAAATGTAGAATATTTATTTTAACAAATCATCAACAAACATCTATTTCACAATTTACTGTGTCTTGATTTTGGCACATGAAGAAAAATAATTACAAACATTCTTCTTCCATAGTTTAACTTAAATCCATAAATAATGAAAACATTCACAAGCAACGGCGCCTTGGATGGAGAAAGAATATCTTGAATATTGGGTTTTAATTCCTTAACACAAAGTGTGTAATCATTATTTTGGAAATGACAAGTATTTGTTGCTCTGTCGCAACAAACACCCACATTTGTTCGTAAAGCCATCTTAGTTGTTTTAAACAGTTGCTATATTTGGATACTGTTCCTCGTCTGATCTGTCTTGCATGACGTGATGTGTGGGGTGGTCGGCCCAGCCACAAAACTAACATTTACCCAAACATTTAAATGGCCGTGTAATGGATGTAAGTTATTCTGTGCGAGTAAGCATTTTATTTGTCAACACCACTCATTAAAGACCATGTCATCCAATTTAGTCATGATCATTTGCCGGACCAGACGCCTTTGTTTTATGTTGATTAGTATAAGCTGACGGTAAATCCATGGCTCCAAAAAGGGAAAGTAACTGGAAAATTTGGCAGATTGTGAAGTCACAAGAGAGACAGTCTGGTGTGGATGCATGAAAAAGAGCATTATTGTATTAATAGTATCACGCAAAACAAATGAAATCCATTTTAGACATGATGAATAGATATAGACAATCCTATTGTTTTCATGATATAGGAAATGATTACCTATTTAGATTTTAACAATTTTACTGTAAAATAAGGGACTACTGTGGGTGAAACTTTTTTATTTTAAATAAACAAGCCCATTTTAGGTGTTTAATTCTTATCAACCATATTTTAAAACTTTTCATCCAAAGTAAACAATTTTTTATAAAGATTATCTTGTAATATTCAGATTTTGTTGGTGAATCTTTTTTCTTTCTTTCATCAAATAACTCTTTTACATTTTCAATTTTAAATCTGATTTAGGTTTATTTTAGAACCTTTCATAACAACAAATATTATTACAAAATTATCTTGATAATAATCATATTTTGATATCAGGGACCTGATCACGAAATCTTAACTTGAAATAAAATCCAAATTTTAGTAGATACTTCAGTTTTGATTGGTTAATCAATCTAATATTATCCAATCATATAACTAAAATTTGGATTTTATCTTAGTTAAAATTTCGTGAATAAGGCCCCAAGGTATAGAAAATTAAATGGGGTTGAACGTAAGGGTAAATTTGCGGAATGAACAAATAAAGAAACTCTTTAGATTTAAATTTGTCTTATATTCTAATCTGATGACTGTGATTCATTTTAGAAACATTTTCTCAAACAGAAATACTTTTATGAAGACTACATGTATACCTACCTACCTACTTACCTAAACTTTACCTACATTTACATGAACCTGGGGGCAAAAAGTAAGATTGGTAAAAAAAAAAACAAGTTTTGTGATGTGACAACCACTACAGGAGGGAAAACTGGGGATGAGAAGATAAAATGTTGTGTGTTTTTGACCCCATAAATCTTCTCAGACGTGTTTTTTTTTAATGTCTAAACTTCTTCTGACTTCTACATGGAACATTAACTAAATATATAACATCGTTTTCTCCTTATGTTAAAAACCTGTATTTATATTGAATTAATTTTTTATCATATGACATTTAAATATAGGCAGGGCATGTAAGGGACAATAGAAAATAGGTTACCAAGCTAAATATTACAACTGGATCACTGAGGCAAAAAATTGATCATCTCGATGAGATTTTTTCCAGTCTATACAATGTTAATGATGTTTTATTCTTAAATAATACCTGCCTCATACAATTTCCAGATTAATGACCCTCTCAGATGGGGTTGGGTGTCCTTACAAAACAACACAGTTTCCAATTAAAGAATGGACTTTATTCAAGAGCATTACAAGCACTGGCCGTGCTGTGCTTGATAATTAGTATGATTTAAGGTTTAGTTACAGTATGGCAACAAAATATTCCGGCTTGCACAGACATACATGTATTGCCAGTTTAAACATTAATTGCATAAAACTAGCATCTACATTTTTATTTATAACAGAATACGAATATCTTGTCAGTTTCAACAATATTTAATTTCAGTCCTTTTTGCTCATTATATAGAAGTTGTTTCTTAAATACTATAAAAGAGGAAGTTAATGATGATGACAAAAAAATGTGTTTTGAAAGATATATTTAATTTGTTCTGTGGGAACACCAATTAAAATCACTTGGTTGCTCTTCAGTTTAAAAAAAAAAAATTTTTTGTCAGGTGGATGTTTATTAACAAGACCTTAAGAACTAGAATTTATTGGCTTTGTCGGAGTTGACTATAATGGTAAACTTACATTAATAAGGAAATTTTTAAATCTTATTAAAACTCTCACCATGGCACCTTACTTGCTTTCTGGTGAGCACAATTGAAATAAAGAAGACTCAGTAGTGTACCAAGTCCTTCAATATTATATGTGGTGCAATTTAAGAACCTGTTTATTTCTATGCACAGGTAAAGTGTTTGGTGGACATATTCTGTGATCTAGCCTTATATTCCCTGGAATTGGTGCCAGAATTGGTCACCATTGTCTAGTAGGCAGTGTAGGCTGACCTGACAAGTTCTCCAAGAGTTTAATCCAGATTGATAGAATATAACCTGTTTAATTTCGTTTATTTCTACTGTATGATCTGTCACGGATATACATGATATATATTAACATGAAATAAACCGAAGGCGGGTTAGCTAGATTTTACGCTTATTTGACCTACATGGGTTTTTGTGTACAGAATATTTGGTAGTTGTTGACATAAGAAAGACAACAATAAACAATAACAACTTGAATCAATATGATGTGACTTGAGGTTAAACTACATGTAGTTACACCATTCCTCTACCAATATAATCAATGTCCATTTTAAACACCCTTCATGACAATATGGTAGAAGCATTAAGAGGTTGGCACTTTTTCTTTTTACAATCATTTTCTGTGTACAGATGGTTTATTTTATTGTAGGCTCAGATTTTAAAATTTTAAATGATTTTAAATGCATCGATATATATTTTTTTGTATAGAAGTAAGGTAATCACAGTGTTGGTGTTGTGACTACCACAAATCGTTTTAAATTGGATGATTAAGGAACACTGTATTGCACTCTTACACAAAGATTTATTCACATCTTTACTGTTTGGAGTTAAACGTGATCATCCAATAGCTTTGTTTCAAAGGAAATTGAACCAAAAGTTTGTCTGTTTTGATCAGATCATTTCTACTGACCAAATGTTACATAGCCACAGATTTGTGGTATGGAATTGTGCCAGTCTTGTTATTTTGGAATATATTTGTGGCATGGAAGATGGATTTTAACTTCCAATTGTTATCCACTGAAAAAAGGGAAATCATGTCATGGGGACTTTATTTTGCTGATCCATAGAAGACTGAGAGCCACAGCAGCCCATGGAGTATGGCAGTGGCTCGTTTGTCAGGAGTTCCTAGATTTAGTTGACAGAGAAAGTTCCCTAGGATTTTCCGGTTTTGAAAATATTTGCCTCATAGCACATTGCACTGTGTATGCCCATCTTTATTAACCATGATTAGTTCAGAAAATTGGAACATTAAACCACTTTTCAGTTATTCATTCTACAGAACCGAGTTAAATTGTCGGTACCGGTAAGTATCTATAGCTCAATGAAAATATATTGAAATAATGATACCTCAATATACATGTACATACGGTAAACTGACTTGTCGTACCTAAACGGATACGAGATGATTTATTATTATGTCACAGCGAAATCTATACAGCATTAACTGACAGACGTAAAAGATTTTTTTTTTTAGATTGGTTTACATGTAATATTGATAGTTTGGTTACACCCAACAGCGACCATTGTGTATTTGATCGTTTTCATTGATTTTTCTATAAGGTGTATTGATAGAACTATTAAATTGCAAACACTCAATAAAGATCGTATTTCATTTATTTTTTTAATGTTCAGGGAAATACGGTATATATATTTTAGGTTCATTGATTGAAATGTGCTTACAAAACTTTGGGTTGCATGAAGATTAACAGGTTCATTGCTTAACATGTGCAGAAAAAATTAGGGTTGTGTATAGAATTTCAAACTATGGATATTATAATTAAGGCACATGATAAAACAGACAGCTTAATTGTTTGTCATTTTGACCACATAATATGTCAAAGAGTGATGTATGCTAGATACCACACAGACTGTAGCCACAAATAGTATGATGTGGGTAGTGGCACTCCTTATGAACATTTTTGCAGGGAGCTTAAAGAGACTATTCCGATTTAAACAGAGTCTCAAAGATAAAAATTAGAGTTTGTATGAAATTTAAGCGCCAAAATATAGAGGAGTGGTGTAAATTTCACCTACGCATTATATTTATAAAATAAAAGTTTGGTTTTATGCCGACGCTGCATAATACAGTTTGGGACACCGGTCTCTATTTCCAGATGAAGACTGACAGATTTAAGTTATTTGAAAACGTATCACAAATATTTAGTTAGTTGCTCGGTCCTAGGGTAGAGGATTTTAATGTATGTTTACACAAAATTAAGCAGTTTTATTCCCCAAAATATCATCAGGATTGGCCCTTTAATGTTAAAAATATTGAGTTATGTACCTACTGTCAGGAAGTGACAAAATAATAATTTAACACAAAGCACAAACTAACTCCGCACCTAAAGGTGCCGCTCACATGAAGGTATTTACCTTAAAAAAAAGTAAAATGGCTGTTTCGAATAATTAGTATTTCATTTGATGATTGATTTGATGATTATTAGAGGATTTTCTGTCTGATTAACCTATGCCTTTGTTACATGATTCTGAGCATATATCTGTATGGTTTAAGAATGTCAGGAATCTCAGCCTTTATGATATTGATCTACGAGTTCTGGGATTTATTTTTATTCTACTCAGTATTGATTAAAACCATATTTTACTCAGAATATGACATGGAATTGGAATGGAATTTAACTTCTTACATTTCGTCATGGAGCGCTGGGCTAATGAACATGCAATCAATGTGCTACTGGATACTGTTATTTCAATTTCTAACTGTCAAGGATCCTTAATGTGCTACCATGGTTTATTTACCCATCCGAATGACTAGTCATATTTCTTGGCAGACCATTCTCACCCTGTCGTGGCCCTTTTTACTATCTTTTTTTTCTTCACGTAAGATTCACATTTTTATAATATTCAATTCACATTATTTTAAAATTATCTTGCATCAGAACACAGATCTAATCAGACATTAAGCTGAAGGCCTTACCAAATATATAAGAGTTTATTTGAATACAGAATAAGGCTTGTCAGACTGTTTGTTAGATTAAATACTTGCTTGATAGAGTCATCATAGTGTTTTCATCAAGGAAGTGCACCTTGGGGGCAAAATAAACAAACATTACTTATACAGACATAGATAGACATTTAAAAGACACAAATACTGAAGTGTTTTACTTACGTTGTACTATAAGGCTTACATATTTACATGTAGCGGTACTTATCTTATTCATGAGACATTTTTCATGGATCTTTATTCAATAAAACATTATCATATTTCTTATATTGATAATCATCAGAAAGTGTTTATTTTGATCATGTTTCAGAGATACCAGTCTACCTTAATGTATGGCTTTTACTTTTAGTTTACTTTTTAAGGCGGATGCATTGAAAGTTCAAGCATGAGCAGTTCATTCATTAACCCTTTAGCACTTGGTACATGTAAATATTGAACAACAGACTTCCTTGAGCATGAAGAAAATGGCTTTTTATATTATACAATGTAAGATCATATACTAGTTCATGCGAGAGCGACAGCTGTGCACGTGACAGAGCGTTTACAATGATCTTTAAGGAAGGAGTGCTTGTTCTATTTTGCTGTGGGCTAAGTTGCAAAGGGTTAATTCACAAAACTCAATGCCAGCGCTCACACTGTCGATCGCCATTTCCGCCAATTGCGATAAAAATATAATTTTGGCGTTAAAATATTCAATCTGGCGAAATTTTTTGTGATTCTTTTTTAACCATGGCTAAAAAATTGTCTTGCCACATAGTTTTGATTTCCACGCCGTACACACACGTTACAATCTATCACTCTAGGCTGAGTCATTTATCAATCAATCAAGTACTAATCCTTTGTCTCTTGATCAATCTCGGATTAGCGTTGATTAGTATATACAGTAAGAGTAGTAATAAACTAATCAAGAAACAGACGATTTAATTGTTTGTCTCCAAATACGAATCGGTGGCTTTTTTTGACGGTTTCTATATATTCAAAATGGCGGACACCGTGAATAATACTCGTTTGATTTGTGTGAGATTATTGGACTATGACGTCTGTTTTATCCTTTTCCTACTCCTGTTGCACGTATCGTTAATAAATAAAGCCAGGTTTATTGTTAAAGTTTATATGGAAGTCGATATTAAACGCCAGAAATGAACGAACGAAAGTCAGTTATTTTCTAATCACATGCCATTAATAATAATGGGCCGTAAGCGAAAACTTGAACAGCCTTCGTCAACGTCCGACAGAAGAATTTCAAACTTATTTTTTTTTGTATTTCACCACCAAAATCCTCCCGAACTGACTATATAATAGTTAAGAAATAGATAACGTAAATGGAATATGCTGAAAATTTGAGTCAATTTGTTTCCTTTGAACCAAGATTATTAGCGTTTGATATAAGGCCCAGCCTCGATCATCATCACTAAAGAAAGATTCAGCTCTTAGTCCTTACATAATGTATGTTTGTGCATTTGAAAAATGTAGATCTCTTAAGGATGAATGAACATTTTCAAATCCTTGATATATCAGTAAGTGCTTGGTCACAATTTCTGTTATAAAGAAAAATATTCATTAAAAACAAATACACTGTGTGGTTACCCCAGATGTTGAAAAAGCTCTAAAAAAATGGGCTTCTGCAAAGCAGTGAAGAATTTTGTAAATTGTAATATTATATGTAAATGAAAATTACTGAAAAAATAGAATAGATATTCGTTCTTTTTTTTTGGCGGAAAAAATATATGGCTAATAAATTAAAATGAAAAATTGGCGGAAGAAAAATTGAACCTAGAGTGAGCACTGCTCAATGCCAAAGGTTAACATCTAGACAAGAGGTAATTGATTATAGTTTGAAACAGTGAACATATCATATTCATAGCTTCTTAATCAATGATTCCTTATGCGATAGTTATAAATGCTATAAGAAGTTAATTCCTTTTGACAAAGCCTGTATGATGGGTTGGTGTGAGCTCAGAGTGTGAAAATGGCAGAACAGCTTATCCGTCTGCAACCCCCTTAGCCAAAGCCAATAATTACCATAACGGTAACCTATTTCTCTTGTAAAATTAGTCTGTGAACAAACATCATAGAGGGTTGTCAAACATTTAATGATCAATTGCTGGAACGATTAGAGAAGACTACGGTAAATATAGGACATTATTGATAATATCGATCACGTCGTAAACATTAGGGGAACTTGTTACCTGCTATGTCACCAACATAATGGCTTCAATCAACAGATATTTTAAGCAGACAACTTTGCATTGGTGCATGAATTGAATGCAATCAGAGAATGTCAACAGACAATAGAAGTTAAACTCCACAGTTGACTTTCAATATTTACCGGTATGTAGAAAATTGTATTCGAAGTTATGATATTCATCTGAGGAAATGATGTCATCTGCACACTGTTAAAGATCAACAAACAAGCCTGGAAATAAAGCACCTGTCACTGACAATGTCAGACACAGATTCACGCTTTGTCAGGCAAAATACCTCTGGTGCCTGTCACTTTGTCCGGCACTGATTTGTCTTTTTAAATGATATTATTCATACGAGTCTGGCATTAAGTTGAAAATGCCAGGTACTATTTCATTATATAGTGCCTGACATTTTGTCAGGTACACCTAAAACTGCTATTTCCAGGCCTGTTGACAAAGACATTTTCTCGGGATTTGCCAGCCTTCTTCTCCAATATAAGAGGTGCAAGAATGAGAGCTTGGTCAGGAAAGCTGTCTATTGATTCAGATCACACAAATGTCCACCTGTGCCATACTTAATGAGAGAGAGAAAGAGGGACAAATAGAGTTAAATATCCGCTCAACACAAACTACGTCATTTCAGGACAAATAATATGATTCAATTCAATTTCTAGTAGTGGGAGGAAACCAGAGGGCCTGGAGAAAACCAAGAGGTGGGACAGGTGATCCTACTCCTTGTCATGTTGAAGCAAGGAATCAAAACCTTGCCACTTTACCTTGTGATTTCACACAAATACATTACACAAATAGACCATCCCTCCACTCCCAACCCAACAACTTTACACTTCAACATTTAGTGTTCATTAAGTAAGAACGACAAATATTCAAAGACTCCTGAATTTGATAAACCTATGTTACTTTTGAAAATTTGACTACAATGTCAAATTAAGCTATTTATTTGTGAGATAACAATATAGAAAAGTTTTCAGAGTCACTTGGATAACTGGATCAAAAGTGTCAGTGACCCAATTTATCTGTAAGTTGACTGAGGGAGCAACCAATTTTCACCTTCTAATAAAGATCACAGCTTGCTTTCTCAGCAGGACATATTAGATGTTGAAATAAAAAGTTACATTCTTTGAATTTTGGGTTAATATCATTATGTCAGAATTGTTGAATTTATTTGTCATTTGAAAATTTTGCAGGGACATAAATGTTGTAATTGTCCAGAAATGGTTATAACTGTCACCACAGGTGTTTATCAAAACCTGGACATTTTTCTGTGTTTTATGTTATGATATTATATGGCATTGATAAATGACTTACTGAATATACTACATGTAAAACTCACACACATGCATAACATACTGAATTTATTTCATGTATTACTTAAATACAATATTACTTACTGTATCTACTACATTTATATTTAACTATATGTACATGTACATGCATATTACTTACTAAATATGTGATAATAGTATTGCATACAACTGTAAATATATGTATATTTTCTATATATAGTAATAATTTGTAAATTTAGTGTATTTTAATTTAAAATATTTACTGTATATTACATAGTATATAATAAGATAAATGCAGTATATTTAATATTACTGTATACCAATAATATATATGTATATATATATATATCAGAGATGCTAATAACAAGAAAGAATATAACACAATAATTCATATCAGAAAAAAAAATTGTTAGTCCACCTGTATAACCCAGGAAGTCCTATGGTTATCAAAATCCTATGGTTTTATCATTATAGTAATATAAAAAAAAAATATATGATCTTAACAATTATATGATCATAAAAGATTACATGCAAATTATAGATCATTTAAAGAATTATAATCAACAGATTATGTTTAAGGATTGTAACAGGAAAAAAACATAGCCAATTATTCTTGTGTATATATTTTGTTGTTGACTAAACAAATGAATAAGACAATGCAATCTATCACCACCTAAAAAATTTTATGGCATTATAAGATCATATTTCTGCTAAATATGGCAACAGAGGTTTTTCCAGAATCAAAAAAAAAAAATTCACATTGTAGTATTGATTTTTTACCGTTAAATATTAATGTTTTCTTTCTATTATTTACAGGTTGTTAAAGATGGCAGATAATGCTGAAATTGGTTATATTATAGGTGGTTCTGTAGGAGGATTAATTGTTTTCGTTGCTATAGTATCACTTATTATATACATGCTATGTGGGTAAGTGAAATTTCATGTTTGGACAGTTAATCCCAGTATCGCATAATTAGACAGGAAAATTGGCATTAATCAAATGTTTTTTTTCTTTAATGTGAACTCTGTCCTGACACTGACATATTGTCAAACATAGCTGACTTGTTAGTAAAGTAGTAAAGTGTCTGATTCATCTCTGAATGGACAAAAGTGGAGAATTGGGGAAGAACAAAAGGATAGAAAAGAGAGTGACTAATTTCACATTAGAATCCTCCCTTCATATACATGTATATGTATAAGCCCCAATTTGAGTTCCTTTATACTAATTATGTCAGGTTCTACTGAATCAACTTCAGATTTGTTAATAAAAAGCCCATAAATGGATCCAAAATAAGTTTGTGTATACGTCTGGAATATTGGAGTTTCGATCCAGTCTCCATTATAGGGTATGACTGGGTGTAATTGGACCGTATGAGCCAATCTACAGGCAGGGAAATCCCACCAGTTTTGGATTGAAATTAATTACAGAGGAATTTGACGTTAGTTTGACTATTACACAGTGCATATAATGATATGACACGGAAATTTTTTTTGATAATTAAATAAAAATAATATCTGTGTTAGACTCTGTACCTTCCAAATCATGTCCTAGGGCACGGAATATTAACAACCAAGCCATCTTATTAGAATAACTTTGTGGTCGAGATATCACCAGTTATTTTTTTAAAAAAAAAAAAAAAATCATAATAGCACACACAGTTGTTTCCTGGAGTATTCATTTTCATTGTACATGTTTTCATGCGGTGTTTGTTTATATGTTAATAAAGAAATAGTTTAGTTTTAAAATATTCATTCATTACATCATGTGCCAATCCAGACATGGAATGTGCAAGCCAACCTTTATATTTCTGCCACATTACTGAATTTAAGGACATACCAAGGTAGTGTTTAGTTTTTCTGGGTTTGATAAATAAATAGGCACTGGAGTCCCATAAAATTTCAAAACTTTAAAATAAAAAATTAGAAGAAAAATTTTAATAGTGGTACTCGAAGAACAAGAGTTTTAATTTGTGTGGCCTTATTGTTTATTGCGTCTTTTGGTGCATGCTCACTTTTTGCATTGCATGAGAACCTTCAACCTTCAACCTTTTGCTAATTTTTTTGACATGTCCTTGTAATATATTTAAAGGTCCACCTTACCACTATCCTCTTTCTCTTTATAAACATAAAAATAGTTGAGATGTGATGAATTGGACTACTTATATTGGTAATCATAACATTGATTCTCAAACAATGTCAATAATTGGGATGTCGTTATAGAAATTTAATATTATAGTTAAATCGGGTAAGCTTATCCTGTACGATATGTCTTTTATACACTTTGTTATGGAATGGGGTGTGAACTATTAGAATCATAGCATGGAGAAAATGTAGCATATAACGGTAATATTTACTCAGGGGGATTGAGTAATCAGGGAACAGATCTTTTCACAATGACTTGATAATTGTATGTATTTGTTAAGAGAGGGTAGAACTGAAACCATGCCCATAGACGCATGTATGCATATGATTTTTTCAGTCTAAATCTTGTAATACCTGTCTGTGTTACATTCGTATGACCTCAATGTTCAATGACCTTGACACCAAAACAGAATAACAAGAACCTCCTGTACCTTGTGTGTTAAAAACTAACTCAATTATTAAATCAGAGAAATTATCCCTGACTTAATTGACAATTTTTATTGGACCCAAATCAAAGAGGTTTGGGAACGACGGTGACTAACCGGGTAAGATGCTGGTTCGCTAACCTGTCGGCAGCACTTTCGATCCCTGCATTGGTTGAGAAAATTCGTCAGTAGTGCAGGACGGAGGGTCTGACAAGAACAGTTATCTAGTCATTCAGATGGGACAAAAAAAATGAGGTCCAGTGTATACATTGGTGTGCATGTAAATGATCCCTTGCCAGTTGGAATTTGAGCAGAACAGTAGGACGTTAAACCCCATTTATTTCATATTAAAACAGTTTACTTTTGAAGTAATTTTTTTTTTTTGTGATCATTAAATCAGTATTTTGTTTCAATTTCACACTAGTGCAAGCAAACTAGTGAGCAATTGAGTTGTGGAACTTTTTATTTGGATCCAAATCAAAAAGGTTTGTTCACTAAACCCCATTTATTTCATATTAAAACAGTTTACTTTTGAAGTAATTTTTTTTTTTGTGATCATTAAATCAGTATTTTGTTTCAATTTCACACTAGTGCAAGCAAACTAGTGAGCAATTGAGTTGTGGAATTTTTTATTTGGATCCAAATCAAAGAGGTTTGGTCATTTTTAAAGCAATGATCTCTTAAAGGAGTGAATGTTGTTTTAATCATTAAGTCAGTGTTCAGCGCTGATTTTGCATCAGTGCAAGCAAACTATTTTAGCAACCGAGTAGTGCCAGCATCAAAATATAAAGTGAATTAAATCTATAAGAACGTGTGTCTAAGATGTTGGTTAAAAGAAAATAATCTTTTAGCTAATTTAAATAAACGATTAACTTGTTCTAAAGATTGTGGTTTTACCCTGAAGAGAATATTTGTTTTAGATCCTTTCAACAAATTTTTTTTATTGGGTGTTTAAGAGACATAAAAAGCTCATTTACTGAATACCGCAAAGCGCCGTTCACTATGGCTTGATCAATCAATAATGTGTTCTAACTTGTTGTTACGCAAATACAACCAGATGCATTGTTTGCTTTTTTTCCTCTTTTATCGTCTTCTGCTAATTTCTGTAGAAACCACCATTAGAAATTGATCTTTTCCTTGTCTTTTTAGCTTTTTAAGGGTAATTTGCACGTATTTGAGGTTATAAATGACTTTATGATAATACAATCTGTAGAAATGTGTACAGGTCATGTTATTCAAGCGAGAAGGTGTTTGCACCACCAGAGTTTTTCAATTTAATCTTTCAAGACCTTTTTTTTGATAAAAACACTTAAAGGTTTGGTTTATATCTTCACGACAATAGTTCTGGAATAATTCTGAACGTGTATGTTTGCCACTTCAAGGTACTAACCACCCATTTGGACCAAGCTTTATTTGAAGCACTCAACTCAGCATAAATAAGAAACTGGTTTCGTTTTGATTAGAAATTTTATTCATACTTGATTTATTTCTATGTTAAATGCTTTTTTTTCAGTCCCCGAAATAAGAGACGAAGGCAGGAAAAGAAGTTCCACCATTTAGCTCGACATCCAGAGCAAGGTCACAGTCACAGTCAGGCTTCAACCATGAGTCACATAAGTGGCGACCGGCTTCCTAAAGTTGGAAGTAATGGGGTATGGGTGGGAACACCAGGGGTGTACGCAAACCCCCCTCCTTCATCGGCCTATTTTTATGGTCGACCATATCCTCCAGGAGTTCACAGAGCATCATCTGAAGCCAGACTACCTCCAGCACCTTGTAAGTACTGAAAATATAATTACAAGATTCAGCAAAACGACACATAAATTCATTCAAAACAAATTAGAATTTGATAAGATTTGGGGGTTCTTTGACAAACAAACAAGAACATAGAAATGTTTGGACAGTCCAATCTAGGAGTTATGTGCTTTCTATTCATAATAAAAAAAGAAGTTTAGGAATCAACCATGAAGGTTATGACAGCTTCATCTCACAAACATACAAGACCTTACAATTGTTTGGACAATCCAGTCTAGAAATTATATGCTGTCTAGTCATAATAAGGACAGAAGTTTGGGGATCAACCAAGGCTATGGGCTATGGCAGCTTCATCTGACAAACAATAACCTGTCAATTTGGTTGATGATACTATGGACCTTATAATACATTTCTATAAGGTCCATGGTGGTACAATCTATTTTGACTGCTTTATCTTTGCAAGCCAATTGAAAGAAATGTCTTACACATTAACAGTAGTTAATTATTAAATCTAAAAATGTTGTTTTAGTTCTTAAATAATGAACCATATAAATTATCATGAAACTTTTAAAAATGAGAAAACAAAACCATACAATTATATAAAACATTAGCTAAAGTTAAGGAGATCCTTTAAATTTAATATATTAAGGTTTATTATAATGTACCGGTACATAAATTTCAACACTGAAATTACCGGTACATCTAAAAGTCGATTTCCCTTTTGTTAAATTATAAAAACTTTGGTTGGTCGGTTAATCATGAATGAATGTGGTTTGGCAAGTGTTTCTGGGTTAAGTACAAGTTTGTCACTATAGTAATTTACAAAATACATCAGGTTAAAGATTTGAGATAATTTGCCTCTTCACAAAACTTGAATAAATGCACATTCCAATTTCGTTACCTATATAAATGATGAATACATATAGCGGCCTTGATTTGTAATTGATGTGGGTGAATTCTCACAGGATTGGCGAAAATTGTTTAAATTTCTTTTGAACTGAGAGAGGCTTCTTGCTCCGAGTAAGTTGATCTTTTGTAAACATATTTTATAAGTATGTTTGAAGATATAATTGCAACTTTAGAAGAGATTTGTGGTTGAACAACTTTTCGATAATGTGAATGTGAGGCAATTTGTATAAGGTGTTAGACTATTAGTTAGTATGTAAATACTGTACACATGAGTAATTCTTCTACATATATACTCCTCTTAATTACTGATTTTGGATTTCTCTATCTCAAAGCTTCAAGACTGATTGTAAATATTAATATTTAACCCTTTGTTGGGAAAGGAGCCGCTGGGTTCAGTGACTCACTAACTAGTTCAATTGTGTTGTTGGCTGAGAAAATTCTTCAGAGTTCTCCGGCCAGGTTTTCAACTGGTTTCATCCTTGCATTGGCTGAGAAAGTTCATCTTGATTTTTCGGCATGGTTTCCCCTTGTCAGTGATGCAGAATGGAGGACCTGACAAGGACAGATGTCTAGCTGTTCAGATGAGGAGAAAAACTGAGGTCCCTTGTACACATTGGCGTGCATGTAAAAGATTCTTTGGCAGTTGGAATTCGATATAAGAGTAGGCCATAGCGCCAGTGCCCGGGCAAATTTTCCCTCATAGCACACTGTATGGCGTATGCCCATCTTCCACTATTAGCCCAGGTTAGGTGCAGAAGAGTAGGACGTTACCCCATTTCAATCCATTTCATTTCATTTCCCACTTGTAAGTTGTGCATAAGGGAAGGTATGTGAAGAAAAAAATGTCTAGTCGTTTAATTCAATTTTATATTTCCATTTCTAACTCCCAAACATTTGTCCATTTTGTATTATAAAATGAGAAGTAATAATGATATTCGTGAACGACTTTAATAACATGTCGTCTTGCTGTAGGTAATCTTTAGAATGGAATTTAATGACAACATTAGCCTTAGGTGACCTGAGGTTTTACAGTAGTAAATTTAATGTAGCTTAAAAACCAGTCTTTGAAGTTAAAGAGTGATATTATTTTATTTCTTTTATATAGTAGTGTTAATACACAGGATATCTACTGTTTTATAACCATTTATAATTAGGAAATGAATAAATTTACAGTTTATGGTTTTTGAAGACACAAGTCTGCTTCGATGATCAATAATCCCAAATTTATGTGTGAATCTGTACACTTTGGCTATATTTGTAGGGATTATAAATTAAATGAATTATTTATATAGAAACATTAATTTGATGTCCCAAGATGTCACATATTGCCTATATGCATTATCCATTGTCACAACATATTTATCTATTGCTAGTACTTGAAACTCATATTAAAATCAAAAGAGTGCATTATGTAGGCTTAGAAATCTTTAGCAACACATGAGTCTGTAAGGCTCTGAGGGAGCCAGAGTGACTGATTGAGTAAGGTGCTACTTCATTTACCAGGAGTTCCCTGATTCGACCCCGATGTAGGCAGATAAAGGTATCTGGATTTTTGGTGTGGTTTCCATGTGCAGTGGTACAGAACGGAGGTCCTGACAAGAACAAACCGAGGTTCCTTGTCCTCATTGACGTGCAGTAAAAGATCCCTTCGCAGTTAGAATTCAAAAAGAGTAGGAAACAGCATTATGCTCCGTGCATGTATCCATTATAACATACAGTATGGCATATGACCGTATTTTTTTTTAGCCAAGTAAGGCTCTTCAATCTTCAAGCTTATCATTTTGATTCATATATTCATATATGTCTTTTGAAAATAAATGTATTGTTTAGTTCCAGGTCACGCTGTTTATCAAAGTAATAATAATAATATGAGTAATTTACGTATATATCACAGTCAACAATTATCACCAGTTTATGAATATATAGATCCAACACATGGTCCGAATGTTGTAGATATATACCAATATGGTGGTAAGTATTTATCTGGGGTGGGGAAGTGAGCCAAGGAGCATATAAATAAACGAATTATAGACACCCTGGTACAGAAATAATCTTGATCTGGTCATGTTAACAAAATAAAGAAAAGAAGTAATTATTTGCTAGGGTATCAAAATTATTCTCAGAATTTTGGCTTTTCATTTTGGAATGTGTAATTGATAAAAATAATTTATGTTCCAGATATGCATCATTCGAAATCGCGTCTTATAGAGCAACAACCCTCATCTAGCTGGAAAAAACAAAAAGAAAAGCGAGATGGGAAGAAAGTATTGCGCAGTAAAAGTGACGCAACACAAGAACAAAGACGACATGCTGGTAGAAAAAGAACGGACACTAATATATCGGCAGAAACGAAATCTAGTTCAAGGTCAAGTCGATCACGTGAGGCAAAAGCAGAGGTACACAATCAAAAAAAGGGCAATAAGTCAAAATCTGTTGAAGCAATTCATACTGGCTATGATAACAAAGCATTTCAGAACGATTCTGGTTTAGCTACCGATAGTATGAAACTTCAAGCATCCAAGGTCAAACCCATTAAAAATATCACAGATGATGAAAAACAGGTCTTCACACCATCTGATCAGGAAAGTAAAGAAGATGATCCAAATGTCCGCCATTATGTTTATGAAGGGGATGTTTATGCTGTCCCTGAAAAAAACTTAAATGTGGAAGAAAGTGATAATCCCATTCTAGCCAAAATGGACAGTATGGTTCGCGATAAAAAGACAGATAGACCAGCGCAATATTTAGTTGAAGATGAGGTTGATAATGCTATGGCTGCAAGCCAACCTCGAGCATACACGAGTGCTAAATCTGTGTCGGAACCGGTGTACGCAGATATTGATAACGTGACGTCTAACGACAATATTATAGTGACAGAAGTTATACAATCTGATGAAGTAGTAAGAAACACAGAAAAACTAGAGAAACCCTCTAATACCTTACTACAACCCATACCCTCAACATCGCATAATTTATTATCAGCATCACCTAGTCTACTGTCCGACCGCTCAGAAATATCTGAAGATTTAGATGTTAAAGGTAAGAATGTTGCTTAGTTTAAACAATTAATTTTGTGATAACTGTCACAGGCACTGTCTTAGCACAAATTAAGGCTTTGTCGAGCACAGTCACTTTGATCTTGTTTTCTTTGGCATAGATCTGTTTTTATCAGTATTTTCATTGATGTTTATGATATGCATATACGGCACAAAATTTATTTAATAGTTCAGAGTCAGGTAATTCATTATTTCCAGTCCTGATAGCTATAGGCCCCTAGCTCTCTTTTGGATTTAACAGTGCTGTATTATGCTTGCCCTTTAGGCTTGACATGACCGTCTGTGAACATTGTCCCTTATACACTCCCATGTAGGCCTATTATTTATTAGGCCTTACAGAATTTTTTTCTTCCGGAACACCTGTAATAATTTTGCTCCATATTTCTCCGTGTGGGTGAAAAGAAACATTTTAAAAAGTAATAGTTGTTTGCTCTTCTCGAATATTTTTGTTGTTGTAAATTTTGAAAATTTTAACAACATATTAAGTAGCATTTATTCATTTTGACCCAGAAGCACTGAAAATTAAATTTCTTTGGCCTTTTACTATAAAAATCATGACAAGCGCCTGTGTAAGTTCCCTTGAGTTAAAGATTAAAATCTGTGTACATTCTCTGAAAAAATTTCATGATGATCTTGAGACCTGATCTTTTAGTGATTTTATTTTGGATATAGACAATGAACAGTACATAAGGCTATCCCTACCTACTGATATTTCACACCTTGTAGGAAAGGATTGTGTATTTACCTCATGATTTTACACGTCTGAACAGCAATTATCATTCTTTACCTAGTTTCACTACATACCTACTTGTGGTGTGATTAATATACTTTTATAGTATATAGAGCAGAACGGTCACTCCCATGTAAGGTCCAAAATTACAATTGTTACTGTTTGTCATGCTACAGATCCTTGTCTAACCCAATCTCAGATTAACCTGTTTGTACTTCTTCAGATAGATGTAACTTTAGGCTATGACACTGTCAGAATTTTTAACATATTAAACACCAAAAAAAAATCTAGTTCACAATTAGTATTATGAAAGATTAATCATAATTAGATTAGAAAACTTGCTAGCAGCTTTAAAGAAGCCCCACCTTTTTTCCTGTTTTATAGGTATTATGATTTGCAAACATTAACTCAGCCTGTGCTAATGAATTTTGTCTTTATTTAAATTATAGCAACAATTTGTTCCCTCTTATTTTGGGGGTTATTTACTCCACATCATTTTGGTTTTAATACATTTCTTCATAAGGCATGTTCAGTAATACAAAAGTTGTGATTAATCCAAATCAATCTACCAAACAAAAATCATGATGCATAAATTTTTGCTAACTCTTTGATTATCGAGATATTTGATTGGCTCTCTAATGAAGGTATTATTTATATTGTTATGCAATTGTTATTTGATCCAACTTTGTCATTCCGTTAGATTGCTGCGAGTTAAAATCAGTGTAAACATAACCTTAGTGTTAAGTTTCTTAGCATGACTTGAGCCATATAGGAAGCCCTAGCATACAAATATTTTGTAAAATTTGAATTAATTATCCATCCCATTGTCAGATGATATCATATTATAACTTGCCTCTTGCCATTGATATTTTGATTTTGATTTCGTTTTCGTAATTAAATGTGTGAGCAATTTGATATTTTCCGTCAAAATGCAAATCATGCATTTGAATTTTTTAATAACTAATATGATTAATAACTAATATCTTCTTGTGATTACAGTTTTTTTTACACACAAATCCAACCTTTTTATTGGGTACACACTAAATACGAATGAAGTATGACCATAACTTTAGTATTAAATATCTGAATACCTAATGTGTATGATGAATAATACTTTCTTGTGATGAGTGAGGACAAATAATCTTCCTCCTAATATTTTGTATGAAACCATCAAGCAATTGATGACAGCTGTAATCAAAGAACGTAAACAAAGTGGAAGCCCTAAGCTAATGTTGAGAAGGAAAGATAAGTGATGGTCTCTTATTGTACGTCAAGACACAATGTACGTCACACCCAGTAAATTATCCCCTTTACCCCATTCACCGACATTCCATTATGTTAGTTCATTTTTCCTATCATGACAATAATGGACATGTTAGTTGATATTTTGACTTGATTTTTATGTTTGATTAATAAACGGGTTAAGATGTTAGTTTTGATATGGTCGTAAAAAGGAGATGTTAATGTAAATGTTGGACTCTACAAATTAAAGGCCCATTTCCTTAGATTCAAAGACAAAATGTATTTCTCATCTATAAAAATCCAGGATAAAACAAGGTTACAATATCTGTCAAATCCTTCTCACTTCGGTATTTTATAACATCGTATTAACAAATACTCCATTTCAGTGAACTATCCCTGACAGAGCGAACAAAAGCTTGTGCAAGACAGTCATCGAGTAATCAATGTATTTCTAATTATTCCACTGAACACTATTTAATATAGGAAATTAATTTTTTCAAGATTAATATTCTGATCTATAGTACCAAGAATCTCACTTACTTAGTATATTTGGCTAAATCGGTACCTGGTGATATTCGGGCAAAAGAAAAGATATTTGGGAAGATAAACCAATGCCCTCATATTTACACATTTGATAGTTCAATCTAAAATCTCATATCTAAAACAAGTTTAAAGTAAAGGAGCATTAGCTAAGATTAGATAAAGGGCTGACAGTTATAATAGTTTAAAAAAAGATAATGAAAACTGAATATGCTTATAATTTCAGTCAAATTGCTTCACTGGGAACAAAGATATTAGCGATTCAATTTTAAGCTAGCCGCCATTGTGATTACAAGGTCTCAATTACCCTGTTTTACGTTAAATTATCTATCCTAAAATGTATTTAAATCAACTAAATATTGCAAGCTAACCATGGCATCAAGAGTTGTTTTTAATTTGGATAAGTTGATTAATGTCTAATTAATAATTTAGATAACATTTAAGGCCTAATAGAAAGCCTTGCAATAGGCAGATTTATCTCTTGTTTAAAGAATGTTTAAACAGCCTAAAACACTTGATAGTTCAAGCATTTTGTACCCACAACAGTGAGGATAAGCAGTAACTGATATTTTGTCGTGATAAATGTTGGTTTATTGAAGAGACCTTGAAAGAGGTGACCATTGAAACTGATTTTACAGGAGGAGACTTATCAAGTCAAATACTTGGAAGTGTTGAGGGGTCAGATGGAGTGGTCAGTTATATTGTGGAGTATTTTGGCCACACCTGTAGCAATATTGACCTATGATTCAGGTGTAATTAGTGGTTCAGCCAAACGTAAACAAACTATTTTCAGTGAAGATTATAAGAGATTAGAAAGAGTAAATACTTACAAGCTGATAACACGTACCTCGTATTTGATATCCAATAAACTGGATAAATATACACTAGAATTTCTCTTAATGGTATAATAAGCATCTTTGAATTAAAGCACCATTAACACAATTTCAATCTATGAAACAGTTACAGATCTAGTGTCCATGTTTGTTTATTTCTCTTTTTGAAATATATAGTATGAGTGGAAACTTATGCTTCTTTATTGGGTTACAAAAGACAAATCAACACTTACAGTGTCATGCAGAGATTTGGGGATGCCCCAGGCCAACTCCTTCATTCTATTCTCTTTAAGACTTAAGTCACTGTAAGATGGATATCATTTAATCTTGTGTATTAAGCATTAATTTCATTAACGTTCATTCAATATTAAAACTTGGTTTGACAAATTCTTAAAAATGATGCATGTAAAAGCCCCCTTGGTGGTTGGACATAATGCCACTGTCAGGGCAAATTTCCATCATAACCCACTGTATGGTGTATGCAAGTCTTCATAAGCCCATTCAGAGCACAACAATAGGACAATTTTATTTTATTTGTACATGTAACCAGTAGTTTTAAAAACTGATTTAGATTCAGAATAGTATTAGATATGCAGAGTCAGTACATAGAACTTGCTTGTCTCACACTTGATGAATTTAATGTACAAATTTTATACATGATAAATATTCAAGAATTTGCTTGTCTCATCATTATTTATTTGATACTGAAGGTTTCATTCATACAAAGAATTACTATAAAAAAAAAATTCTCTGGTTCTTTCAGGTAAAAACGTAACTACAGCAGCTTTTCAGTTTTTGGAGAATTATTTATCTGATGAGGAAGATCACCAAACCGATGATCACAGTCGACCGACCTCACCTATGACAAGTACTTTACATACAGGTAATACACAACAAATATCAAAAATATGTGGATAATAGGCTCACATTCTGTTAATCAAATATGAAAAGGATCATATTTATCATAAAACATCTTTCAATTACATCTAGAATGTTTGTACTATTCACTGTGAGCTGACGTTAAAGGGTCTACCACAAGCTGTTAACAATAGATCCTTTGTAATGCTTTAAATCAGATTAAATATGAATATATCTTTTAAGAAATGTCAATTGGGGAGGTTCATTATTTTTCTAATTTTTTGGAGAGCACAAGATCATACAATAACATTATTGTAAAAACCAGTGTTATTGTTACTTGTTTGTTTGTAGACACTGTTTACTAGTACTGTGATGAATCATTACTAACTGACAGATGTATGGTGCTTGATCCAAAAGATCACAATCACTAGATATTATCAAAATAAATATGTTAAATTCACGAAGGAGACAAGTGCAGTCATAATTTTGATATAATTTAAACAATTAAAATGGAAAGTCTAAGTTGGATGCCATCTTTAGCCATGATGTGTATTGATAGAAATGGGTTATTTTGTATGGTATTTAAATCTATTTGTCATTTATTTTGCAAAACTGGGTCTATAACCATGGATTAACTGAAACCTGCGTGTGTGTGTGTGTGTGTGTAGGGGGGGGGGAATGGGTGTCTAATAGGTGTGTGTTTTAAGATCAGTAGGACAGCTTGTATATCTATGTTGGTTTTCTCCAGGTCTAGGTGCACGTAAATTATTCAAATGAAATTGAACCAGGATATATAAGTCCCCAAATTACATATTTTGTGTTGATAGTATGTTAAACCCTCCACAGTCTCTCTCTCTTTCATTGCCAGCCTGTTTCTGCTTTCTTAAAATGTATATGTAGGTAGAGCTTACCTTTTTGTACCATACAAGTCAATAGATTAGAATTATTTATAATAGAAAAGTTAATAATATAAAAGGATTAAAAGGCTTTATGAATGTCTGCACTTGAATACAACAAATGTGTTCAGACCACTGCTGTGACATGAATCATTGACAAAGATTAGTGTCACTTTAACTATAATCACAAAGCACTGCTACAATTTGTGTGAATAATAGTACAAGGTTATAAATCTATCAATGGACAGCAAGTAATTTGATATTCATTCATTTTAAAGATAAATTCGCATTGACAAAAATCATGTTACTCTATCAAAGGAATGCGGAACAACATATTTTAATCAATATTGTGAATGCTATTTTTAGTTTATTGGAGGGAAAATATATTTATAGATATTATTCATAATATATATAACAAGTAGGGAAATAAATGACTTTAGTAATGGACAATGTTTTTAAAGCACAGTTTTATTTAATAGTTTTATTACATATAAGAATACTTCACACTAACTATACATGGTAAATTACTCATGATTTGATATAATCCGAATTGTCCTAGTAGATCTGTTGTTAGAACAATAGTTTCGTCAGTTTTCTGAATATTTGTGTGGATTCTTTCCCTTAAACACAATATATTATACATTTATAGAAAGCTTAATCCTTCATACTACTGTAATATACCCCAGACCTTTTAACAATTGATTTTTTGAATGATGTCTCATAAATAATAGGCATATCATCTATTGATATTTCTAACAATGTCATTTATTAATTCTTTAAATGACATCTAGAAGCACGGATCACTATTCATGATAAAACACAACACAAGGTATATGGATATAACTACTTCTCTATAATTTAATAACGACGTTTGGTAACACATACAGGTCACGTTTTCAAGTTAATTTGTTTCGTAACACATACAGTGGAAAACGTGACCTGTATGTGTTACGAAACGTCGTTATTAAATTATAGAGAAGTTGTTATATCCATATATACCTTGTGTTGTGTTTTATTATGAATGTCATTTATTTTCGGTAAAGATAAGCAAAATTGTTAACGATGAACCATTCCAATCATTTTGCATGGTGTGTCAGCAATCTATATCAAAATCAATCACAAAATACACCGCTTATGAATTTCTTCATTAGTCAGGTTGGTACAGAAAATTAGGATGATAAACCCCATTTCATTTGGTTTGATTTCATTTCATATGAAAAACATTTTTGTTAATAAAAACCTCAGTAAATATTAAAGTATTCTGTTTTTTTTATATTTCAGATCAAGGCATGTACTAAGACAGCATTTTTTATCAAGAATCATGTCTTCACATCTCTACACAAGTGTAATTCTACCATAGATGATCAAAAAGGCAAAGAATATTTGTCATAAGAAGTTAATGTCTTCCGTAATTTAAGCATTTTTAGTAATGTTGAAATGATTATGATTCATTCTCACAAAAATGTTAACCTGATAATATTTCAGGTTGAAATGTGGATCTGATTGTATTTCAGTCGCATCACATGTGAATATATTAATTTATAAATTAAACTGTAGTTTTACACTGGTCACTATATATTATGGCCATATGCATGACTACAATGTTAATTACCGTATCAAAAGTTCAAAAACTTTTTAATTGTCCCAAACCTTTTGAAAGAAAGAAAGGTACTATATGGGTTCGTTCATCTGTCATACTTTTTGGGACGCAATATTTCTGTTTATAATTGATGTAGAAATTCAGCTGAATTTCTTCACTGAGTTCGATGACCAGCATTTATCGCTTAGATTAAGCAATTTGATTTGACTAGGTTTTCATTGCATTGAAATACTCAAGAGTCCAAGATGTAGTATTCTTGTTTCAGTTTCAGTATTTCCACCTCTACCTCTAGATGGTGTATATAAATAATTTGCTTATTTAGTAATTTAATTTATGGAATAGCTTATCATCATTCCAGATTTAGTCAAGACATTCTATAAATTATATAAATAATTTTACTTTGATATGTATTCTGTATTTTCAATATAAATAATCAACTAATTAACATATCTTATTCTACTAAATTTGTGTTGTTTACATAAGTACGGGATTCAGCTAGAATTAGTAGATCTTCTGCTAAACATAATGATGCAGAATACTTTCCAACTTGCACAAAACCACAGTAACTGGAAGTCTTTATCTATTCAGTAGCTCTTATTTTTATTTCTTTAAACATATATTAATTAGTCTACTGTAGAATAAAATTTACTTGAGTTATCTATCGATATTGAAACCATTAGATTGAAATAAAAAAAAAAAAATTTGTATTGAAATATAAAAAATGGATTTTGTATTGAAATATGTTTTTTGACTGAAATATGTTTTTTGTATTGAAATATAAAAAATCGATTTTGAATTGAAATATTAAAAACGGATTTTGTATTGAAATATTAAAAACGGATTTTGTATTGAAATATAAAAATGGATTTTGTATTGAAATATATGTTGTTTGGTTTGAAGAATATATGTAGACATGGAGACAGCTTTGACTACCAGAGCAGCCCAGTCTAGAAATCATTTTGTATCAAATAGTCATTCTATTCAATTGTACTTTACCTTATTTGTACTGATATTAGATATTGAAAATTTCAATATTGATACAATTTGTTATAATATCCCAATTTATTTCAAATAAGATAAAGATTTTGTTTATTATTTTATTAGTAACATTTATATCAAGACATGTGTTTGTATGCCAAATGGTTGTAACTCAAAATCATTCCCAACATTCATCACAATATGTAGCCCAGTAAATAAATACAGATAATATGATTAGTCAAAATAGTCATGATCTGAACACAGACTACAAATATATGTCAAATGTTAATGTTGTAAAACATAAAAATAATATAACGAACTGGCATCTACATCTGATTTTAATCAGATTTATAATTTTCATACCTATATTTGAGAAGCATTCCATATTTATTCCATTAACCAAATGATTTTCATTTATTAATCTCTTCCATTGTTGTTGTATAAGTTAAATATATTTTTGTATATAATATAATATATATTTTGTACGTGAGCATTGATAATCAAAGATGTTATATGGAACTTACCACTATGTGATTTATATTATCATATATGAATATATTATTAGTTGAAGAAATAAAAAATATTAAAAAAATGTGTAAAATAAAATTAATTATTCTGATATCCCTGTTTAGATTCCTTTATTGATTTACATTCCCAGAAATGGAATACAGAGTTGGAGTATACATAAAGAAAAATTGGTACTACTATGAAGTAGCCTATAATAGCTAGTTTCAGTTCTGGTGTCTGGTAATATTCAGGCGAATGTAGGCTTATGCCTGCTAAAATGCAAAGTCTATGCTGGCATCCCCAATTTGGTCAGCCTTGAATAATGGTTGAGTTTCTTTAAAAGTCAAGGCTAATTTTTTTTTTTTATTACTGTATGCTCACAAAGTGATATTTGGCCGGGCATGAAATAGCAAAATCCTGATAGAATAGTAGAGCCCACTTTTTTAAAGGCACATCACTAATTAGCAATGGTAGGGTCTATATGTATTGCTCAAAATTATTAATAAATGTAGGCTACATTAAATATCATGGCAAATAGTTACATTGCTACTTCAAGATTGTGTGCCTCAAAATTTCATTGGTCAACTCAACGTCATAAAAAATCAAAGCCATGACCATTTGTTGCTCTGGTTGTAGTAAAAAGCGTTCAGCCCAAAGAAAAGTTGGAGAAAATTTGCAGCCGGGCAAAAGAGCAGTGAAAGGTGGTCTGCATCCTCTATTACATTTGATAGTTACCTCCCCTGTTTATTTTTCTTTTTACTGTAAAAGAAAGAAATAATAATTTTCCGAGTTAATGTTGGGCTTTGAAGTGAAACTAATTTTTCCACTCGCCGTATTGTAAAAGAAAGGGGTTATTCTTAAACCAAGAAAATGACTATGATAACACGATAAATAAGTGCAGTGATTCGCAAGCTCTGTCAATGAAGAAAAAAAAAAAAAAATAGTACCGGGGATAGGCAGAGTTATCTTCCCAAACTATAGAACGGAAGTACCATTTGACGAAATTTATTTCATGGTTTCATGATTTTTTATACTGTTCTGGCTGGTGTAGCAATCAAAAGCTAGATCATTTCACGTTAAGTAAGTTTCTATTTTTATGTTTTCGACACGTGTGCTTTCTCTGCCACACTGTTATAAATTTATTCATTAGTAGTTTCGAGACGACAGTCAAGAGATTAAGTTACCGGCATTTTCATAGAGTATATCTGACTCTGAGTCAACTGCCATTTATTTTTATTCGTAGATTTGCACTTTTTTTCTAGAGTGTCGCGAGTAAACCGGTAATCTTATATTTAGATTAGAGTATTGACTTTTTAGTGTAACGTAAGTATTATATCTTTGAATGTCACATGGCATGCCATGCTTTTGGCATTTTGTACTTTCAAACATAACCATTTAATCTTTATTCATACATTAAAAACAATAACAATATATGCTTTACATTTGACACGAGCGATCGCTCTCGCTCTTCTGGATTCAAAATAAAAGAGCTTTTTAATCCTCCGAGGATAAAATCGCGCTTGTCCCATTTTACACATTTGTCATTTGTCAAAAAACGAACCTCAAACTGCAAATAAAGCAAAAACAATCCTCGAATAATTGTCCAATGTGAATTTTGATTTTGTCCCCCAGAAAAAAATAGTGGTTTCATCACTACAGTGTTCTTTCGAGGATTCGAGCTTCTTGTGGGATTTAGTAAACTAATAAACTATGCACACAAACACAACATCGGCCGGACTAAAAATTCGCACAAATTGCCGGATTAGCTGTAAGTCTCTGACTTGAATTGACGTGGATTGACATGGATTCCGCTAAGTAAAACCATGTATCCCAAATCATGCTTTAAATTTAATGCACAGGTCTACGACACTGCCGTTGAGATATATGTAGAATTCAGATTCTAAAATATCGGCAGAAAATTGAATATCAAACACGACGTCACACCTGTACATGACACTATTCCATTCACGTGCAGAGGACAGCTGATCGCGCCCCCTGTAATTCCTTTCTCACATTCTGACTAATTTGCGCTAAAAATTACATTTGAAAGATTGATACCGTACTACAGAAGTGAAATGAATACATAGATCAGTGATTAATTTTAATTGTTAGATTATCTGGCTTCTTTACTTACTTAAATACAACTCAACCCTCGCCGCATATTTTCATTGCTAATCCAAAACAATTAATTACGTGATGATTTATGTAATAATAAATAACAAAGTACATGTTTATTTAACAATAAGTAAGTGTTTAACAGTTTATTTAACAATAAGTACAACTCAGTTAATTAACTGCTATTCTAATAACAAGGGGGATGAAACAGCCCGATAAAAAATTGGGTTGGGATGAAACAGGGGTGAAATGGTCATGGGATGAACTGACCCGCATCCGAGATAAGGGATGGTTCTGTTCTTTCTGGCAGGTGCAGATCTATGTGACTATGTCAGTATTAAGTATGTGATTAATACATCATTTCATCTACTAATGAGCAAAACTGTCGATGTCTTTTTCAAAACCTTGATTATTACCAGTAGTGTTATTTATGATATTTCTGTTACATCGAATTCCAACAATTAAACCTGCAGGCATTATGCAAGAACTAAATCAGCCTATTGCAGGCCTCTTTTACTTTTGGCTTATATAAATGTAATGTAAATATTATATAAACTGATGAGTCTGATTTTTCACAGATTTGAATGCAATATGCAGTTAAACGTTGATGATTAATGGATAACATTGATAGAATATGCTAAAAATTTCCATCAAATTGCTCCACTCTGAACCAAGATATAAGCTTTTGAATTTTAGGCTAGCCTCAGTCATCGTTACTAAAGTCGGTAAATAAAAAAAGTCTTCATTATCCATTTTTATACGCCCACATTGAAATGTGGTCGTATATTGTCGTCGGTCCGGCGTCTAGAGGCTAAAGTTAATATCCGATTGACTTTAAATTTATACAAAGTGTTTAAGGTCATGAGACGAAGAAGCCTATTGTTTTTCAGCGATTTCCGATAATAACTACAAGAGTTATGGCCCTTGATCACTTCAAAAAAATCTTGTGGACGCTCTAGAGGCCAAAGTTAATATACGATTGACTTTAATTTTATACACAGTGTTTAAGGTCATGAGACAAAGAAGCCTATTGATTTTCAGCGATTTCCGATAATTAGTGCCAGAGTTATGGCTCTTGATCACTTCAAAAAATCCTGTGGAAGCACTAGAGGCCAAAGTTAATATCCGATCAACTTCAAATTTACACACAGTGTTTAAGGTCATGAGACGAAGAAGCCTATTGATTTTCAGAGATTTCAAATAATTACTGCCAGAGTTATCTCCTTTGATAACTTCAAAAAAATCTTGTGGCGTTATAGAGGCCAAACCTCAGATTGATACACAGAGTTTTTAAGGTGTTGAAACGAACAAGTATTTTGATTTTCAATGAATTTTGATAACTGAACAGCTAAATCCATGATATTAAATGTTTCATGTATATACTAATTGTTAGCGTGGGGTAAAACTTTATTCTCATAATTACATGAGTTGTTACTCTAAATCAGATTTTAGTGTATTACAAATGTTTCATTACCAAAAAAAGTAAAAATATGCGACAACCCTTGTTGACTGCCCGGACGATTTAGCTGCTGTGGGCGTATGTTTTGTTGCCTGGCAACCTATCTTTATGTTTATTCATCCTTTACAAACAAAATGTATTGCAATTTGCTCAATATTGCAGACTAACGATTGCATTGAGAGTTGATTATCGTCTGGATAAGTTAATTAAACATACATTATGCAGTCCTTCACGTTTATAAAATTGTGTTGGAGCCATAAAAAGCTCCTACCAATTTCAAAAATGAGAAAAAAGCTCTTGTAGAAAAACTCTTCTTAATCATTTTGCAAGAGAAATGCTACATTTTCTTGAGTTAAGGACAGCCAAATTGCCTCAACACCCTTGTCAATATACTATCCCTTTTCCTTTATTTTTACGACGAGTAACAATGTTACAAACCCAAACAAAGCTGACGAAATTTATTCTCTCAGCTACGAGAGACACGTAGAATCAAACCTGTCCAAAGCCGATCTGGTTGCTAAGAATCCGTTCATTCAACTTTGATGCATAGCTAGACTGGTGGCCAGTCTTCTCCACACACCAAAAATTGGCCAGTCCTCTCAAAAAAAAAAACGAAAAAAAAAACCGTAATCTCTAGAGACTGGGCAAATAGAGCTTCATTCTCATCTAGTAGGTCAATCTGCATTATGTAGGTCGTGTGACGTCGTGCACGGGATTACTGCATTTGCACTGGCAAACTGGTGTAGGTGCGAGATGTTTGTTGTGGATAACAGTTATTGTTATTTAGTGATACTTTAACGATCTAAGAATTTTGTTGACGGACAATATCTGTCGAATGAACGGATACAACGTATGGGATGAGGTGAATGAACATAAATAATTACACACGACATCATTATAACAACTTAACGAAGCCAGTTCATGCGTATCGGGATGAAGCCGAATGGCGAATGGAAACAAAAACGTGACACCAGCCCGCAGACGGTTTCAGCATGACTGCTTTGCACTCCATTCGAGACGCATGATTCATGAAGGTAAATATCGAACTTAATTTATCTTAGACATCACATTTACAAATTCGTGTCACGTGACTCGGGGCTTGCTTGACAACTGTCAATCATTCCAAATAAGGAACAACGTAAAACAGGACAAGAAACGCCCATTTTATTGTGAAGCTCGCAAATTGTCCAGTCTCTGGTGCTGGTTACAGGTTTACTCAAATTTTTTTTTTATACAAATGGAAACGAAAGTGTTGGTTTACTAAAAATTACTACTTTTATATAAATCGAAATGTAAAATAAATAGAAGAGACTGGGCCAGTCTAATGCATAGCCGAAGATGAACAGGCTTACCTGTCAAGTTAATACAATGGACGATCCCACCTCGGTCCACACAAAAAGAGACGCATACTAGTCACCTGAGGTGACTCACCTCCTACTTCCATTGTCCAAGGCATAGTCCAAACACTGACTCTCATATAAATAAACCATTCGGTACTGATTCGTACCTTTATTATACTAAACCCCATCGGGCACAATGTTGACTTACACAATATTTCACGTCTTAAAACCTAACTACTTTATGGAATCAATGACAAAACTAGACTTATTTTTGTTTCATATTGTATTTATACTTTAGTCTTGTTTAGTATTTGGTGAATATTGTAGCATCAGAATGATCAACATGAAAACTGATAGCTTGAATGTACATGTATGCAGTTTAAAAATAAACAAAAACTGAAAGTAGTTTATTAATCTCAATATTTAGGAGAGCGGTTTATCCAATTTACAGGAATTTGTATTGACACCCGCGAAGGAAAGCCAAGGTGCGATGAAAGGAACAGGAGCGAAAGCTCACCTGAAACCTGAAGGACTTACTATACAAGAGCTAAATCTGCCAATTGCAGGTCTTTCTTTAGGCCTGAAATGTGACATAAACTATTAATGAGACATTTATTAACACAATAAGACCATAATCAAGTCTCGATGGCATCAGATACTCAAGATTTTAACTAGATTATCTGGAACAGTTCGCCATTTAAGAAATTAATTGAAAATAGAGAAGCGAGGCCAAGTCTCCAATATACCAGAAGCCTGTTACCAGTATACACACATCTTGTCAAACCTACAAACAGTGATAATTTGGTTCAGAATATTTGAATGAATATTTCAATATTTTCACCTTTTTTATCATCCATTTTTTCATTATTATAGCAAGAAAGACCATCTCTTTTTTAAACTCTTAATATAACAATTGAGGCCTAAAGAAAGACCTACAATAGGCAGGTTTGCCTCTTGCATAATGTATTATGTATGTTTAATGCAGTATTTTTGATTGTTTTTTGTTTTCCAAACCGGTATCATCTGTTACCGGTATTCACCTTTTCAGGTAGATTAATGGCACTCAGGTTTGAATGTGATGGTAACAGCTGTTACTAGTCCGACCTCAAAAACATACATGTAATCTTAAAGAGTCATTACAATTTTATATAATATTTTTCTCACAATAAAAAAGAGAATGATACTTGAATATCAAATAACTGATCTATTTAAAGCAAAGAAATTGTTTTTTAGTGTTTGTTAAGCTCCTCGAAAACCACTAAATTCACTTTAAATGGAAAGTTGAAATGTATTTCAGCTATACATGTACATGTCATTACATGTAAAGGAACAAAGATTTACATGTTGCAGGATTTTTTCAAAAATTTTATATAATCAATTTGAATAGGCCTGATATAACTGTTATCAATTCAAATCATGTCAATCAAATATTATTTTTTTACAAGCTTTGAGCTGCTGCAGATCTATGTAGTGCTTATTCTCCTTTATAGGATCAGAAAACATCTGTTTAGACCCTTTACCTAGTCCAAAAAAGTTGTTAGAATGTTGGGAAACCAGTCTTATTTGGTCAGTGTTAATAGTTAAGATCATCTAATCATGTCTTCATTGTACATTGAAAATCAGGCATGACATTTGTGACAAATGTGTCTTTCACACCTGTGACTGTGTTCACTTGCCAGATGTTAACATATTCTATGTCTATCTTTACAACATTATTAATTTCTGATATCTGATTACATAGATAAGATATATGTTTATTGCATCGAAACACCCATTAAAAGGACAGCATGCAGACATACATGTAGATACATTTAATAATACATATTTTTATTACATAGACAACATACATTCATACAAACAAACAAACAGTAAGTACATGTATATCTACATGTACATGTATAGGGTTTCAGTTACATGTAGTTGCCACCAAATTTGATTTAGATATCTTATCAAATGCCATGTAATAGAGTTTCAGATGCATGTAGTTGCCACCAAATTTGATTTGAATATCTTATCAAAAGCCCAAAACACATATAAAGCCACTGATTTGACAATTATTTTTGGTGGTTTAAAGAGATTAAGAAAATTATAGGAAATCTCGGGATTTACTGAAAAGGTTGGGTATAAATGGGCTTGACATATTTCTTCCTACTTGCTCGTTTTCGATCGAGTTTAAATCGCTAATTATGATGTGTTGGCTTCAAAGTGAAAAATGGAGTCAATAAGTTAACCATGAAATGGCCAACCTATTATAAAATAACTAGTTTATAATATATCCCAATTGTTATATTAGAACATATCCACTCTAATATTTTTAACATTAAATTTAACTAGAAATGACCCAGGGCTGAGGTTCATTAATTTGTACCCTACTACCAGTAATTACTAGAGTAAGCAGTGAGCAGATTCTAAAGTCTGGCCAATAACTTTCGTTTGTTCCTGGAGTTATACATGTACATGTATGTCCACTTCTACAATTGTTTCCATAGAAACTTGCCAGAGGAGGTCATGAAATAGGCATGATCAAGCTTGTTTGGGTAAGACAAAATGTCTTTGCATCCAATATCCTCAATCCATTGCTTTTTACACTTACATCTTACATAAATTATTATAAAGGCCAAAAGATTAAGAGAACCTTTCTTTCAGAGGCTGATTGGACAAGACTCTTTTCACAATCAAACAGAGTGTTGAAATGTAAAATTGACTGATTAGTGCTCAATTTTGACTCTCACTGTAGATGAATTTGTGTGCCAGAATTGTTTATACAGTGCTAATCAGTAAGATATGTATTTAAATCAGTAATAAATTAAACATTGGATATTTATAGTAAAATAAACAGATTACATGTACCTTTAGGTTTGGTTAGTACATGTACTATGTTGATGAGATTAGATTACTGGTACTAAGGAAAATGTTAAAAGTCACTAACTGTAGTTAAGACATGATAATCTTAGGAAAAAATAGAATGATTCACTCCATTTTATCATTTTGTCTACTTACAGATTGTGGGCTGTAAGTTATTTTCATTTAGAGAAATCAGTATTATATTGATATAAAATTTTTTTTTTTTTTAATATTTTATTAGCTTACAGCATCAAGGGAAGGTGATAAATTCACAGTAATTGTCAACAAAACAGAATGGCTAATCCAGCATTAACAATATTATCTGTCTCGGCAGTGCTGCTTGGTGTCTTTTTGAATTTTTCTATACACAAGATAGAAGAAGGTTAGTTGAATTAATATAATTCAGAGGTGAAATTCCGTTAAGTTACAAATTTTAAGCAACTGTATTCAATTATATATAAAGTAATGCTCCGTGGACCACCTTACCATTGATAGCATTTTGAGATCAAAATTTGGGTAGGATTTAGTGCTACTGTTGGAGCAAAATTTCCTTCATATCAGACTGCATGGTGTTGTGTACAGCTAGCTGTCTGGGCAAAATTTTCCTCATAGCACACTACATAGTGTATGCTCGTCTTAATTTACCTGGTTAAGCTTATTTTCATTTCATTCCATCTTTTAAGCTAATGAATTATTTTTGTTTTGTTTTATCGATTTCAGGTCATGTTGGTGTGTACTATAGAGTAAGTGTTTTTGGTATATATATAACATAATAATAGTTAAACTTAAGTTATAATTGATATAAATCTAAGAATTGTTAATATATTACCACTGATTTATTACTAGAATCTTGTAGTGGAAATATAGTTTTATCACCAAGCTTTTATAGGAATCCCCATAAATACAAGATTCTAGTAATAAATCGGTGGTAATATATTAACAAAAAATGAAATCTAAAACTAAAAGTGCTAATGTAGATTTCCGATCCATCTTTCAGAATAGTCAGTTGTAAAATTTGTCTTTATCCCTATTTGCCTTTCATGTTGAATTGAAATTATATATTGTATTATATATAGACTGTTGCAGTAATTGATCTATTGACTTTCAGGGAGGTGCCTTATTAACAACAACAAGCGAACCTGGCTATCATTTTATGTTTCCTGTATTAACAACATTTAGATCAGTTCAGGTAATCCATCAATTGTTTTCAAGGGTTACAATCTTCAAGGATACAGTCTATTTTTGTTTTATTTATTTAGTTCTTCAGTCCATTACTAATATTGTTACCTGTGATTGTTTTTAAGGGTCATCATTTGAAGTAAAGTTTCTTTTGTCCATACATGTACCATCAAAAACTATAATGACCATTTAATTTTGTTAGTCTAAATAATGTTTTTAAAGAACCATTGCTGTCCGTATGAATTTGCCTTCATAACACAGTGTATGCTAATGCTTCATCCTCTTTAATGCCTTTTTTTTGTAAACTTTTTAGTGCAGAAAATTAGGACGTTAAAATCTAGTATATTATTATCTTTATGTAATCAGTTCCCAAAAAATTAATACAGTTATAAACTATGTTTTTTTCTGTTTCATAGACCACATTACAAACAGATGAAGTAAAAAATGTTCCATGTGGTACAAGGTAAGATTCATATTTCTGACTGGGTAAAGCAAAATGACAAAGAATTACCACATTGTAATAACATATATTGAGTTGATAGTAGTGTCACAAACCCTCATTTACAAAATATACTCATTATAAAAGAGTTCTTTATTATAAAAAGATGAATTTGCAAGTAAATTTGTAAGCCAAGCCTAACTGATGGCTTGTTCTGGCTTTGCTCATACTTGACTATGTGTTTCGTAAAAGAAAATGTCAAAGTAAAGTATAAAGTGTTCTTAAATGTTTGAGCAATAAAATAAGAATGTGCTTTTCTAAGGATCATTAAACTTATTTCATTTGTTTAGATCACAATATATTTTGATGTTTTTTTGTGTATTTTTTTTTATACAGTGGTGGTGTGATTATATATTTTGAAAGAATTGAAGTTGTTAATAAGTTAGAACGTTCTAAAGGTAATGATTCTACATTTTTACAATTGAATCATTATTGATATAGTATAGATGTTCATAAAACTGTTAATTATATAGTGAAAGCTACATGTACTTTACTGAACACAAAAAAAAACCTGAATGTAGTGAAAGTCAACACTATTTCAGAGGATTTCAATCTTTTTAGTATAATTCATTAAAGTTGCCTGTTGTCAATCCTGCTCAACAATAGTTGAAGAATATCTGAATTATTTGCAGCAGAATCCACATTAAAACAAGGCCCAAGGTTTTACTCATTTTATCTGTGGCCCTGGTTTGAAAATGATATTGTAGCTCATGGTTTTAGCTCACTAATGTTGTTCTAGTTGTAAGCTATAAGGAAATTACAGAGCCGACAAGAGTCTGAGTGACAGCTTTAAAACTTTTCAAGTTCAGTGTAATGCATAATTTTGAAACTTATTGTATGAATACTGAATGTTAAATGTAAGAGAGTAGATGTACAATGTTAAGTTAAAATGATTATTATTTTTATTTGCAGTATATGAAACCGTGAAGAATTATACTGCAGACTATGATAAAACGTTAATCTATAATAAAATTCACCATGAATTAAATCAGTTTTGTTCAGTACACAATTTACAAGAAGTTTATATAGATTTATTTGGTAAGTTTCTTTACAGTTTTTATACATTCTTGCTTATTGAACTCTTTGAGATTATTTTTGTTACAACTGACAATATAATATCATCAGTGGTGAGTCAAAAGGTTGTATCTGGAATATTTTACAATATTCATCTTTTTGCTTCATCAGAATGAGAATTTCTTGTGCAACTAGTTGTCATATTTCTAAGGCTTTATATAAATAGTTTCAAGATTTCCTACAGATTCTATAGTCTGCAGTGGCTAGCAAGCAGAATGTTTTCTGTTCCAAGCTTGAAATCGTTCAAGAAGAACCATTGAGAAATATCCTAATTAGTTGTGCATGTAGATAGATAGATAGAATTTGCGTTAAGAGGTTACATAACTCATTTACGGAATTCCACCGTTGAATTGTGTGTGTGACTTCGTAATAGTGACACTCTCTAGCACTTTTACTGATACAAGTATGGAGGCACTTGGCGATAGCCTTCTTTTTGATAATGTATAGTTGTACAGACTAGGATACAAGTTATAACCAAACTGATTTGGCTGCAATATTTTATAATAATACTAACACTGTCTTAATTAGGTACTAATTATAACGCAATATTTTAATTAAGAATTGATATGCATGTTTGTATGAATATTCATTGCATGATCATTGTTTGATAATGGGCTGTCTCTATAACAACATATAACATTCTCCTTGGCACTCTTGCACTTCATGGAGGTTTAGAATATATCTCAAGATGTCTATGGGCTGTGAACTGTCAAATTCTTATATGAGATCAATGTTACGCTTTGATATGTCTAATTGTGATAGATACCTTCAAATTAGTGTTGAACTTTCAAATTCCATACCTATATGTAATCCTCATATCTTTTAGATCAAATCGATGAAAATTTAAAGAAGGCCTTACAGATAGATTTAAATGCAATGGCTCCTGGTTTAATGGTACAAGCTGTTCGAGTTACCAAGCCAAAGATTCCGGAATCTATCAGGAAAAACTATGAAGCCATGTAAGTTGAAATTATTATATTCCAATTTAAAGGAGAAGCCCTATCTTTACTTCTATCAGGTTGCTGTAAGAAGGCAAACCAAACTCTAAAATGTAATACTTTGTTCGCCTTGCTCACTGAAACGGCCGTTTTCTTTTAATTTAATAAGTGATTTGATGAACACAACTCCACACCAGGGTAAGCTTATAGTCATGATTATCAACAAGCTACTACCCTTTTTTTCTGTGAAGAATTATCAAAAAACTTCAGTTTATCGCAGGACTTTTATAAATATTTCAGTGGTTTTACAGAGAAGTAACCAGTTTTATACAATAAAATACATGAGTTGTGGCTTCATCAAATTGAAGTTTATTTGGTCTTCTATACGGAGATACATGTATAAATACTTCTTTAGCAGATTGTATGTATTTATATTCAATTTGTAGGGAAGGAGAAAAAACTAAACTACTAATAGCCATTCAAAAACAGAAATTAGTTGAAAAAGAAGCAGAAACAGAAAGAAAAAAGGCAGTTATAGGTAATTATTCTTGAGTCAATCCAACCAAGTTTATTAAATAATGTAACTACCAGCTTATTATCCCTCAATCTACATATAAATACATAACATATTCCTGGTTGAAAGGGTCTTGTGCAACATGGTTGCTATGCTGTCAATTCAGAACATCCAGACTCAAAATCCAGCATCCTCTACTATTTCTAGTTTTATGGTTTCAGCAGTCTAATACCTGATCTCTTGTTGATAAATCTAAATGATATAATTGTTTTTATAATTGTAGAGGCAGAGAAAGTAGCGTTGGTGGCTAAAATTCAATGGGAACAAAAGGTTATGGAAAAAGAATCAGAAAAGAAGATGTCTGAAATTGAAGGTATCAATATTACTCGTTAGCTATATTATGTTGTAGTCTTCCCTTCAAAATTTGCCAGTTGGTCAGTATTTGACATATTTTGTTTTTTTTATGGAATTTTTTTTTTTGTGGTAGGTAAATTGATTGAGAGGCATTGACCGAATAAGTTCATCCAGATTTTCCGACATGGTTCCCCCCTTGTCCGCGGTGCAGGACAGAGGGGCTGACAAGGGAAATAGATGTGACGAAAACCTGAGGACATGAATTGTGTACACATTGGAATTCAGTATAAGAGTAAGCCACAGTGATGCTGTCCTGGCAAAATTTCCCTCATAGCACACTGTATGGTTTTTGCCTGTCTTCAATTAGCTCAGTTGGTGCAGAATAGTAGCACATTAAACCCCATTTTATTTCATTTATATCCTTTATAATTACAGATTCTGCTAACACTGCTAGAGCTAAGGCTAAAGCTGATGCTGATTTCTATAGAACAAAAAAAGAAATAGAATCAAATAAGGTAGGTAGTTTTTAAGCAAGCTTTTAATGGCTCTCTGGAAGTTGGGAGTGATTGTTTCTTGATTGAATCTAAAAGAGAAAAAGGTATACAATCTGACAAATCGATATTAACTCCATAACCTTCTTGATAAGTCTCTAGCCAGAATCCCAATGCGCATTTTTAAAGAAAAAACTGTATTTTTAAAGGAAAAACTGTATTTTTAAAGAAAAAACTGTATTTTTAAAGAAAAAACTGTATTTTTAAAGACAATATTGTATTTTTTAAAAATACTGTATTTTTAAAAAAAAATACTGTTTTTTTAAAAAGAAATACTGTATTTTTAAAAAGAAATACTGTATTTTTAAAAAGAAATACTGTATTTTTAAAAAGAAATACTGTATTTTTAAAAAAAAATACTGTATTTTTAAAAAAAAATACTGTATTTTTAAAAAAAAATACTGTATCTTTAACAAATACCATAATTTATTTATTTCCACTAATGTAGTGTATTTCTCTTACAGTTAAAACTCACAAAAGAATATTTAGAATTTGTAAAATATGAATCGATAGCCCAAAATACCAAGATATATTTTGGTAATAGTATACCAGAGATGTTTTTGGATCCTTCAACAAATGCTGCAGCAGCAGGAACAGCATCAAAACATATTGCAGAAACCTCTACCTCCGGATCTAAGGTAAGGAAATAAACAGGATCTAATCAAGATGACGACAAATGAAGATAAACGCAGTTTCAAATATTAGCCTTTGTTTTCAAAAATATTGCCACTAAAAATATTTGAACAAACATGCATTTGAAAAGTTATGTTAAAAGAAAATTTATCTGTGAGTATAAAGGAAAAAACAGATGTAATTCTCAACTGGCATTATCAACCATTATATTTGTACAAAGAGAAAATCAGTAAGCACTTACCATGATATAGATCTATGCAAGTAATACTCAAGGATCATGAATTGCTTAAGATAGACGATTGTCAGGCTGTGCCAGCGTGACACTGAATGGTTTCACTGCTGAGGCGTTTGTATTTGCTTTTTGTTTCAATGTAAGTTTGTAACAGATCTGTGGCACAACAATTCAAAAAGAACAGTTTTGTATAACACCTATTAAATACTTGCCACTGCTTCCTTTTGATGGTCAGTTTGGTTAGGTAATTGCAAGATTATTTGTCTTAAATTTTTATTTGTAATTGCAAGGGTCCCACATGAATTGGGGGTCTGAAATTACTTGAAAATCTGGACTTAAAATCAATATAAACAGACTTTCAGGGCAAAATGGTTTGGTTTATGTTTGATCTTAGCTTTTATGAAGTTTATCCCAATTGTTTATCTGTATTTCTAACATATTCACTTTCTTTTTCAGAAATAAGGCTGTTATTTTAAAGAGAGATGAAGGCAGCAGTAGAGATAACTGAGTATTTCTGTTTTAACTGTATCAATATGATAAACCTAAAATAGAGTTTCATCAATAGAAATAGAAACTTTAGTTATATATTGATTTTCTGAATTTAGATATGGTTATATGAAAACATAATGGAAGGTGGTAACAACTTGCTCATCACTGACATTTTAAATAAATTTTAAGTTTATAGGTGACCTAGGAATTGATTTATTTGATGAATTGCTTGAAGATTAAAATAGAATAGTTATTATAATGGGTAAAACCTCTTTCAGATTTGGGTCCAAACGAGAAATTATCAAATTGTTTTGTGAGATTGCAATGTCTGTTCATAAAAAAGTTGTAGATAAAGCTAGATTTGAGATAATACAAAAGTTTAATCATATAGAGTCTGTCCCATCATTAATAAAATAACACCCCAGTTCAACCCAATAACATTTTTTGATAAAAGTCATGAAATTTTAAAAGAGGTAGTAATTATGTCCACATATGAAAAATATTCTTTTTCTCATCTAATCCTGCATTAATTAAAAAGAACCCCATGAAACATAAAAATATCTGACCCTTGTCACAGGTATCCAAAAATGAATTCTAAATTGTGCAGTAGACTCATTTATCAAATAAGCCGCCCTGACAATCACAAGTAATACTGGACAATTATACATTCCTACAAACAATGTGGTGACATAAATTTAATCCCTTGAAATGTGATGTCTAAAAGAGGTAATTTAACCCAGTAGTGGTCCTTTGACAAAATAAAAACCTCCCTCCCATATTAGGGTTTTTGAAAGGATTGCGAAACAGAATATTTTTTTGTGTGGACAACTCTTTTTAGAGCAGTATTTAACTTTTTTAAAACACATTTATATTCGGATTTGGGGGAGCTTACAAAGGATGATAGCTTGTTGCTGTATGATTGTTTTTATTTAATGAAACTTAGTGCATTTTTGAAGAGTGAAAGCAAATTGATTTTACAATGATGTGGTGGTATGTTAAAATGTAGGATATGTAAGAGTTACCTCTCTTTAGTCTGCTTTTAATTTTGTCATAAAAAAGACATAATAATAGTTATAGTATTGTTTTTTTGTCTGATATTCAATTGTTAAATGATAATGGTTGTTAAATTTGTATTGAGTGATGATTTTATGTCTTTTGTAAAAATTATTTTCTGTATGACATTGGTTGAAAGGTGATTTTGTGTAGCAGTATACAAAGAGTTACTTCCCCTTAATGTGGTCTTATTATTCATTCTTCAAATTAATCATTATTCATTGTTTTGTATTGTTATTTCTTGTATAAATTGTTGTGAGTATTTATATAAAATTAATTATTATTGTATATCATGTATATTTGTAGAATTATCTGTAGCAGTTTTATATTACTCTTCTATATTCTATTAATGCTTCGTAAATTGTATATTAACAGTGTTGGCGTAACCTTTAATGACCACAGTTTATGCAATAATTATATTTAAACAGTGTTTCTTGAAATTATGCTATTTGAAGTCTTCTTTAATTTTTATTAAGTCTAACTCGGTGCTGCTTGAAATTGTACACCTTTGATTATAACATCAGTGTGTGGAAATAGTTTAATTAATGAACAATATTTTGTAATAAATCTATATTAAATGTTTTCAGCATTACAGGATATATATGACTTCTAGACCAAAGGAGAAAAAACTTCTGAATCGGTCTGTATCACAGACATATGCATAGACACATGTGTTAATGAATTTTGATAGATTAGGTATAAACATCTAAGTCATATTTAAACTTGTATCTGTCAAACTTTTTACTTCTTACTACTCTGTTTTAAATGACAGTGTAGTAGTATTTATTATTGTTACTGTAGATAAAATATTGATCGTCTTAATTTTATTACCACATCCATGTAACATTCCCATTTAAAAAGAAAGTTTTTTGTACAGTCATTCATATTACATGTAATTTTGTGTACATGTAAAATATTTCTTGTATTCATACAAATAAGCTATGGGTGTAAATGTTTGCTGCGTCATATTTTCTATAAGATAATACATTGTATAATTAAATACTATACATTATTATACATGTGTACATTACATCTTGATTTAAAGAAATTGCTCAAAATCATTGAACTCTTGAAATTAACATAAACAAATCTTTTGAGGTCTCTATAATATGCATATTCTACATGTATTTTCTCTACAATAAAACATATTTTATATACTTTTATTTAGTGATTTCATTTTTGTTGGATAGATTAGGCTCTATTTTGCACTGAATGCTGTAGTATATTTAATGGTATTGTCTTTTTTCATTGACTTAAAAGAAGGGAGGGGAGCAGAAAATATTTCTGGAAGTTTCTATAATGAATGATATCTCAGACACATTACTTATTAATGTGACCGTAAAGATTCATGTCAATCCGTGAAAAGATACAAACGGTTTCCTTTGAAACCACTAAATAGCACCAGAGACCTGCCTCTGATCTGTAAAACAAAATCATGGATGTAGGAGAGAAAACATTTTATTGAAATGTTCTGAATAAGCCTAACGAATTGTGGGTAGCAGGCCTATCAGTCCCAACTTTGTGCCACTACCGGAGATTTCTCTTACCCAAATTCAGGATATCTATTATATCCAGGGGCCTATTTCACGAAATTTTAACTAAGATAAGATCCCAATTTTAGTAATTTGATTGGATAATATTAGATTGATTTTAGTGCTTAGCCAATCAAAATTGAAGTATCTACTAAAATTGGATTTTATCTTAAGTTAAAATTTCGTGAAACAGGGCCCTGGTTATTGGGTATCCTTAAAATAAAAATAACCAAGAAAGTGTTCTGGATTGAGTAGGTATAACCTGGGTGATTTAGTCACTAAGCGGGCATGATATACTACGGAGTTATGTATCAATTTTAGACAAAACGGTGATGTTTTAAATTTATTTGTCTGGTCTAATATTATGACACTCTTATACAGGCTGCACACAGGTTAAAGGGAGATAATATTGAGCAAGTGGTGGAGTTGTCTCCCGTCTAAAATGCGAAACCTCGACTAATTATTTGTAGCTAGCCCTGTTTATTTTAAGGTCTCTGCGCCTGCGTCTTTGTCAAAAAACTCCATTTTATAGGAAAATGGCGGTGAACGTAAAGAAGAACTTGTTGTGAACTCAAATATTCACCGGTAATCGTATATTTAACTCTTTTGCAGTCTCCATTCCCTGGCCAAAGTAACGCACATTGATCGTAGAAATGTTTTTCTCATAAACTGCCTTGATTTACCCATGTTTTCACTTGACAATCATCGCAGGAAATACTCAGAAGAGTAAACAAGACTGTTTTGGTGTTCGTTCGTTTCATGATCTAGGCTAGTAGTTGTTGTATTCTTGTCGACCAGCGGATGTTGTCCAAGTTGGCTTAGTGGTTGTAGCGATATGTCTTGGAGGCTTTGCAGTGTTTTGGCGTCTAATTTACTTTGATATTTTTGTGCCATTTTGACAGGTAGACTAAAGAAATGTCATAACAAACAAAGTGAAAAATTATATTTGACTTTTATAAGTGATATACCTTTTGACTCAGCTGCTGGTTATTAAATGCAGATAGAACTGAATAATGAATTAAAATGATAGTGTTTATTTAACTTATTTGGTATCTGTTTAACAATAATATTATGTACCGTAACTGGATTAACCAGATTATCCAGATATTTAAAATATAAGTAAATATTAAATTGTGTGTAGATAAATGTCGTTTGGTTATTTACCCATTTAGAAATGTTTGCCTTTTAATTAATAGTCGGGAGCCTTAATGATAAAGCGTGAGCTTACCGAATGTTAAGTACCAGTGTTCGCCTAGAAAGTTCCTCAGGATTTTCTAGCATTGTTTTGCTTGTCAGCTGTAAAGGACAGGGTGTCTGGCAATGGGCAAGGATCAGTTTCAAAAAGAGTACGAATTAAAAAAAAAAAACCTTGACAGTTGGAATTCAATTGTCCGGACAATATTTCACTCATAGAACACTGAATGGCATAACCCTGTCTTCTTCAGCTCAGTTTCATTCATTAATTCATTACAAGACGCAGTACTCGACTAGCAAACTGAAACTGACATGTGTTTCCAAAATCTATCATAGTACATGTATAACCAGGATCTGTAAGATTACTACACATCGGGGGGGAAAAAAAGCTCAATTTCATATGGTGTCTGGATTAGCACATGGACTGTAACTTAATGTTGTGGTTGAGTTGTCTAACTGTCATGCATATGTCTAAATGGTCAGGTCTGTCATCGAGTCAAGTCTGGCACTGTTTTGATCCCCCACTCTTGGGTGACAACAAGTAGGGTCACTACATGACATGTAGGGTTTCTATTTTTAAGTTAACGAATCCTCCGGTTTTCTCCAACAGCAAGTGGATTATTGGAATAAAATTGTACTATATGCCAAAGAGCAGTCAGTGCTATAGAAGACGATTATTATGCCATATATTAGTCCTGAAATGACCTAGTTGCTATTTGTTTTGAGGACTAGGGCTGCAAAAATGCATTGATTCATCGATGAATCGCAATATTTTAAAAATCTACGATACACGATAAATCAATATCCGTATTGCGATTCATTATCGAAATAAAAAATTCACAAAAATAGACTGATATTCCTTTAAATGCTTAAATAAGTCCATGAGCAAAATAACTTTTCTGCTAAGTGAGCGTTAAGGCATTTTCGACAATTGAAGTGGCTTATTAGTTGACCAAGAAAACGCCACATAAAAGTAGGCCTATTTTTTTCGTATCGAAGACTATGCATCGTATCCTGGCCTGGTGTTTCGATGCACCCTTATTGAAGACATACATTCTGGATTGTGGACTTATATTGTTGGAAACACTAATTCTTTTATCAAGTTATGACTATGATCTAAAGAAAAGATGGTTATGCTTTCTGAAAAGGCAATAATATAATACATGTAGGTATAGCAAAATGACACAATCTTTTAGTCAAGAGTTGACGTTTGCTAGAAGCAAAATCATCATGAGTTTTGTCCTTCAATACTTGCCCCTACTAGTGCATTGTTTTTGATAATAATTATTAATTATTTTTTTGTCTTGCAGAATTTGAAGTTTGCCTGAGAAAATAGAATGCAGTAATTGCTGTTTTTAATGAGTGATTACTTACCAAGATAAATGTAACTAAATATTATTATTATTACATGTACTTCTTCATTTTCATAATCGTTGAAATATTGCATGTTGTATCTGCTGATTTATACATGGCGAACAATAAAATAAACGATAGTTGTAATCCCAATGATAAGTTCATTGTATACTTATTGTTGTTTCAGTATCCTTCATAATGAGCAGTAGTACGTTAAGAAGAACTGGTGGTCGTACCTATGGTCGAGGTAAAGAGAGTCCAGCTAGTCGTGCCTTTGATGAACTGATCAGTAATAAACCTGCCCCCATTAAAGCAGCTTCTACTAGTACAAAATGGGGAAAAACAAACTTTATAGCAGTAAGAGAAAGTCCAAGAAAGAAGATGCAAGCAGCTTCTGCATCTTCATCGGCTTCCTCATCAGCTTCCTCGTCACCTCGTAAAGCTGTAGCACCAAAAGTAGATCTCTCATCTGAAGATGTGTTTTGCTTTGAATCTGAAGGAGATTCACCCAGAAAGGGAAAATCTAGTGTAACAAGAGCATCTACTTCTAAGAATACAAAACTACCTGCCACACGAATTGCTGTAATGACACAACCAGAAGATGATCCTTATACCTCCTCATCACCAGCAACATCAGTGATCTTGAAAGCAGAGGAAGATGAAAGTGATGCACAAGTCACATTCTCCACAGAAAACATCCGTCGTTCAACAAAAACATATTCCAAGACGACCGCTGTTATTAACAGAAACCCATACACACGAACGCCAAGTATTATTAAATCATCTGATTCTATTACTCTTGTTAGTCTTACAACACCTCCTACTTTAGAATCAGAATCACAGCCTTCCTCTGAAGCTCCATCAGAAGCTCCATCTGAACACGATGCATTTGGTTTTAGTCAACTTGATGCACCTCCCACATTGAGTCCCTATGATGCACCAGAAGAGGAGGTCAAACAGGAAGTACCTATAAGAACGTATGGTAAAGCTAAAAAAGTTGACAAAACAATGGCAGGCTGGAGTAATTATGAAGTTCCTAAGAAAGTTCGAAATTCCAAATATAACAATCCAAAACTGTTAGAGAACTTTAAAAGAATGTGGGACTCAAATCAAAAGAATAAACCCAATGCTGATGTCGGAGGATTTGCTCACAGTAATGTTGTCTCTAAAAGCCAGTTTAAAAGTGGTGACAAAACAACTATGGTGGTCGTCTGCAAGCCAAAAGTTGTATCCAAAGCTGAAGGTGATGTCCAAACGAAATATTTTGGTCAGCCAGGACGTGAATTTCCAAGAGGATATAAACCAAATGTAGTTGTTGGTGTTACTGATTCTTCTACTTCACAAGAAGATTCAAGCCCCTTGAAATATGGAGATAGTGCTGAAACGTCATCAAAAAGTGACTTCCCACAAACTAGTCCATCTGTACAATCCACATCTCAATCAAGTTCACAGTCTTCTGTAGACCCACCTGCTGTAGACAGTAACGAAATATTTGACATCAGTACAAAATCCAAACCGATTCCAGCCTCTTCATTAAAACCAGTGGTACCTTCAAGAGGAAATCGTATATTTCGCTCTAGGGGAGCAAAAAATAATGATTCTTATCAAGAGGAAGATGTTCCGATGGAAGAGGACACTGCTTCAGCTCCTGTGTCCCAGGAAGAGGAACCCATGCCTTCAGCAGTCAAGCCTGTGAAAAGTGGTTACAGGATCTTTAAGTCTAGAGCACCCAAACAAACTGAGGTTAAAGTTGAACAAACTATGGAATATGTGTATATTATGAGTGAGGATGATGTGTTAATGGTCGATTCTGTTGCTGTTGCAAATGAAGATGAACCTCCAGTTTTAATTCGAAGTGACACCCTTCCCATTCAGGACTCTTCAGACATTGACAATAATAGTGTTGACTCGCGAAATAATTCTCAAAAATTAAACAATGTAGATGAATCTGACGTTGATTCTCAAGGGAATGCATCAGAAGATTCTCGTGAGATTGTGAATCTTGAGAATGTGGACTCTCCTTCTAGTGATGTGCAACCTTCGACCAAAACAAGGAAAATATTTAAAACACGCAATTCCAAGAAAAATACCAATCAGCCCAAACAAGTAAGTTGTTTAGCTGGTTTACTAAATTTAATCATCAGTTAAGTACATTGTACATGTATGTGTACTACATGCGCATAATGTAGGTTTCATTAAAATAATATTTTGTCACCTGGATTCTAGGAAATTATTGTCAGTTGTATTTCTTGGGGTTTTTTTTCAAATATTTTATCTGACCACTTTAAAATTTGGTTGTATAGTGCTGTCACACTTGTACTATAGGTCTATTTTCCATTCTCCTGGGCCGAAAGTTATTGTTGGATTGTTTTCAAATTTGTATTCACTGTTCATATCAGACAACATACTTTTTTAGCATGTTAAATACATGTAGGCTGATCTTACAATTTTCCTTGTCTAACATGTACACATTCTAATAACTCATTAATTAAGGAAGCTAGAAATGTTAAGATAAGAAATAAAAATCAAACAGCCTACCACATTGTATTTTTTCTAAAATTTCATTTTTAATACATGTACTATGACGAAGGCTAGGGATTGAAAGTACCAATAGCATGCTTTGTTTTTTTTTAGTAGAACTCTGAAAATAACTGCTATTCTTTTCATTTTGCAGTCACCGTCGAAGGCTATTTACAATGCTCGGTCATGGCAGAATGATGATTTGTCGCCAGAGGCACAGGTAGGTTATAAGAAATATTAAAAATATACCATTGCCTTTTGATAAATAATGCTTGCTGTGGTTGTCAATACTGATTGTACAATACTTTCTGTGGTTGTCAATAACAATTATATAATACTTTCTGTGGTTGTCGATACTATCTACTTCAATACTGATAAAGTACATGTAGATCATGCTTTATATGATTGACTCGATACTGATTAGAACACATTTTCTCTAATTGACTTGATATTGATTGATTAGATGCAGCTATCGTCCTCTACATGTATACTGATTAAAACATGTTTTTGTGATTGACTCAATACTGATTAAAACATGCTGATTATAAATAATTTGTTTTCCTTGACTGGCTCTAAACTGATTACATTGTGCTTTCTTTAATACTCAATACTGTGATTTGTGTGATGAGTCTATACTGAGTTGATTAAATGATGTTTTAAATGATTATTACAGGGCACTATTGTATTGGTTAAAACTAATAAACAGAAGAGAAAGGCAGTAGATAATGATGTTGTAAATGATGTACCAACATTAAAAATGAAACGTAATGTACACTGGCCAACACAAGAAGGAGAAGAAGCTTATACATCTCTAAAAGTTAATAAAGAACATAAACAGGTAATGTACATTCAATTTTAATTCAATGTTTTACAGTCACAATACCGACATAAATAATGTCATTTAATTTCGTTTGAGACTTAATTGTGGATGTTACTCAACTGCTAAATTTGCAGCACGATTTCTGATGATTGTTGTCAGTGTTATCAACCTTGATCAAACCTTGAAAAAATCTTCTGGATACTCTAAATTCTGAAAATGCAGCCACCCTTATTTTCTGCGTGGACTACTTACATTTAGCAGTTGTGTGCATATACAATCTTACGCAACCTTACTCCTTTTGTTTTTATTGCACCCTTAAGAATAGATACAGCAAACTATTTATGTTTAAATCTTGTAATGTTTTTTATTATTTACATGTGCAGTGGTACGACCTATCTTTATATAATGAATTATAATTTTACACCTGTCCACCCATACTCCTTTTATTTTTATTGCATGCTTAATAATTAATACAGTCAACCTTATACGTTTATACCTTGTAATGTTTTCAGTTATTTACGGTGGTACGAAATGTCAAAGAATCATTTGAAATGCAAGAATCGGGTGAAACACAGGAGTTTACGGATGATGTGGAATATTTATTAGATAGTTTAAAAAATACAGAGCCTGTCTCTATTAGATGTATTAGGTAATGAAGAAACTTAGTATATTATATTTATATTGCAAGCTGTGTTCTATTGCTATGATTGCTGTCATATACTTCATCAAAACAAGTGCAAATACTTTTGAATGTTGACACAACCCACCCTTTGATGGAGACTGGTTACCACTTGTTAGGGGTGTGTCAAAGGTAGTACCTTCAAGACTAATGAAGAGGGTGTTGCTAGTGCCACTGCCCAGACTCAATTTTCCTCATAATACATTGTATGGGGTATGCCTGTCTTCATTAGCCCAGTTGGAGCAGAAGAGTAGGACATTAAACCCCATTTCATTTTCATTCAGCGTAATTGTAAATATAAAAGAAAAGGAAACAAGTGAATGCTCTCATTAAAAATGTATTCTCTATTTTTCTTTGTCATTGTTGACTAATTGTTATAAACTAGGTTCAAATGACTAATCTGTATTCTACTTCCAGTTGTATTCAGTTAGCTCAGAAATGTAAGCTGCCAGCATTCCGAATGCATCTTCGAGCTCATGGAACAGTAACTAAAATATTCACTATGTTACATGATGCTTGTATTGATCCAGTGAGTACTATTCAATTATTCATATATCAGATAATATTCAGGTTTTTGTTGAAAGAATTATCAACTGTTAAAACTATGGCACCACTTACATTTCATTAATCATTCAAGATCAAGAGTAATTTATTTTTATTCTCTTGCAATTGTTCATTTGATACAAATGCTCTCATTTTTTTTTCTCGAATACCACTTGAAACTGAACACCAGTAACATAACTTGTGACTCAAACTAAGCTAATTTTGTTGCAGGTTCAGTCAGTATTCATTATAAAAGAATTGATCTTTTTGCAAGTTACTTTTATTGACTAGATCAGTCAGAGTAATTTAAAATATCCAATTCAACTATTTTTGATTTTTACTTGTCAAGTTATATCTCGATAACTTTCAAATTGTGAGGAGTTTCAATTGAATAATTAAATTCTAATTACACTTGATCGTGTTTTGCCTGCTAGCTTATTGTATTTGACTTTAATCTGTTTTTCAGAGTTTATCATTATGTACAGCTACCATTATGTTTATGTTGAGTCAAGATCGCCTGAATATGGATCTGGACACTGAAAGTCTTAATCTCATGTTACGACTTCTCGAAGTGGACAGTGACCAAGAGAGGGAAAAACAATATGACTCAAATACACGAAAGGAATTAGAAAAAAATAAACTGAAAATTAAAGAGTTATGTGAACAGTTACAGAAAGCTGGTTTTGCAAAAACTCTGGATTTAGATAGTTTAACTGTAAGTATATGGTTATCTGTCTGGTTCTCTGTAATATACATTGGTTAGTTAATAAAGACATCTTCAATTGTTTTGTTGTCATGTCTTGTCATTGGCAATGTTCAAAATTATAGGTTTACCGCCATGGTTTCCCCTTGTGAATGGTGCAGGACGGAGCGTCTGATAACGACAGCTGCCTAATCTTTGCGAGGGGACCAAAAATACCTGGGGTCCCGGGTATACATTAGCGTGCACGTAAAAGATCTTTCGGAATTAGAATTCGATATAAGAGTAGGCCAAAGTGCTGCTGCCCTGGTAAAATTTCCCTCATAACTGGTGTATGTCAGTCTGAGCAGAACAGGACGTTAAACCCCATCTTGGGTGTTAGGGTGGCAGAATTGTAAGTATGTACGAGTTGTATCATACATGTAGGTCTGTCATTGGGTCAACTGGCATGATTTTGATTACCCAGTTGTACGCGACAAGGAGAAGGGTCGGCTGTCCAAGTCCAACCTTATGGGTTTTCTCAGGGTCCTCTGTTTTCCTGCCACTGCTAAAGACCCCTACACGCAAGTGAATAAGTCAAATAAAATTGAACCATATGTTTGTCTCAAAATGACCTTGTTTATATCATTTCTCTCTTTTTGACCAGGCAGTGGCACTATGGCCTACTCTTTTACCAAATTTCAACCGTCAAGGATCTTTCATGTGTCAATGTATACACAGGTTTTTTGTCCTGTCTGAATGACTTAACAGCTGGAAACCACAGTGTAAATTCCTCATGAACTTAATCAGCGGTTCTTGGAAACGTATGCTTCATCAATTTAGCTACATTTACAATACGTACAAATTATTTAATAGTATGCTTCAGTCAATGATATGCGTCATGATCCTGATAACATTTGAAACTATTGAAGTACGGTATGTTATCTATAATTACTGTCATTGTATTATTTCAGACTGGTAATTTAGCTATGGAATCATTATTAAGTTTAACATCTCGTAAAGCTGGTGAATGGTTTAAAGAAGAGTTGAGATCTCAGGGAGCATTAGATCATGTTGTAGACACCAGTAAGTATATATATTATTATAAAAATACTTTTATAAAAACAATACAAGTATACCTTTTGATGTGTTGACATTTGCTGAAACTTTAATTGTCTTGCTTGAAGTCAAGTACAGAAGGCCATATAAGAAAATATTCATGTTCTCACATAATACATCATTTTTATATGGTCGCATAACCTGTTTTATTTTGAGTACACAACCCTGATAAATGACAGTCATAAATGAGACTGGATAATCATACATTCCTATAAACATGTTGACATAAATAGAGTGCCTTGCAATCGGATGTATATGAGAAGTAGTATTGATGCCTTCACAAAATAAAAACATAAAAATAAAAAACCTACACCCAACCAGATTGTCTGAGAACTGGAATGTGTTTGGTTAGGCCTAATTATACAACCTTGGAATTTCCCATCTGTATGACCTTGACCTCAAGTACTTAATTTTATATAGTTTTGAATATCTAGTACATGTACCTGAAGATAAATGACATAAATAACCCAATTATATATAGCCTTGAAAAATCAAATGCCCAATTGTTTTTGATATTGGTTATCAATTATTCAATGTGTGACCTTGATTTTGCTCATGATTTATTACATGTGACCTTGGATATCAAATACCTGAAAAAAATGACATTAAAATGATAAAGTATCTATATACTTGTATACAGTATTTGACCTGGAAAATCAAGTACATGTACCTATTTATATATGACCTTGAATATATAGTATGACCTTGGGTATTGTTATAACCTTGAACATCAACTCCAGTACTTAATTATATACAAATGTATATATAGTCATATCACATTTGATTTATTGTAAAACTATTGATTTTGTCTTGACAACAGTTTACAAACCTAAACATTAAATGGAAAAAAAAAACATTGGAGGTAGTTCAAAAATTTAAGCATTTGCTGGGACATGTTATAAATATGTTAAACTTTTTTCAGTTGCATCATGCTCGAAATGTGCTGAAGATGTTTTACAGAGGGATATAGTTAAAACATTACCGGTACTCAAAAAATTAGATAGATGTCTGAGAGTCTTAGAAAATGTAAGTACATGTTCTAAAATATATGTGTGGTTTACATATCATTAATGTTTATATGTCAACACCCTCAAATTAAAGACACTTTACAGTTGTGTGTAAGATTTAGAAAAATAAGTGCTGTTAGTACTTGCTCCATTACTTCAAAAAAAGATAATGAAAAATTAATATGTTGAAAAGTTCAGTCTGTTTACTTTATTTTGAAAGAGGCTGTGTTTTTAGTTTTGATTGTCAAGTACCATTGCTGCAATAATAAACAGAATAATAGAATTGATAAGTAGTTAGTGTTGATGTAATGAATTAATTAAGTGTAACACAAGACACTGAAGAGTATGTGCAGTGTATAAATAGAGATGTATTTATGTTGTGGAAAGATATTATATAATTAATAGTGTTATATCATCTGTTTCAGATAACCTTCATGAACACAGATAATCAGAGTTATTTAATAGATTATAAATCAGCTATACTTGTTACATCATTATGTTGGTGAGTTATAAAACCATACTATAAAATTAGATATTATAATAGTAATAATAATAACCATGCCAGTTGTAATTTAAACGTATTTGAAGTACAGACAGTTTAAATATAATAATACTGATCAAGTTTTACAGTTGTACATGGTACGAGTTGATAAAATGTATTCCTATTATTATTAAAACCACAATATAAAAGATCTATCTCAACAAAAGTACTAATTTGCTGATTATTTCTTTGTGTAAAACCAAGAACTTAATACACCATGAAAATGATGCACCATGAAATTAATGCACTATGAAAACCATGAAATAGTTGTAACATAAACACCATGAAATTAATTCACTATAAATACTGGGAAATAAAAGCACTATGATGAATACTGTGAAATTTAATGCATGGTGAAATTATTTTGCCTGAATACCACAAATTTGGCGCACCATGAATGGGATTTACCTTGAAATCAATGCACCATGAACACCATGACATTGATGCACCTTCTTGACATTGATGGACCATTGACACCTTCTTGACATTAATGCACTATGAATATCATGAAATTAATGAACATTGAACACCATGAAAGTTGTAACTCTGAATACTGTGAACTTAGAGCACCACGATGTCAATATAGATAGGAACTGAAACTACTAAATAAAAAGAAATGGGGTAGGGGAGGGTGGCTTTAACAGACTGCCATGGTATATTCAGAACCTCTGTGTTTCATCCATTCAAACAACTTAACAACCTTCCTTTGCCAAGTCCTCTATCCTAAGCCATTAACAAGAAAAAAGCAGATATTAAGATTACAGAAGTATAGCTATACTTTACAATAGTTTATCCTTGAATATTGGCGACATGGATGGATTAGGAAATGTAATCCGTATTAATACTATTGACCGTAAGAGAATGTATAGCTTCAGTGTTATGATTATTAGAGATCAATAATCTATAGAATGCTGAAACTAAGACCGGGTAGTTAACTTCATTATTAATAAGGTGATTATGTTTCAATTCTAATGACTACTTTATAATTTGTAGTGCTTTAAAGGGCTGCGTAGAATGTTTACCATACCATCCTGTTACGGAAGACCCTGAAGAAAATAAAGAAGTGAAAGAATCAATTGGTTGGGTGGTGTTTAACTGTATGTTAGCCGTTTTACGAGTATTGCTGAATGTAACTCATGACAACGGTAGGTTAAATAATAGTCGTATACGCCATTTTATTTGTTATCAATGATTGTATAGGGAAGAATCCTATTGATTTTCAGAAAATATCTGAAAATTATATGCTGGATAATACACCTTTGTTATCTAAAACTGTCATTAATGCAGTGTAGGCCGAGGAATCCTATTGATTTTCAGCAACTTCTGAACATAAGGTCATGAATTATGTCCCTGTATCATCTTACCTTTGTGGTTACAATAATAAAAAAAATTCAATAATTGATATTTTCAGACAATATTGAATTTGAACAATAGGTATAAAATGTTTTATTATGATCACATAATAAATTACAGTGTTAATGTTGTATTGCCTGGCAACCCATTTTTCTTATAGCTCTTTTATTTAAGTGATTCTGTATTTGTAGATATTGGAAGTGCTAAAGTTGGGGAACAAGATGCAGTGATAAATGTTGTATTAGAGTGTATTCTCAGTACTCCACAATATATACCTCAAGAACAGAAATTTGACTTATTAGTTCTGGTAAGTATATTTTATTTTCAATGAATGGTTTTAATTTGGGTTATGATAAGTATATTTTACTTCCAACGATTGGTTTTAATTTTTGTCGTCAAACTGATCACCTCCATCTGTCTACCATATATGTGTTTGTCCACTGAGTTCAAGATGTGGTAGTCTTTGTTTGAGTTTGTGACAAAATCCCTGTATAACTCTTGGCAAGTAGCCAATGTAATTCATCTTTGTTTTCATTTAACATTTGAAAGCTTTTACATGAAATGTCGAGTAAGCAGGTAGTATTTAAAAACAATGTCATCCAGAAAACCAGGAATGCTAAACATGTACAGATGCACCAATTTTACATATTCTGACTTGTCAGAGGTAGTGCCAGCAGGGCTTACATGAAAGTATGTTTGTTTATTCCGATGGGTTAAAAAAAACTTTCGGACTTATCGTGTACATGTTGCAGTGCCAGAAATGCTACAGCTCAAGCAAAATTCTCCCCCTCGTGTTGCAGTTGTTGCATCAACCTAATAGTTGTGCCTTTTGCTGATTAGAAATTTCTAATAGAAATAAATTTCAATTATTTATCAGCATACAAGGGTGCTAAATATTCAATTCATTTGCTTTCTGTGGTATATGATGTTAAGGAGATATCTACATGTATATAAGATGGCTAATTTAATTACAGAGTTTAGGTTTATTAATCAATCTGGTTGAACACAGTGAAATGAATCGACAGATATTAATAGAATCCGAAGTTAGTACACTAATAGATGGTACAACATTTATTAAAACTGGTATCAACTGTTTAGTAGAGGTAAGACTTATTACATCAGGCTATAAAATCAGTACACAGTAGTATAAGTGGCAATCAGTTGGAGTGGGGGGTGGGGTGGACGAATGGTTAGCACATGTATTGTATCATTGTATCAAAATAACCTAGTTTGGGTTGAGTGGACTTAAAACCCCATTTTTCTCTCTCTTATCGATTTTGGCAGTGGTGTTTGTCAGGGGTAGGGAAGGTCGCATTGCAAAAAAATTGTGGACAATTATTGCACTTCTCTATAGGTCTGTTCCTCTAGACACCTTTTGAACAAATTGAAGCACAGAATCGTCAAGACTAATAATATGTTAATTTTAGGTATGTGGAATTAAACTCACTAATAATATTATTCCTATCCTTCAAAAAAAATGAATTCTCTTTCTGGTATATTCAGCTAATTCAAGGAAATTCTGGCACCAAAAAGTATTCCCTGAGGGTCCAGATTCCAAATTTAATAGCCTGAAACATGCTGGAAAGTTGGTTAATTTCATACCACATGTCGGGGTGGATTGTGGCAACGAAGCATTAGTCACCCGGGGGCCAAGCCCAATTCTACCAGGCCTCTTATTCCATGGCCTAAAACATTCACAAGGTGATGGTGGTTAATTTGATATCACATATGTTGAGACGGTTGCTGCGACGATGCACGATGATAAAACATATTATGTTGAGATTGATTGCCACGACAAAGCCAATCGGATTAAAACACAGATCCTGTTTCATTTTTATAGTTCAAAATTTTGCTTTGCTTGTCTTTACTACAATAGGATTTGAAGAGATTTATTATCACTGACGTGTTCTGAATGGTTTGAGGTATTCGCCCGCCACTGAAACGTTCTGTAACAGCGAGCTTTAGGCGTTTTTGGCATGGAACAGTGGGTAATCCACAAGTAACATCAATGCTGATTGGTCAAGATCCGCTCATATGACCGCTAACACGTCTTGGGTCCTAATGATCTCAGGACATGTCTATTGGACAATAACACCCCTCTTAATGTGAAACAGGAAGTGTTTATCTCCTAAATCAAGATTGATTTTAAAGTGTGTGTATAATAAATGGATTGAAATACAAATAGTTTTATGTGTAAAATATGTTTTTGTTTAGTTATTCTGTGAAAGAGAAGAGGCAGCTAGAATGATGGAAGATAAAGAAGAAGACGAAGAAGGAGGAAGTAAAGAAGAAAAGAAAGATGAAGCATCAGATCATAACAAGAGTGGTGAATGGCAGGAAACTGAAGCAGGAGTACAATGGATTGTAAAATCAGCAGAATCCATCAAGGCAGCTAATCAAGCTAAATTAAATGAAGATGGAAACACTAGTACTGCATCTGAACCAACACCATTAGATGATGATGAAACATTTACTAAAGGTAATTTTAATTTTATTATTTTCAATTAAAACAATGAATTTCCATAATAAAACTTAGAACTATGTCTGAGCTAATAAAAGTAACAATAATTTTGACCCTTTTCTCCGTATATAAATAGAGAATCTCCTACGAGTGTTTTTTGATATCAAAAAATATCAACACAAGTTGATAAAGTGAAAAAAACGAGGCTCTGCCGAGTTTTTTTTTACTTTATCAACGAGTGTTGATATTTTTTGATGTCAAAAAACACGAGGTGGAGATTTTATTTATCACCCAATCCTTTCTTACATGCACAAATAAATAAATATAATTATTTGGTATAGATTTCACTTTTAAGAATCTAATTACATTACAGCGTAGTGATACATCAGTTTTTTGACAGCAGTTTAGCTATTGCAAAGTCCTATATATTGACCCAGTATTTCCTTCAAGGTCAATTAAATAAAAACAGTTTCTTTTTAACTAAAAAAAGTAACTTTTTATTTAAAATAAGTGGTTTCTTTAAAATAAAAGAAAGTAGTTCCTTTTTGATTGACCAATCAAACTCATGTAAAGCGTTATCTCCTAAGGAGATATCGCAGTAGATTATGTAATTTATCATACAAGCGATATCTACTGTCAAATGTATTATTGGGTGATAAAGGTCATTAGCTCTTTTTTTTTTAAGGGTTGGGTAATTTTAACACATAATAAGTCTTGTTATAATAATTATAATAGTAGTTTTTGACCATTGATTTAGTTTCTACTTGTCTTTTTATCACTTCAATATTTTTTTTTGTCACTAAATGAATGGGGTTTTTTGACTATATTGAATTTATAGCTTAAAACTATATTTTTAAAAAATATCAAAGGGGACATAACTCTAATTTTTTCTTATTAAATATTTTGTTTTCTTTTAAATAAAAAGTGCAAAATAATATTTGAAACCTTTTTTTTTTTAATATTTTATAAAAATTTCATTTACATAGATTTAGAAAATAAAAAACACACAATTATCTTAAAAATGAACTCTAACATTCTTTATTGACAGCTTTACACAAGGCAGGAAAACATATGGAGAACAGCATTGTAGCATCATATATAGCTCTATTATTAGGCTGTCTTATCCGGGATAATAAAAATTACGTCAGTTCTGTAAAATGTTATCTTCCTGATGAGAGCTTCGATCCCATGATAAAAACACTCAAGAAATTCCTTGGTTTTATGAATTTAACGGTGAGTATTTCGTGTTTCAATTCTTGTTTTTCTATTCCACTCCATTTTAGTCCAAAATGAATAAATTATTCTTCATGTAGTTTGCAATGTCTTAAATAAAATGGTGTCTCACTAATAAAGATGTAAGTGGTTTCGCTCCTGGTACAAAAATGTAAAATTCAACAACAGAGATTTTTGAAAGTTTTGTTTTAATAAAATGTTTATTAAAATTATTTTCTGAATGAAAATAACTAGTATAAACGTATTATTTATTTCAGATTGCTATTGGTAATACAGGAGGTAAATCAATAGCTAGAGTGATAGAGGTGTTAGAATCTTGTTAACAATGTGTATTACAAGACAATAAAGTGCTATATACACCTTCAGTATATTTATTATCATAACATAAACACAAAAATCGGCACAGATCCAGTTAACAACAGTTATCTTTGGTACAACTTCATTATGGCGTGCCATTTACTCTGGGAGAATTCAGTTTTTTCTTATCTAATATTTATTTCCTGGTCATTATTTGCGGAGGAGTATACTTTATACAGGGTGTCGGAATTAAATAATGTCGCTGAATAAAACAAACATGATTTTGAATTCTTTACAAATAAACAATTATTGATTACAGTATATATGAAAAGTTGAACATAAAATCTGCACTGATTTTACCTCTACCAGATGAGCCATGATATATGACAATTTTTAAGATAATAAGATTAAATTGAAAAGAATTGTGTATTGTTTTGATTAAGTTTTTTTTTTTTGTATTATACATATTGAGTCCTTGTGACATGTTATAAATATATAAAATATATATCTTTAATCAATCTTATATATTTACATACATTTATCTATATCATCAGTTTCATTGTTGTCTTACATCAGTCAATAAGTTTTGATATATTCATCCGTGTGCATGGGGTTATGAATAAAAATAAAATTTAACAATCTCTTCTTTTGAGTTTAGGAGTTTAGTTTTAGAATCTGCACGCTTTGTACTGCTGTATATTTGCTTGTAATGAGTAGATTTAATTTATAAAATGATATGAAGCAGACATGATTATATGTATTTTTGTATTAAAACTCTTGTTATTGTATACATTTTCCTCATATTCGAAAATCATAAAACGATGATCATTAATTTTGAGGCTAGGCAGTTGGATGTTCTATTTCATAAATCATGATTTATTTTTTGGTTCTGTGTAATTTTTACAAACAAACATGTACTATTGTCAAATAAAAATTTGTTAATCTTTGAAAATATGATCATTTTTATTTCATATGCTCAATCATATTCTGGCATTGTGTAAATAAATCTATATACCTATCCATTATGCATGATAATTTCAAGTTATTTTGTGTGTTTATTTGCCGGACTATCGTTGTTGCACAGTTGTATATACTACATAGTCACCTATTAATCTATGTAAATAATGTTTTGTTGGACAACTGTGGTCGATTAAATGGGTTTTACATTCTTAATTTTCATATGTAAATTGTCTTGAAGAAAAAAAACAAAGTAAAAGAAGCATCTAAAATAGTTATGGTAATGCTGTACAGATGCTCAATATGGTAACTGGTATTTTCTGTTAATAACGATAATTCAAGAGTTTTGTATACAAATGTTTGATCAAAATCATGAAATAGGTACTTGCATTTCATAGTGGTAAAAGTATATTTCTATTTGTTATATATAGTTAAAATTTACTTACCATAAATAAATTATGTGATTTATGATATATATTCTAGAAATACTTGGTGGAAGAATTAATCAATAGAAACTAGTCATCACAGAAAATAGTTTCTTTGAAATCATCGTGACATAAAACAAACCATAATTAAAGCTATAAAACTGCAAGGTATTCCATAAACTGATATTTTTATGTTTATTTAAAATAAATTAATAATGACTTTGAAATTAGATTGAGTTGAGTACTCTAGGATTGCATATTTGATTCTAGCTATGTATTTTATGTAAGTCGTGAAGATTTCAATTCAAATTGAAAATAAGGTTATTGATATTCTGTGTATTGTTGAGGCAGTGGGTATATTTTCTCTATGATAAACAATGTAATACATAATTGAGTTAAGAATAAAAGGTAGTTTTTCTGACAACTATCCTATTATTTGATCATAGTATATAATTGTGTATAGATTATCTAGTATTGAGGACTGTATATACCTACATTTAGAGTGTCTAAATGTTATAAAGATATTTTTATCAAACTAAACATTTATCAAGTTGTGTTTATTTTAATCTATCAATGGGTACCAGTGGGCCCAAGCCCAATGGCCTATTATGCTTATTGGTAATCATACCATAAAGGGGACTGATTGCGTTAAAATATTGCCCAATTTGGTAGAGGTTAGATATTTTATATTATTTATTTCAGGCTATACAGTACATTGCAAATGATAATAATACGTATATCTCCCTACGGTTTACACTTCTTTTCAAAATATCTTCTCTTTAAAAAATCATTGGCAAAAGAATTTATTGGTGTAAATTTGACACTTATTCCACCAGGACTATATTTACGGTTTTTTTTTTACTTTCATCGTGTTAATATAAAGTTTACTAGATTAACCAGACACATCGGAAATTTGCTCGGGGAGTGGGTCTTAATAACAAGCAACAAATGCCGTGTTTCCACTGGTATTGGTGGATAATTGCAGGCTTCTGTCTCCGTGGTAAATTGCATCCATAAATGCATCTGTAATAGTAAAAATCGATAGAAGTCTTCCGTTTCACAATCTGTTTAAATTTCATCACGAATGTAGATGCTTCGTTATCAGAAGTCATATCGTCTAAAATCAAAAGTGTCTTCCTCTTCAAATTTCAGAAAGTTCCGTTCTTTACTGTACCACCTCAACACACATTAAGTTGACCATGATAACAGAAAGACAACAGCCTTTCCTTTCTTGGTGGCATTGTCTGATGAAACAGCAAATCGCTCTTAACTTCGGTTTATAGAAAACCAGACTACAACAATCAGTATGGTCATTACAAACCCAACCACTCGACAGGGGCGTTTTAAGGTTTATCATGGCGGAGGCTATACTTTTTTGAGGGCCCTTTTTCGCTGGGGTCCCGAAAGGGGGGGGGGTGTCTTTATTTATGATTTTGCAATGACTGCATTCTCATTCAGTAATGGATTCGACAGTAACAGTGTAAAGAAAACGATTGACTCGGACTCGGGGGTGGGGTGGGGGGCTTTCCCTTGGCCAGAGGGGCCATTTTGTCTGCCTTTAGGGCCCTACATTTCATTTTTCTCATCGGTTTTAGCATTTTTATCCCGTTTTATTAGTGCCTCTGCTATAAAACGTCTTTGCCACTCGTACTATCACACCAAGGAAGCCACTACCATGACACCGACTAGTCGTTCCTACATGACCTCCCCCATAATGGAATCTCTTTTCAACATATCTGACCTCAAACTGCTGATCAACACCCCAAAGTCAACAAAAACTGATCCATCACCTATCCACGTCAGCATACAATTCAATGACAGTTTAACCTACCAAATGAGACGATATAGTGGATCTTAATAGTTGCGCTAATAATTTTATGTATTAGATGTATCAAACATCATGGTGTTGGGTGTCTTTATGGTGATGCATTTAGAGTATGTAAGTAAGGCGGTTTTACAAGCATCATTCATACTGAGGTTGGATACAAAAACTTAATCGTCCAAGGTATATTGCAGTGGATATGTTGCTGGCCATATGCAAGACCCACCTAAAATTACCATACCTATAAGTGAACCAGACCTTGCCGCTGTACCCGGTACCGGATGTTTATTGTGGATGGTCCAAGTCTCTAACAGAGTTCGATTAGGACCTCTGTGCAATGTGATGTACATTGTATTTTAAATGTGTATCGCTTGGGCAATTATACGAAAACTGGTTCCGATTAGATAATTTCTTAAAACCCCTGAAAAAGTACCATGGAGTCGACGATCCTGTACAATGTGTATTTTACAAAACATACAATGGGCCGCCTGTTTCGTCACTCATGACAAGTAGAGAACACACAAGAAATAAAATAATATCAAATAAGTCAATATGGAAAAAAACCCAAAACAACGATTTCTTCTGATCTTATAAACCTTGGTTATATTTCCTAATGGTCTGTTACCATCAACTCGAGGCATAATGCGTAGCAGGATGGTGTTTTAGTATTGTTTTAGTGCCGACATTGGAGTTATTTCTGGAAATTGTCATTAGACTCAGTCTATTGCCCTTGGGTGTATTTTTATCACCAGTTTTTCAATGTCATGCTGATAACTTAATCTGGCAGACATGTTTTCCGTCACGTAAAATACAGATTCCCAAAGCCTTAAATGTTCAAATAGCAAGTCCAAACAAAAAAAACGCCAATCCCATTTCTTCCTAATAATTTGGGGGGAAGGGTTGGCATGGGGTGCCCTCGACCATTACAGCCGGGGGTGGTACAATCCACTGGATAGACGAGATGGGAAACATGGGCTATACAAGTTAAGTGAAACATGTAGGGAAAGAGTGAAGGGGTCGGTGGTTAGAGTAATGTACACCCAACTCAAAGTCATTTCTAGACTAACATATGGTAAACTCTTTATTTCAATAAATGACGTACAAGCCTGGGACAGAAACCAAATCATTTAACTCAATGACAGACCTTTATGACCTAAAGTGCACACATTGGACCACTCCTCGGATTTCAATTCAAATATTCATGTTGCAATTACTGATAATCACTTTCTATTGGAAAATATCCACTGCTGTTGTTGTAAATTATGATAATAAATTGCAGTCATCAGAAAATTTGCGAGACAACCAGACTGTGGAGGAGGAATGACAATAATGACTGTCGATGGCGTCATCTTCCAACTCACCCATGAGACAGTAATTTCATGAGTCAAACGGAACCCGGTGATTATTAGTTCATCATATATAAAAGTATATAATAAGTAGCATCCAAGCAAGAATTGAAGAGACATGATTCAGTACTAGTATTTCAGTTCACGTTTTTGATACTATAGACGCTTAGACGGTTACAAGTATCGCAACACCAGAATGTTTTTGAGCTCAAGACAAGCACGTAACAGACCTACGACACAAGGAAAGCATAAAAAGCATGTTTTGGTAACCAGCCATTGCATTGGGAAATGTTTTAAATTCGTTGCGTTCCCTGTCTGTACTTCACAATGGGGCTTCGGCAACCCACTACAGCGAAAATATGGTGATTTTTTGGTAAAATGAATGCTGGGGTGTCAATGAGACATATCAGATGACAGCTGAATCACCGTCACTCGGCCATTTGTCGTGTTCTGTAGAACTCGCAGTTCGTCTACAAGAGAAGGTGCAGCACCTTTAAGACTCGTGCGATGTCATCCTTTGGCGCTAAGCTCTATGTTGAAAAAGGGAATCGTTATGTTGTAGTGTATCTTTGAATTTACCAATGTCCGAATTGATATCTCACTAATCCTTCAAGTCTTTTAACTATTTAGGTTTATACTTCATTCTTGCTATGCATGTCCATATCTTCTTCTGTATTTAAACATCTGTTTCCTATATACAATTTTACATTTCTTATCAAATATTATATAATTATTTTAATCCTAAGCTTGTATATATGTTCAAAATTCTACTGTAACTTTAGTCTAATGACCGGCTCGCCCTATCGTTACTTGGTTTCACCCATTTTCCGCCTCTATTTTTGAACTCACCTTAGTTACAGTAAATCCTCCACTTAAACTTCATGGGACGAAAAACCGAGGTCCCGTGTACACATTGGAGTGCACGTAAAAGATCCCCTGGCAGTTGGAATTCGATATAAGTGTAGTCCATAGCGCCGCTGGCCCGGTAAAATTTTCCTCATAGCAAACTGTATGGCGTATGACCGTCTTCCATTAGCCCGAGTTAGGTGCAATAGAGTACGACGTTAAACCCCATTTCATTTCATTTCCACTTTAACTTCAGTTTATACCCTTCTTTACTGGTTCAATGTTTCCCCGAGGAAGCCCAGGGAGGTGAGATACCTGTCAGAACGTATAGTTTAACCTATCTCGAACAACAACACTAGATTCAAATTGGGGTGTTGTGATATCGTTTGCTCTGTGTATATACATCCTCGATAATCACATTATGTATTTTGGAAACTGTTCGGAGATATGATTTTTTATTTTACAACTTGGGGAATTTCATGCGTTGCATTATTCATAGTGGTACACTTCTTTGTGTCACTTCACTGTCAGACCTGTCAGTATATTTGCCACATTGCTGATCTTCGCCTTAGTAAGTTACATGACTATTTTGAGAGCTGGCAGCACAAGAAACATTTTTTCAACCTCCGAAAGTTTCATTATTATGATGGAAACATATTTTTTCTTTCCAGCACCTTGGAATGCTGTAGATTTATCAGCATCTTAACACAATCCAGCATTTTGATGATGGCTATGTTACAAAACTGGCCAGACCTCTTCTTTCTTATATGAATCAATTTTGGGGAAATTAATAATTATTTTTCAACCTTAGTCCAGCGATATATTAGTGGCACACAACAGTTTGAGGGAATAACAATGCTATCTCTGACAAAGGTGTAAACTGAAAGGGACACAACTCCAGACAAAAAGTTACAAATAATTAATATTAAAACAACCCATAAAGAATTATGTCATCAGATGCGAATGTGTGACTACTTATCGTCCGGTGGGGTCGGGTGTACAGAGAGAATTAGGGTTTAAATGGGAAGTGAACGTCAAAGATTCATATCCGGATAAAATACCCACCAACATACACGATGTGATAGGTTAATTATAGCAAATAAAATCATCAAGCTAAATCGGCCATCACTAGCCTGCGATATTTAGCGGTTGTAATACATTTTTTTTAAAAATAATTTAACGTAAAAATGGATAATTGGGACTTTGTTTCTATCGTACCGATTTAAGTAATGATGATCGAGGCTAGCCTAAAATTACAAAGCTAATATTTATCTCGGTTCGGAGTGAAGCAATTTGACTGAAATTCGCAAAATATTCTTATTACGTTATCCACATTTTAACTATCGGTATTATATCGAGAACTGCCAACTCTTTATCTAATCTCCCATTTGCCCCTTTAGCTCTTTTTACATAAAAGGCTTAAAAACCACGTCTGCCACAAAATGTAAAATAGACGTAGACATGTTTTAAAACCATAATAAAGAATTTCTTGATTTATACAACTCAAAGAAAGATTGTTTCACACATTTCATTGATATGTGATTTCGCTCTTGTATACGTGTATAGCATAAAACTGCACTTTCTGTTATAAATATTTTACACGATGTTATCTTGTTTTGTTGAAATATATATATTCGTCGATAGATTCTGTTATGATACTAACGCTATCCAGACACGTAGATATGTTTCCTTGAACTTTTACAGATGGCAACATATACATACTTTTATTTATCTTATCTCCCCTTCCATCCAAGTAATTACAGAATTCAGTATGGATTTGCATGATGATAATTTGGAATTGACGATTATGTTCATGTAATTTAAGTAATAAATCAGAAAAGATTGGGAGCAAGATTGTACGCTTGAAGAAAGACTACAGATAGTCGATTTTGTTAAGCATCTTGTGCGTTTTGTTTATTATTCACCTATATATATACATAACTTGAAGTTCTCCCTTAAGATTTATGATGTGTGTAATGGAACTACTTTTACATAAAATGCCTGATCTAATGTTCTGTCATTTCGTTTAGACATTCCACTCTTGTTTTTGCAGACATGAAGAAGAGAATAGGTAATCTTTATTTACAACGTAGCCATCTTGTAAATCATTTTGCAGTATTTTATCACCGAGTCTTATTTTCATCCAGCCGATCTTGATAAAATCTATTCTTACTTGTCTTTTATCTTTAAAATTTGTTTCTTTTTTGTCAGAGTTTTGACAGTCTGCTGTCAGTTTCTATCAACGCTTCTGGTTATCTAGATAACAGAAATGTGTTTAAAGACGTCTTATTGAGTTATAGCCATTTTGAACCCAACATAAGGAATCCACATTACCCGAAACGAAACCATTTGAATAATCAAAATTGTTTTCTTATCTTCAATCCAACTTGGCATTTTCGTTTGTTATAAACTGAGAGGATATATTGTCTTTCTAATAAATCGTTACTGTACTGTCGGTGATAAATATGTTCTGTTCTTCTGTCTGCAAACTGTGGATTACGGATGGCAATTTTGCATGTTTATCAAAAAATGTTTTTGTATTTATAACTCATTCAACATGATAAAATTTGTATTGAGTCGTTCATCAACAAAACATGTATCTTTCTGATTTTGGTATTTATTTCAGTCAGGATTTCATTTGGGGTTTGCCTAATAGGTAACTTGCTATAGGGATGTAGTAATTGAGAGAAATGAAATGAAATAGGGTTTAACGTCCTACTGTTCTGCTCCGGACTGGGCTAATGAAGACGGGCATACGGCGGACAGCGGCACTACGGCCTACTTTTACATCGAATTCCATCTGTCAAGGGATCTTTTACGTGCACGCCCATGTGTACACAGAACCTCGGTTTTTCGTCCCATCCGAACGACTAGACATCTGTCCTTATCCCACCCCGTTTGGCATCACAGACAAGCGGGAACCACTCCGGAAAATCGTGATGAACTTTCTCGACCAATGCACAGTCTAGTGAGCCAGTGTCTTACCCATTTAGCCTTTTAGGCACCGTGATCCCAAATAATTGAGAAAACTTTAGTAGACCTATACGAGATAAAAAGTAAATATAAATACAAACTTTGATGACTATAGGTCGTCTGGTTTTTAGTTTCAAAGTACGAATGCACTTGAGATTTGTAATCCATGATGTTCAGATTGTCACAACCCGTACAATATTTCCGAGGAAAGGTCATTATCGGGAAACAAGCATGGCGAATTTTTAGAGTTATCTTTCTTGTTTTTATTTTCACACGGATGTTGTCAGACATGACACATTCTGATTTTTTTGTAAAGTGTGAATTATGATACCCACATTATCCAAATTTCCATTTATAAATTAATATCTATTGAGAAAATAAGAGAGATATTGTGATTACATCATGACAGGCTATCTTCGTTTATTTCGCTATCATAAATTCTTATTAGATGTGGCGCCATGTAAGATTAATGGCAAGATTGCATGAAAGTCAGTATTATAATATTGAATAGCCCCAGTGTTTTAATGTTCGGCTTTTCCTGATTCGGTTTGTGATCAGCCAGATATTGGGACGAGTCAATTACAGCCTAATAAATTATTTGTTATTTTCATCCATTTTGCTGTCACATTTTGTTTAATATTTATTGACCATTTATCAATGTGTTGTATGTTACTGACAGTTTTCTTGATCAAGTAGACGACACGGGAAGGATTCGTTATAAATTAATGAGCAGATTTGACAGAAGTAGACATTGCGTGTGATGTTTTGAATCCCGCCATCCAATTCATCCTAGACAAAAGACCGCCATGATGAAAACAGGAAACCACCGAAATTACCTTTCCAAAACAGCCTTTCTGGAAATGTAACGCGATACTAACTTGAGGCCATTCCTTTTGTCGAATGTGATCGTTTGTGACAGAAATACCATAAAAAGAATAATCTTAGTGCAGTGAACCATTGTTATTAAAAATGACAAAAAGCCATAATTGCAAAATAATACTTCCAGCCAAATTTATTTAAAAGTTTAATGCCGTAAAAAAGAACCCCAAAGGTATAAAAGAAGATTTAAAAATGTAATTACACAGCAATTTATATTTATATTATGCAACACAGAATTCTTCGTAGTCGTAGAGACAAGAGTTAAACGTCCACTCGCCACAAACCAGGTCATTTTGGGACTAACATATTGTTTAATTTTATTTCAATAATTTGTTCGCACGTACTGGTCTTTAGAAGTGGAAGGAAACCGGCGGACCCGGAGAAAACCCACGATTTGGACAATCGACACTACTACTTGTCACGTACAACCACGCCAATTGACTCAATGACAAACCCCATGATACAGCGCGCACGCACTAACCATTCGGCAATCCAACCACCCATTTTATTTAAAGGGATATTGCCTAATTTGGTGCCTTGGTATATGTTGCTACTTTTTGAGGCTTTGTACAGTAGGACACAGTTGAAATAATGAAAATATGTATATATTTTTTACCCCTTAATTGTTTTTAACACTTACAATAGTCATCGCAAAAGCTTTAGTGAGTATAAACTAGATGATAGTAAATTCCAAAGATTTAGTCTAACAACACTGGCGGTCGACTGGTCAGCCCCTAATAAGTTAACTCTTCAGCAACAACTGGCTCATGATGTATGGATACGCACTGCCAATGTCAACTTCTGCCTCAATGGTAGTTTTCATCGTTGAACACAGTCTAGAAATCTGGCAATAACCCTCAAAATATTGTAGTCGATCTAAACGATCAGCTATAACCGCATAAGTAATCTATCTCTTTTTAACAATCACCAATTTTGAAATTGACTGGGTTCCAATATGAGATATTGTTTTGGCTAAATGAAGTGTACAGAGTGCTACACCAGTTTTCTAGCATAGATCAAATCTACATTGAAATGGAATCTTGTAGAATTATTATTACAATTAAAATATTTTAATCCAATGGTTGGTATTTTATTCATTGATAGCGCAACTTACATCCGGTATTTTGCACAGAATAATGTAATTTTAATAATTAAAAAACCCGACCCGTTTTACTTTAAATTAGAAAAAAAAGTAATCATAAACTAAACATGACGTAAGCAGACATTTTACCTAAAACAAGTGGACAATCTGACATTGATGTATACGTTTTAATCAGGTCAGAGAGCAGCAGACCTGGGTTGAGCGGTGGGAACTAATGATTCCTTGCTAGTTAATAATGCGAAGCAACCATCCATCATTCTTTTCTGTCTGTTCATATGTCAGACAATTGTCAGGAGACCTTTGATCATGTTCCGCACCATTTTTACCCCGGATTCTTCTCCAGGCGATAACTGTAACATATATTCCTTTAAGCTGTCATTAAGAGCCTAGTTCTGGTTACCTTGGATACACATATCAGCGTTAAATTCTCGCTAAGATAACAGGAATGTTTAATCTATTGTAACAAGTCAATATGGAGAATTCTCACCTTCATTAGGTAGGGAATGGTCAATTTGTCAGGTAAACCTTTTATAGTTTGATACCGAATTTCCAAGTATTATTTTCATTGTTAAAGACCTAAGATAATAATGACAATGTTTTAAGCAAAGGAATTAACTTTGCATAATTATCTAATGAATTACCTAATATGTTATTCTTCCAATATAGAAACCGATGTCGCAATTTGATACAATATCTGATTTGGCATGAATGACTGAAATGGAGTTTAACGTCCTATTTTGATGTTTCAACCGGGATAAAGAAGACCAGCCTGGTTTGTCTGTGTTGTTTTAGCGACAATAAAAGCACCTTTGGTCTCGACATGTAAAGTGGTGGGTATACATACGAAACAAGACACTACGTAAAGGATCAGAAATGAAATGGGGTTTAACGTCCTACTTCTCTGCTATTAACTATAAAAGGTGAGAGTATATGATCAATTAATTGTCTACGATATCACCTTAGGTGGAAGAGGACGTTAAACCCCACGAACGAACGAACGATCAATGATATAAAAATAGGTTCAATACAATCAAATAGTTATGGCACTGATGATTTGCATGTTATGACCCATGTATGCGAGTCGGGAGGGGGGGCAGATGTCCCCCCACACTTTCGGTCAATCTGACTTTTCGGGCATACGGGTAAAATGAAAATGAAAATTATCGTTTCATGTAGTTGGCAACATAAAGTGCCCGAAATCTAATAAAACACCCATTTTACTTTTCTTGCAATTGATTAAACCATTTTGGCTGGAGCCACTTTACTATACTATTATTTGTAAAAGCAGCTGGATGGTTAGCATTCAGGTCGAAATAGAGTGGGATTTGGGTTGGAAACCTTTAAGTCACTTAACTCATGGGCTAGAATAGCAGAAAAACGCATTTTCGGTGGTTCAAAATTTTCTCCGGCCTGTCTCGTCTCCGTGCACTCTTAACATTGATTGGTTGATTGGAATTGTAGCCAGCCATATAAGTTTCAAGTTGTTGTATAGGAAACAGTTTTGCCGACGTGAAAGTTTCCAAATTTCCTTGGTGGGGGAGGGGGCACGGTAAACCCCACTCTTTCGTCTCTTGTAACCCTACCTTTTTTTCGGGCATTTCAGGTTCTGCCTCCTACAATTCATCAAGCCCATACGCATATGACATTGTAAAACCGCGCCACGGACCTTAAGGTTTTTAGACATAACAATGTTTAATGCTGCCAAACTCTTAGACTCATTTAAATAAAACCCATAGATCATTCTAGAATCTGATTTATCCGTAAAACAATCTGGTCGTCTGCTTCATTCTGATAATAGTATTAAATTACAATATAAATCATTGTTTCCTTCAAGTATACACAATTTATGCCTATATCATGTTCTCAGTTCTTGTAAACCTAAATCTTTTCAAAATCCCCTGTGATTCCTTTTTTTCTGGAAGAGACGTAATAGATTTTTGGCACAAATCTGAGTTATCCCCCTTAGTGCTATCTGTCTTACTTGAGAAATAAATCTATTGGTAATGACTACTCCCTGTGTGATGGCTGTGGTATGATTTATTGTCGTATTGATCAGTGTAAACTGATCGCTCCCTGGGACTATTGTTTATGGACAAAATGATAAATTGATAGTGTTTGATACTTGAATAAAGAGTCGACTCGGTTAACTAGACACTCACAAAACCATTGGCGTTTATGTTTCACTCCTGGTTGTTACTGTCAGATTTTTCTTATTTATCTTGTGATTTATCTTCAACATTAGAAAGTCAGGGAACGTTTAATTAGTTGAGCATAAAATATTCCTTTTGGAAGTGTTGACAGGTTGGAATTGACTGTCATTTAACGAGTTCTGTTGCATCGTTCAAATTGATGTATGTAAGGAAATGGTAATTATTTTTTTAGGTAATTCCAGAAATATTTAAAATCTCTTTACTGAAAATACTAACAGAAATATTAGCCGATCTGTTGTTCAGTTTGTCTACAACGTTACCTGTTGGTCCAACAGTGCTTTCTGAGATCCATGACCGACTTCAGGTTTAAATTGGTGTTCTATCTGCATTCGGTGTAGTTCGAAAATGACGTCCGATGAGAATACCATAAAATTAGGCAAGGGGGGATATTAAAATTGATCAATCAAAGCATTCCTTCGAAATGACACTTACACAATTTATGGGTTAATCTATTTTTGTTTACTTTGATGTGTTAAAATCTCTTCTAAATCTTACAGATTCGTTTTAGAGTGCTGTTATGTTCTCTTTCCCTCCCTGTAAAACAGTTTATTCAATTTCAATTTTATACATTAAAATCTCTTTAGCTTGTGTGATCTATCTTGCAAATATATTCTAACTTGACGCTAAATCTATTTTGAATTGACAAAACTCCTAATGCCTTGGAGAGTTTTTTTATTGCAAACGAAAAAAGAACAAAAAGGGTGAGCGTCTAGTTAATCCAGACTTCTAGATGAAAATTATATAGATCAAATATCAAGAGACTGGAGAAATTAGTATCAATCTTCATTCGTCACTCGATCTCATTAATAACAAAATGTTACTTGTCGAAATCTGTAAGTTAAGCCAATAACAGTCAGCAAGCTCAGAGAATACTCGAAAAAACTAGAAATTGAAATCTGTTACAAAGAAGAACGATTTTAATGAATAGCAATAGGACAAATTAGTTTTCTGTTGTTGTTAATTTTACGTGCTAGATGACTTATTTCAAACGAAACACAGAAATTTATTGATGTAAAATAGTGGCTAATCTATAAAATACACGTCTACTATTGCGCATTGTTAAAACACCAGACTGAATTAACAATAATTATATTATAACGTACACAGTATTATTAAATATTATGTATTTACTGGTTTGAAAATGGTTTCTTCAGCGGAAAAATTGTTACTGACAATGTAGAGTTGTGTATTGGTTGTTATTTATATTGTTTTAAGATATTATTTGTTATTTGTTAGTTTCAAGGTGGGGTGTTGTATACATTAGTTGTTATTTATACGTTTTCATGATGAAGAGTTATGTATTTTTGTTTTTTATACTGTTTCCAGATGGAGTGTTGTATATATTAGTTGTTATTTATACTGTTTTAAGGTGACTTTTTGTGTACTGGTTGTTGTTAGTATTGTTATTATTTGTATTTAGTATTGTAACAAGATGGAACGTTGTATATTATTAGTTGTTATTAGTATTGTAACAAGATAAAGTATTGTATATTAGTTGTTATTTATACTGTTTCAAGATAAAGTGATGTGTATTAGTTGTTGTTATTGTGTGTATTGAATGCTATTGGTAAACGAGATGAATGAGATTTAACGTCCTGTTTTTGACTTCCACCATAGCTACATTGTATTTTATATGGTATTTAATTTGTGTATTGGGTGTTAACATGGCTGACAGTTTTGGTAGAGTACTGCTGTATTTAATCAACTGTGTTGTTGACGCTGTTGACGGCTTTTGTCTCCCCAACGCAAAAGAAATGAATTAAACACCCTATTTCTCTGTTCCAAACAGAAGGTCCACAATTCGCTGAAATAGTGGCGTGATTCGCGCAGGAGACATGGTATGCTTCCGTTTTCTATAACACTGACACATAAAATACTCATTTGAAAAGTGTTGTTTGTATTATTATTATTATTTGGTGATATTTGGTGTTTGAGTCGTTGTGAGTAGTGTTATGTCGACAATTCGAATTTATTGACATTTTCGTATTGGCGGTGAGCAGTTATGTTAAACAATGGTTGTAATTTGTTTGCTGTATAACAAGAAGGTGATTGTTGGTTGATGTTTGTATTGCTAGCTGTTTTATATTGGTTCTTAGACTAAGACTTTGTTTTGGTATTGATTGTTATATTTGTTAGTCGAGAAAGTTCCTCTGGGTTTTTGGGGCCTGGTTACAGCGCTGGTGTGGTGTACAACGGACGATCTGACAAGGAAAACTCATCATATCGTTCGCGTGGGACTAAAACCGAGATACACGTACAATAACTTTTGGAAGCTGGAATTCGATGAACCTTAGGGGATGATGTCTCTATCCAGGCAAGCTTCCTTTATAATGGCCCAGTTCGTACAGATTAGTAGGACATTAAACCACATTTCATTTCATTTGTGCATTGGTCATTATTATCATTCTTACAAAATTGTGTTCTGTGCATTTGTTGTTATGAGTAAATATTTCCAAATGGTGTATCCTAATAGTTGTTAGTAATATTTTGTGTATTGGTACTCCAGTATTGTACAGAATGGTTTTGATATTAAACATACATTATGCAGGAGCTAAATCTGCCTATTACAGGTCTTTTCTTTAGACCTGAAATGTCATCTAAATTCTTAATTAGGCATTCATTAACTTATCCAGACGATAATCAACTCTCAGTGTTAGCACGAGCCTTGATATTTACTGGATTAGGATCCCATTTTCTGCTCATCTTTCATTCATGATTTAATCATGAATTGGATAATCGAGACTATGTTTTTATCGTACCGACTTTAGTAATGATGATCGAGGCTAGGTCGAAAATTCATTCACAAAAATCTTGGTTGATCAATTGGACTGAAATTTTCAACAAATTCCCTTTACATTATCTAGTTTTTAATAGTTATAATGAAAACTGTCAGCTCTTTATCTAATCTCTCAGAATGTATCTTTAATATTTATTTATTATTATACGAAAAACGTCTGTGTACTTTTATTAGCGAAAAAGGAAGTCTAGTATAGTTGAATCTTCTCCCCCATGATTTTCAATATAAAACACACAAAGAGATTGATAGCATCAGATGTAGAAAACTTATGTTCGTAGTGTATTATTATACTAAAATTGGGGTCCTATTAATCACCAATAACAATATATAAAACCGGATTTGTTGTTGAGTAGCGCCCAAAGTATTGCAAAAAAGTGAAGAAGAGAGAGAGAGAAATAGGGTTTAACGTCCACTCGACACAAACTAGGTCATTTCGGGACTAACATATGGTTTAATTTTATTTTAATAATTTGCTTGCTCGTAGGGGTCTTTAGCAGTGTGAGGAAACCGGAGCACCCGGAGAAAACGCACGAGGTTGGACAGGCGACCCTACTTCTTGCCACGTACAGCCGGGAATTTGAAACCACGCCAGTTGACTCAATGGCAGGCCGTATGATAACCATTCGGCCATTCAAGCCCACAAAAAGTGAAGGACAAGGACAGATAACCCAAATTTCAATGATTTCATAGAAACTTTTACAAAATTTAAATAATATAAATTTTGACGAAGCAGTGTAATACTGGTCGATTCAATATGTCGGCATGCATTTCATAGTGTAAGCAGTCTTTATTTTTATGCTTAACTGAAATCAGATTTGATTTTGGTTGCCTATATTCAGGGTTTACTGAGTACAGGGCTATTCTACCACAATAATGTACGGGTAATAAAAAACCCCCATAAGAACTAGGTCGACAGTTGGAGTTACTATATAGTCCACCTTTTACCATATGGTCCGTCATTTAGAATACCAAACACACTATTATAAGTAGCTTCCAGATTGATTAAGCGTGGGGAATAGCCAATAAATGTTGATTTATGCAGCGTGTGGTGACTACTTTTATTAAACTACGGGCATAGATCATCCTACTCATCCTAAACTAATGACTCGCTGCCCAGTTTACAAATTATAACCCATTAATATGTGTAGGAAACATAATATCGCCACAAATTGGATAGCCGGGCTTTAGGAGAAGAAAGCTCGTTAACGGTTTGAGTCAACGGACCTACAGGCAGTACATTATATTTACGATGCGTTTTGGACATGCCATAAATCACCGTACTGAAAGCAAGAATTTTCAGGTTTCCTGAACCGAGTTTTGGGTAAATTGTTTTGTGTAGAATTTTATTGCTAGAAGATTATACTAGCTGGAAATATGATAAATGACTTTATTATTTTTGAGCTAAAAAACATTTAAATTCAGATTGATACCCCCTTCCTTAGCAGTAATTTCTTTATATTAGATTAGGTAATTTCTAGATCATTTCAGATCATAGAGTTTAATAAATGAAATATTAAACAAATACAACATAATATAAAGGTACAGAGGAGAGAGAAAGAGAGAGAGGGAGAGAGAGAGAGAAAAAAAGAGATAGAGAGAGAGTGGTGGGTGTTTAACGTCCACTCGACACAAAATAGGTCATTTCGGGATTAACATATGGTTAAATTTTATTTTATTCAAACAAATGAAATCCTGAAAAGTGATAGCAGATGTTCCAGAAAAAGTAAGCACTAATAAACGATATGGGGGGGGTTCTTCTCAACATTTCTATCTGACTTGGGTGTTGGGTGTGGGTGCAATAATTCATCGAGACGACTCTAGCTTTATAGGAACTAAATGGTAAACTTTGACCTATTTATATTGAACGGCACTTTCGTGCGGTCAAAAGTTACTTGCTGTACATGTATTTCCTGAAGGTTTGGGGCCATGACTAGATCTCTTGGTAGTTGCAATGTGGAAAGATGTAGGCCTTCAAATGACCATACTGACAAATAAACTTACCATACAGAGCAAAAACGCGGGGGGGGGGGGGCTAGTGGTCTAGAGTGCCGCGCTTCGACCTCTAACTAGCCGGTCACCCCTGGCTTGCGGCTGTGGTTTCGAGCCCTGGTGTGAGCGTATGTGGTATGGAGATAGGGGCGCCTTCTCAACCTCGTGGGTTTCCTCCGGGCACTCCGGATTCCTCCCACTGCTAAAGACCCCTACGCGCAAGCGAATGATTGAAATAAAATGAGACGTTAGTCCCAAAATGACCTAGTTTGTGTTGAGTGGACGTTAAACCCCATTTCTCTCTCTCTCTCTCGCAAAAACGCGGAGTCCTCAAATGAAAAATGACATCTGTAAAACGTAAGCATGACCTGAATTCATAACTTTGATTTCAGAAGCCAAATCGAACTTTAATATTTGATATAATTATGATCAGCCTACCTCTCGACATTTTAACAAGAAGGCGGAAGTTTAATTATTCTCGTATTTATTCAGCTCGAATGTCAAGTCTTATTCAGATTTGATTGTTTTGGGTTGTGCTGTCTTGTAATGATCGCCAATCCAACCGTTTGTTTACAAGACGATCTCTGTTTATTTTCAGATTAACGATTCTGAAAAGCTGGAGCAGCGAAAATAAAAAAGACGAATTGAACTGCGGGTCACAGGCGACATGATTCTGACATTGTGCCTGGTATTATTAATGCGTATCGCTTTATTTATTAGAAACTTGTCAACCAATAATAAAAAACCTGCATAATGGATCGGCTATTTATTAAATGCTACTGTCATAAAACAGATTTTTATATGAAATAATTATGTTGAATGCCAGAGTATATGACTCAGGCGATAAATCTCCGTATTATATGGCCGTCAGAACGGTCATACAGTTAAAAACAATAATCTTATATAATGATGATGGACGAGTAATGTTGTATGGGGCTAAGGGAGATTTCTTTTGAGCTTACTTGTGTTTCAACCTCAAATACGCGACAGTATAATCAGTCAGTTAATAATTGGATAATTAGATACGTGAATATTATAAATACCTTTAATAATCTGTTTATAATGTAGTCATAAATCAAATCACAAATACAATACCCACCAATGATTACCAATTGTCATAAGGTTTCAACTAAATATCAAAGTTTAAACAGTTTTCTGATGTAGCTGTACATTATAAACAGACTGTATATTTCAAATAACTCTCCACAAAGCTTGAAGTAGTTTCTTAACTTTGTTTAATGTGGTGGGGGTGGGGAGCTCAGTATTTCAACAAAGACTTCTCATTAACTGGTTTTTATATTCAAATGAGGATTGTTACAATGTCCCACTCTCTTCTGCCATCTTTTTTATTTCTGGCGGAAGAATTCCACCTAACCTGGGTCTTATTTGATTTTACTAATATAAATGTAATATGTTGGGTGATCTTTCGTGTCCTAGTTGGAATAACTTTAACCAACACTAATAACACGGTCTAACTTCAAACTTAACACACAATTAGCACATCAAATGAAATGGCTTAAGCAGACGGGCATAACTTGCTACCTTGGAAATTTTGCCCAGACAGCAGTGCTACGGCCTACGCGTTTTTTAAAAGGAGAATTTCTTGGTTTTAACAATATGTGTACTATCAGCATAATCTTGTATATTACGTCGTCAATTACCATTTGTTCAAGGGAAATAACTACGAAATTGTACGTGCATGAACACCAAAACAATACTCTTGGTAGTTCCTTAATAAATCACTCCTTGTTTACCTGAAATATATTTGATGTCGAAATTTTGAAAACATATGACACATTAAAATGTTAATACAGTTAGTAGCCCACTGTTGCTCCGACTGAGCTAATGAAGATTAGGCATACGCCTCGGTTTTTCATTTCATCCGACCCCTCGCCAGGTCATCTGCCCTTCACGACTGACAAGGGGGTGGGGTCACGTCGGAAAACCGCACACATTAATTCGAATTCAAACACTGTAATAAGGTAAAAAAAACAACAAAATAATTACATCTCTGAGAACTTTGCACCACTGTGATCTCTGTGCTAAGTTCGATCTGTACGCCTATCCACTGTAATAATTACGCTATTGACGAAACATGCCGACACACTACATATGTATATACGTAAGCCTTGGCATCAATCAAGTACATAAAAGAAAGGGCGGTAATTGATATGGTGTGTTTAATGTTCTATGATATGATAAGAGGAACTATATAATTTACATCCTGGAACTTTGCCGCCGATCCATTCCGATTATAAATTACGCACATGCCGAGGAACATGCATAAGTAAATGCACGTGTGAGTCAGTCCCAATTACATGTCATAGTAAATGTTTGTTGAGGGTTTGAAGCCTACCAGATTAGCAGTTTTGCCTCGTGGCTGTTGGCGATATTTGATGGGTGATAAATGAGTGTTGAAAGTGGTCCCGGGTAATGTCTCATTATTTCTAGACATAATATTAATCAAGTTTTAATTTACCGTCTGTCGGCACCAAAGGTAATGTAAATGGTAGTTAATGAAATGAACTGTGGAGTTAATGTGCCATCCATTTTCCCTAATATTCTTTTACCGACCTCCACGTGTCTTTAAATATAAAGATTGGTGAGCTTTAAAGATTCAATCACATGCATACATACGACTTGAAGTGAGTTATATATTAATCTATATAGAGTACCGTGTCTAACTTACATAATTCTTCTCAAAACATCCCAAACTGTGTTAGAAGTATATACATCATTTGTTATTCATGGTGTTTTGTAAATGTATATCTTGGTAATAGCAAATATCATGAAAGTAGAAATCAATCTCTGGAGATGATTTATTTTAAAGTTGGTGTATTATTTTACTAGATTCACATTTACCCTTAGTTTTTTAATAAAACAAAACATGACAATATATCCGATTGAATTTAATGTTTTAAATCTGGTTCCGGATGAACATTACGCGATCATTTCAACCAATCACAATTTTGGATTAAAAAACACGCAGTGCATGAGTGGCAAGGCGTGGGAGTTTTTTTATTACATTTTTTTCTTTATGTGGAAATTACTTCATTGCTTAAAGATACATTATGTAACATTTATATAAAGAGCTGGCTGTTCTTGCTATAATAGTTCAAAAATAGATAATGCAAAATGAATATATCGAAAATTTCATTCAAATTGTGTTTATTCCGAGCCAAGTTATCATTGTTTGTAGTTTTGACAAGAAATGTGCAATGATTGTTTATTATTGTAACCACAGTACTGGTATATTAGAGCCTCAACCCCGTTTCTCCATTTTTAAATTAAGAGTTGATTATGGCCTTGTGGTGTTAAAAAATGTCTTACTAATAATTTATATAACATTTTAGACCTACAATAGACAAATTTAGTTCTTGAATAATGCATCTTTAAAGAAAAGAATGCAGTGAGTCTGGGCAATATGCCTGTTTAGGAGATACTAGCAGATACAGTAAACATCAACTTTTAACATGGATGTGGTTTATGCGTCCTGTCGACACTCTACGTACATAATTCTGAGTCTAACATACAGTAATTTATATTTTTGTATTAATATGTGCAATGCCTGAGGGAAATTTTTTTTATCCATGCAGCGTGATTCCACCTTCTAACGCGAATCTTTTACGTACCATAGCATTTTGAACATGGGTTTTTGTCCTACCCGAAAGACTAGACAGCCTTCAAGGCAAGTGGCGCCAAACCAGCCTATTCATTCCAACATAATCCAATTGCGTTCTACATTAGACTCGTTACGGTCACTGGTGAAATAAAATATAACCACCGTTGTCTGATATCCAAGGTCAATAAAGACAACCATGTTTAATTCTACTTATTGCAGCACCGTGGGTGAGAGGACGGTTTATCCATTGTCTCACAACATCAAATAACTCCCTGTGTGTTAATCTCTACGTGTTAACAGCCCGGAGCAAACTGGCCCTTTAATTAACATGACGTTACCTAATAATATCCATTAATACAAGGACTTAAAAGTGGCTGAAGTTGTGATTATTATCATTATAGACAATGATGATGATAAATGTCTATATACATCACATTTAATTAAGGAATCTTATTTCTAATACCTTATAAGTACATAAAGTAAAAAGAAAAAGTATCTTTATAAACAGCATCCCGTGGCATGTGAACTATCTAAGCCTAGCTGATTATATTTGAGGAACATTCCCTTTGACATACTGGACTATTACTTCTAAATCACAACATTACTTACAGCTCGTAAAACACTGCTTAACACTGATCAATGTTGATAGGTCTGCTCAATAGAAAATGGCCGCGGGCCAGTGAGGAGCCAAAGGTGATTATCTATTCTATTATTGATGGATGGTTGGTGAAATGTGCTGTGACTTCATCTGTCAAACTAACGAGTCTCCAGGAATGCAGAATTAATTGCTCGTTTTATAGAGAACAGGAGAAAAAGGTTGAAAGCTGTAACTACTAGGGTGGGCGAACAAATTTTCAGGAACACGTAGCTCCATCAGCGCTACAGCATTTTTATCTTGTTAATTCTCTCATTACGCCTACAGTCTCACACCATGTTGTTGAGGTAATGACATTCTCCAACATGGACGATTTACATTACAGAGAATCACTTTATATACATTAATGTAGTAACGTACAAAAGTAAAAATTGTAAAAGTCGTAATCTTGGAGATATTAGTCAGTATCATTAGATAATTATGTAGATAATTTGGCACGAATCTACCAAAAGAAATGGTCGTGAAGGAGTGAAATTATTGTGTATATATATAAAAAAACTGCAAAATACATACTAAACTTTTTAAAACGATCATGAGTAGTGCGGAGTTTTCAGAAAGAAGCTGTTGAACACGTCACTGGCTGTCAAAAATGACAGGTTTAGAAAACGAAGACTTTTGATCTTCATTTGCCTCATATCAGTTTGCCTAATTTAATGAAAACCCCCTGCTTACTTTTTTTCCTCGAATATCTTTGGTGAGATGATTGTGAATAAATACCGTTCTAATGCTGACTGACAAGCGCCATCAACAAAACAGCAAGCGGTAACAAGTCTGGATGATGTGAATTCCAGGCGATAACAGATACCTTCAATTTTTATAACAATCACATATGCTATAAATACCTACTTTCTTTACACCTATTACCTACATTATTTTATTATAATACATTTTATATATTGCATGCCTTCAAATAAATCTGTGAAGCCTACATTTGATGCACCCACTAACTTTAAAAGCATCGGGCCGTGTCCTAAAGATCACCGATGAGGACCAGCACGGGCGTTTCTTTTGTCAGTAGCATCTAGGGTGACCGATATGGAAATATATGCATATTCTACACATCATATCCCAAACTTAACCGAGTCATCAAAAATTTAAAACATTTTTGGATGAATAAAATTTTAACAAAAACGGTCTTTGCTTAAAATCACCGACAAGAACTTTTTGTTTTGTTTTTGTGTCAGATTCGTTTATCCATAATTTTGTCGGTTCTTATCGGTGATGAGACCCCATGAGCCAAAACATCTATTTGCATATATAATGTCCATGTAATAGAAATGTTATTGAAGATTAAATCAAGTTTTACCATTTATTTTCTCTGGCTTTTGTTCAAATTAGATATATTAAAAGTATGTACAAAAAACAAAATATTTCCTTAATACCTGTTCTTAAGTCGAGTACGATCTGTGGCCGACTTGGAGATCACTTTATGTTTCACGGCTTTCCATTCTACCGTAAGTTTAAACACGTTTTCCAATACTGTAAATATCTCACAACCTATTTTTTTACACATTTGGGGGGGGGGGGTGAATGATCGAATGGTTAGCACGTGCGAGCTGTATTATACGGTCTGTAATTGAGTCAACTGACGTGGTTTCGATTCTCGGTTGTACGTGGCAAGGAGTAGAGTCGCCTGTGCATTCTCGTGGGTTTTCTCAGGGTCCTCCTGTTTCCTCCCACCGCTAAAGACTCCTACACGCAGGCGAATTATTTAAATAAAATTATATCCATGTTAGTCCCAAAACATTACCTAGTATGTGTCGAGTGGATGTGAATCTCTCTCTCTCTCTTGCTCTCTCTCTCTCTCTCCTTCTCTCTCTCGTGTTCACCTTTATAAGGTCCAAGTTATCATATGAATCATATTACATTAGTTCATGCAATGAAATGTGGATAAATGTACCTTGGAATAATATGCCTGTGCAATAAATGTGTTATATTATATATATATATATATAATGCTGCAAAAACACTCATCATTCTAAGTTGTATCATTTCCAAAACTTGATATTGCAACAACAACGGTTTCTTATACATGCATTTCACCACAAAGCTGCGTGGGATATCCAATAACTTTAACCTTTATTAAATTCTTTTAAATTATTTAAGGTCGCTTACAATTGCTTTAGTTTCGGATTTATTGTTTAATTTGCTTTGCTATTTGTTTGTTTATATCATCAGTATAGCGAATTACGATCAAACTGTTGGCATAAATCTGTATCATGATTGAATTGCCTGTAGAGTACAGACGTTCCTGGGAACAAAGTCTTGTTGTGGGTTCCGTAATTCGTGTCTTTAGTACGAGTATGACCTCTCTCTTCTGGTGATTGTGTGATGACCAGAAAAAGTCAGTAAACACAAGCTACAGAGAAGCATTCTTTAGTATGTTGAAGCTACGAACATCGGTAGGCTCTACATCTTAGAAACCCAGAACCTGTATGAATAATACAAACATGATATAAGACCACAATGGTGTAATCTTTTATCTATACCGAGGAGGACGCCCATTACCTGTGAAATGATTCTTCATTATCGTGCCTTCGATCCGTTCATGGGGAAATAATATACCTGAGAAAGGAGGCCCCGTGTTCAATTTGCTCTTGTTTACAGTTTGAATTGAGGATAATGATGTCAAATATCGCAATTATTACAGGGTTGTTATGTTAATAAAGTGCGCTTTCTTTTTCCCCCTGATGCGATAAACCATGTGGTGACTCCCTTCATCAAACTGCTTTTAATCACACCAATTGGTCTTTGTCAAGTTTCTATTAACTAATTACATGACAGGTCTAATAATACTGGGAATAAACGAGGGGGATTTGTCGTATTGCGACAACAAAGAGCTTTTAATCTAGTGAGCAGTGTTTGACAAGTAACGTTAATAGAAGTGGACAGAGCGCCGCCCTAGAGCTAGACGCGAATTGACAGCCGCGTTATCGAACAAATGAGTGGCGCTGCGAATGACAACACTAATCCATCTAACTAGATCGTTTCCGTTTACTTTCCCTGACGACATCACTGAGGTGAAATAATTAGTTGGGCTAAAATATGAACAATATGTCACATGCAATAGCAATGATTCAATACTGGTTAGTGGGAATATTGCATTGGGGCCTGAACCATTGTGACAGATCGTGTAAACCATATTGCAAACTGCCAACTCACATCAGTTTCGTATTTTATGTGCCATCATAATTTGTTTGCAAGGAACATATGCATTCATAAAATACATCCATTCGACCCGTTCTCGTAAATATAAGATCGTAAAAAATAAGGACAAAAAGTGCCGGAAGAGTCATTCAATTTTCAACAATAGAAAACATTGATAAATCACCCGTATCAGGAACATAACATTTGGCAGCCATTAACAAATGACTTGAATCAATTAAATTAAACAAAATAAAGCAGACAAGGAAAGGATTAATTGTTGTTTTTGCTTATTGAAAGGTTTCCTATCTGCATAATTGCATTTGTTACAAGAATCGGTTGATTTATTAGTCAGTTATATGACTAACCAAAAATGAGAAAGGCTAGGACATCGTCTTTATAAAAACTATTAAGACTATAAAAAATTATCTTGGAAACGGTTCCCTGATTTTAACCAACAACAACCCTTTTTAGATATTATCCCAAATTATTTTTTATGATTTTTAGACTTGTCAAAGTGAACCAGAAAGTTAATCAAAGCTTTATTAATTCTCTCGTGTGAAATATTAATAACCGTAAACTATCAGAAAAATATTAAACTGACTTGACAAATGGCTTTTAAATTTGTCGCTGTTCTTCTATCCACCAAGTGTTTTAAGCTAGACAGTTGTTCTATAAACCCCATATGAGTTGCCTGGAGACAAGTTTTGGCCTCGGATCAAGTCAATTGTTTTAAAGACTCCACTGTGTAATGCTAAAGTCGTCGGTTTTGAGAATTACGATATATTTTATGTTCTTAATCAGTCTGACAGTAAGCGAGAAGAATTTTTATGTTCAGCTCAAATTAAATTGGTGAAATCTCGGTGGATTAGACATTATTGTTTTCTCGCGCCCTTAACTGCCTTGTTTAGCAATGAGAATGGAAACGATTCTTGTATACGAGGAAAGGCGATTGTAAATTAGCGCCATATAAGACTGTTTATGGCTCCAACAGCTAGTTACAAGTACTTTACACCCGCTCCTAAACATCTATAAAATAAAGAATTACGACCTTCCTTGTCTTCCACGACAGATTTGTGTGTAATTTACACGTGTTTTAATTTGTTTTGCAGTCTATATCTCACGTCATCTGACAGTTTGACATGCTGAGTACAGGACACATATAATACCTTAACACCAATCGTGTAATTTGTAGTCCGGGCTTTTTCATCGTTTTCGAGCTCCAATTGCCCCTAAATTAACCGACCCTCCATTAAATGCTGAACCTTGGAAGATAACATCAAACACAGGATCTAAACTGTTGTTTATGGGGATCATCAAGGGTTGTAACCTCTGTATGACAAAATAAGAAGATGAATAAATAGATCTGTATAATCCCATGGTAACCTGCTCTAGTCCCATTTAGTAATGGACACATGAAAAGGACACGAGAACGATTCTATGGAAGACAATTAATAACATAAGAGTAGTTACATGTTTTTATTTCCCATTTAGGAATTTCGTGTTTATATTTCTGGCAGCATGCCTAAATAACCCTATCATAATATACTAGTTATCACATAAAACAACCATGGTAGACATGCTAGCAAGCCAAAAATATAATATACATGCTATCATAGACATGTTGCCAAACACAAACAATCATATATAGACATGTTGCCAAATAAAAAACAGAATAGTTATGTTACCACATAAAAGAATTATAATTAACATTTTACTTAAAGAAAATAATAGTAAACATGATACCACAGAAAACAACCATGTTACAAAACAACTATAATATGTTACCACAGAAACAACACCAATAGACATGTTACACCCCCCCCCCCCCCACAAAAAAAAAACAAAACAAACCCACATTAGACATGTTACGAAAGAAAAAAAATAATAGACGTGTTACCAAAGCCAATCAGAAAATGAATTTTACCAATGAAAACCGCCAGAAATACATATTTACCAATGTAAAAACATAAAATAGACATGTTTACCAAAGTAAAATAATAAGGAAAGGCAAACATAATATGCACGATACTAAAGGAAATGTTATAATAGACATGATGGACATGATGCCATAAAACTACCTAACAGACAAGTTACCAAAGAAAACAACCATTACGAAAGAAAACTATAATAGGCATGCCACAAAAGAAAGCAACAATATACTCACATGTTACCCCCAAAAAACCCAACACAACATACATGCCACCAAAGAAACAAACACTTAATATATATGTTACCGAACCAAAAAAATACTTAATAGACATGTATGTTACCATGTTTTGTATAAAAACTATACATCCCGACATAAAATTTGTTCAGTAGCTGATTGTTCAACACAATGAGATTGGTGGATCTGGAGGCAGTTGATTGACACATGAGAATAAATGAGAAAAGAAAAATGAGTCGAATGTCAAGAAATGAAACTGTTAATCTAATGTCAGGACACGTAATCATTTCTTCTGATATCTCCCCAAACCGTTCCCATAAAACTCCCGTCTTCCGCCAAGCTAGAAGATGTGTATTTGTCAAAGGGTCATCCCAAGGATCACATCAGCCTGATTGGTAACGCTGATTTAATATAGATAAACCTCATCTGGGGTCCGCTTATCGCTACATGGCCAACTTCATTTACTGATGTCTCCTTTGTTTTCATTTGAACTAATTTTCTGGATTTGTGGCCGATTTTCCCCGAACTTTATCAAAGTTTAATAGAGTGTAATGAAAGTCGCAGGAAAATGAACCTGGGAGCAGAGCGAGTACCAGTATCGACTTGAGATTTCTAAAGAACTCATTTATTACGTTTTTATAATCGTATTGTTTTGGTGGCTCGTTAAGAGCAGGAGAGACCAAACAGGTTTTCAGGCATACACAGAAAGCCATTTGCCCAATTTCTCCACACTAAATTAAACCCATTGTAACAAACTAGAACATTATTTGTCAAAATTACAAGCCTTTGCTTCCCCTGTCACTTTTATTACACGGGGGCACTCCGGTAGAAAATGTTCATCTGAGCAAAGACTCGTTATCTAGAGAAGGCAATCTGCTATTAGATTTAGTCGAAATCCAGCGGGGACGGTCCCGAGGAACCAAGACAAAGTTCCGCGACCTTTAAATCATTATTCAAACTAGACTAAACGTCTGCAGTTATATCAAAGTGCATTGTGCCTTGAAGCTTAGGGTATTTTTCTTGAATGAAATGGTGTAAAACAGCCATTTATATTTATAAAATCGTCTACCGCCTGAACGGTCAACGATACAAAAGACATAATAATATGATTAAAGAGTTAATTGAGATTGGATTATATCAATAAAATGTCTGATAAATATACATGTATTGTGATCAGATGTATATCTTTTATATATAAAAGGTTTAATAGATGTAGAGTGGTAATTCACTTGAAATGTTTCAATTGAGATGTGATTTGTCATGGCGTCCATTCCGGATAGATCTATTACTGAAAGTTCGGTTTCAGAAAGACCCCCACCCTCACCCCTCACTGCTGCTGCTGCCATCTCACCGTTTCCAGTTGCTACTGTAACCATAAAAGTCTATTCTTTATTAACATATATTATATCAAAATCAAGACATTCTTCATTATGGTAAGAGAGTGGGAAACAAATTAGGGGATATGGTATTGAATAGTTAAGTTGAATAGTGTGTGTGTGAGGGGTGGGGTGAGCCTCAACATTTTCTATATTAAACTCGATATTGAGTAAAGGCTGTTTGTGGCATAGATGGACACGTTGCCCCTTTAAATGGGTGTAGCGTCGATCATTTGGGACTAACATAAGCTATTTCAATAAGCCGCTCCGTTCGCGGAACCGTCTCATTGTCTACGATATCACCCTAAGTGGAAGTGGACGTTAAACGCCAAGAACGAAAGAACGAACGGAACCGACTCCGGCAGTCTTAAAGATGGTAGCATAGTAAACCGTGTTTTGAGAGCCCATATGATCTAGAGTGGAAATGTTTGAGCATTTCGCCACCCGATCCCATCAAGAGACGAAATTGAATGATTGGTCACACGAGTACGACTAGTCATCCAACATTTCCCCTGTCTATGAGTAAGAATGAATAAGATCTGCTGTAAGATCGAACATGGTTATCAAATTCAGTTAGATTAAGTAAACTGAGTAAGGACGGAAAGATTCATAATTGGTTAAGCAATTGCTTCAAATTGGATACCGTGTTTACCTTAGTACGCTTGCTTGAATGGATAAATGATATTTCAAATTTTTGACAAAATAATTCTGTTTTGAAGAGCCCAAGGAAGTACGTGCAAATTTTCCATGTTCTCGTTCATTTCTCTGTATTTTAGATTAAAATATGATTAATATAGGAATAACTAGAAGATCTGACCAGATACATGCACCCATAATATATTGAAGTTAATAATAAATGTTGCTTGTCTTTCTCAGACAGAATTGGAATCACCAGTTTATTGGATTTTGGACATTTAGACAGATATTGATAATCATGTCGTAGGAGGGTCATTTAGGGTTGTCTTAGATAAAATCCCTGCCAACATTCGGGACTGTTTTCTTTGGAAAACAAAAAGTTACAGGTTTTGTGACTGGTAGTAGGCTGGGTTGAAATGGAGACCCCTCTAACTATATTTCGATGGCAGACTGTCCGTAGCGGCTACGATTACACAACTAGGTATCATGATATTTCATCAAAATTTTAAGATCGAAGAATGTGAAGTTCGCAAAATAGACATCACATGTGATCAAATTTAATATACTATTCTTGAAAGAATTGAATCAGATCACCTGAACCATAAATAATCGTCTTTTGGTCTCCGAAACTCCTTGTGAGATCCTCAAATTATTTGATTTTTGGAGATGAGGATGACTAACTGAAGGACAGAAGGTCACAGGGATGATGCACGAGTGACGATCGAGTCTATCACTCATATCACATAGCAGTAGAAATATATTAACATCCAGTCATCTATCAAACAGTAAAAAGCTTCTGTCAAGTAAAATGAGTAATGTGGCGAAATGCTTTATCTTAAATGAGTATATCCATTACCGTTTGCACCTACCCGCAACCTAGCTCGTATTCGCTGCTGAACCGAACATACCCTTCGTTTATCCAATAGTCTATTCTCTCAGTAATGTTGACATGCGTGGAAACAAAGAAAGGACTAAAGGTACTGGTGCACGAGAATGTTATGTCTCTCACAGGTCGTCTGCTAATTGAGTCTGGGCGCCATCTTTACTAGATCCTGTCATTGGTGTTCAATAAAGGCATCTATCGCAGTAAAAGACAAAAAGGCTAAAGTTCATAGTTAATAGGATTCTAGGTGAATGATGAATGACCCCCTTGTGATATCTTAGAACAATCTGCTTTCATTTATAATGCCATAATGTAGATTACTGTATACGTTTATTTGTTACATCCTCACACATTCCACAGCCGCGTAGTTCATAAAATGTTCTCTAAACCGACAAGGGTAGTGGACTGCTATGCCCAGAAAATAAGCCTTATATCTTTTGTTCTCCTAATTAAGTTCGAAAAATTATCTTGGTTTTCTGCTACAGTAATAATTCTAAAGATACACATGTATCACTTTGTTTTAGATCTTCCCGTGGGTTGTGTGGCTCTAATTGTGCGCTTTAGATTATCAGATCTGTCATCAACACACAATTGGTGGCCATTTCAATTTATGCTAATTTAGTCCTTTCCCCGTTGTAAAGGATGACCACATGAACGGTACCAAAAAACCTTCTTCTGTTGCAATCAATTGTAAAGAATGGATATCTTGGATGACGCAGAAGAAGTTTCAGATGTTTGTCAAAATATATAAATAAACGATGATTATCGTTGAATGGTTCGTAAAACAAATTAACTGATATAGAGGTAGAAAATCAAGATACTTTTTCATGGATATTATTTACGTCGTTTTCTTCTGTTTCAGTTAACGACTTTAATTCAAAGTTTAAAACTTCTATCTAGTGATTTATAGCCAGCTTACAGACGTAAAAAATAGAGAAAAACTGCATTAGTTTACAATATGTTTCTGTTATTTATACTTATAACCCTGTTTCCTATCTATTATGTAAGATGAGATGGGATAAATTCATGTGTTTTATATAAGTAATTGTAATAGAGTTTTGTTCTTGCCATATATCTTATTTTGATGTATGGTCTATTTCCAAATTAAATTTATATCCTGCCGTGAAAATCAATACTTTTAGATTGTCTACATATGATAACGATGACAAATCAGCCGACATGCTTTTTCGTGCCAGAGAAAAAATAGCTTATTCTCATAAAATTTCCGACAACGAGTGACTTCTATCATTAATTCTCGAGTTAATGTCAGTAGGAATCACCCATGAGGATAAGATTTTGAAACAAATTGCCACATTGAATGATATCGAGAATTTAATCAAAGCTTTGTAGCAAACGTTTCATTTCATACTGTTGAATTAAAGGGGGAAAGCGGGCATTCATCTACTAACTTATTGGCTCTTGAAAAGGTCTTCAATTATACGGGACTGACATCAACTGGGTAGTAAACGAGATATTTTACTCAGATCTATAGGAAGCCATCTAAACATGAAGCAAATACGAGAGGTTTTATTTTTCATTCCCGTTATTAGCTGTCAACCGATCGCCGGTGATTGCACTCGAATGGCAGGTTGCAATTTAAGATAATGGTCATTGTAAATTCCACTCAGACCCCCCGAATCAATTAAGTGATAAATTAACTGCTTGGAAATTTGTGACAGTTTGTGAATTATATAATAGGAAATGTCCCGTGAAAAACCTCTACGCTCTCAATCATAATTAAAGTCGGCTATTTCGGTTAATCAGACATTGGATAGGTTGTTACAATAACTATAGTTTAGATAAATGGATACTGGGCAGGATACTTGATTGATTATGAAATAGATCCTTTTACTATATAAATACAGATGGTCACCCTCTTTTAACTTTTAAATAACTTCTAGTTGCGTCCATTCAAACCCCACACTAAATTAGATATTACGTTGGTGAAGGCAAACTGTCAATTGAAAAGGATAGAACACGACTTACAATAATACCCATATACAATATAAAGAAATTTGACCATTTTACCAAAAAGATCAACATATTTAAGACTGGCCTCGTCATTTTAAAAATTTAAACTAAAATACTTTAAGAATACTGATGGGTCATTGGCTTTACAACTTAAATCAAAACACAATTGTAAGCTCTTGGCCATTGTAGGAGCTGCATTTGTAAAATATTTGTGAAAATGGTCCCTGGTGGCACCGATGACATCAGGAACTCATAGGTAAATTAAGGTTTTCACTTGCACGAGGGTATCTAGAATTTTCTTGAAGTTGACCCCAGTAGGCCTATCTATTACCTCATCTATCAATATTATTATACAGAAATATAAGAATCAGCCTCTTTGAATAAATCTTCAAGTCTCCAAGCCGGCGAATACGGGTTCCCCCCCACCCAATAATGGTAGCTAGAAATTTGGATATTAGTAATTCGTTACATAAGATCCAGTTTTCTTGATGTTCGTAAACTATGATTGGGGATTAATATTATGTTTAGCTCAACATTTGCCCAGTGCGAGAAATAAGAGAAGTTTGATCCTACGCTCTTAATAACATTTATGAGTCAAACCAAATTTGAAAGTAGTATTATTGTCAACTAAAGCCACTGATAATCTTTGTGGGGCGTTTCAATCCCTAACAAATTACAATATATTAAAGGGGCACTATGGAAGATTAGATAAAGAACTGACAGTTAAAATAGATAATGTAATGGAGGTAATATGCTGCAAATTTCAAATTACGTCACTCTTGAGTCGAGAAATTCTCTGTAGTCACGATTGTTATTGTTACCGCTGTAACGATAATAAACAAAGTTTCCATTATCCATTTTTACAGTTGATCAATCATGAACGACTGTTGTACGACAAATCGGAATAAAATGTGTTACAAATCAGACCCATTGAGAGTTGATTTTAAATATTGGATATTAGGATCCTATATATTCACAAGATATATAACAACATCACTATTGATTGAAATTGATCAATATTAAATTCTAATTCGTGTTTTTTTTTTAAACTACGAATAGTATAGAAAATATTGAGTTAGAGACTTAGCTCCTTTAATAAGAAGCCGACGCATCTTTTAATTTGACAAAGTGATAAAGGCGTTAGATTAAAAATAAACGTCTTATATTGGTACCAGCACTGATATCTTCTACCTAAATCATATTACAAAACCCGCTAACTCCTAGTCCCAAAATTAATTCCAAGATATAATGTCAAGTTCTTTGACAAATGTGACAGTTTTTAATTCCCACCATTAAATACGGGAAGAGGGCCGGTGGTGCCCCCTGACAGCAACTTCATACATCATTTATCACAATCGGTTACAGTAGAAGACATAAGACAAGATAGCCTCAAACGAATGGCAACATCTCATTATTGTATCGAGGTCTATTTGACAATTTAATCTTTGTATCATCAACAAAACTGACAATCGGGGTGATAGCACCTCCCCGGCCTCCAATCACAGTGACTAGCAATTTGTTGGCGGGATATGATATTATCTAATGACACATGTTCGGACCAAACGTCGCGTTTCTTCTTCCCCTGTTTATCACCGGGTCCCCTGGAAATTACTTCAAGTAAATTGGAAAGTCAGAACCATCATTCAGAAGTCACACCATTTCTTTCTATTATGATAAAACTGTCAACTGGTGATAAAAGATTTTGATAGTTTTGTCTGACCTTAATATCACTGTCGAATATTCCCCGGATAATTCCCCAATATTTATTAATATATTTACTATATTATATGCATGAGTTTTATCAACTGATTGTTTTAGATCAAAAACCATGTCTTCGCGAAGTAGTTGTGGCTGATTGTCTTCTATTGAGACGTAATTCATTTCAAAATGTAGAACATAATTGTGGTTCAATAATAGGCTAAAAGATGGTGGCGTAATGCCATGCCGTAGGCCTGCTGAAGCCGGGTTCACGTTGCACAATATCACAATGATCAGATGGTCAGTGTCGGAAATTGAGTTTGCGCTGTTCTTGAGTTTGACCACCCGCCGTCCATTCAGAAACCCCAACATTTTAAACTATCAAGCAAACGTGAAAATGGTACATACGGACAGTAATTGTGAGAATATTGCATTTATTATGTTATATGTAAACCATGCGTATCTTGTATGTTTTTTTCTGCAGTCAATAAAGTTAACGAATTGTGCCCTATCCAAACCTTTTAAGAAATACACTTTTTACTAAGGGTTTGTATTCACTAAATGATGTTACATAGGTATTTACCTATTATAGTTAGCATGTGTCTGTACATGTAACCTGTATTTGAATGTGTAAATGGCATTATAAAGACATTTCTGTTCCACTTTCTACAATCAAATTTTCTAGGTTAGGGAGTCACCTTGAACAAGTGCACAATGCAGAAGAAAACAAAACAAAAAGCTGTTGAAAAAAGCATACAGTATACTCCTGGGGTTAATTACAACCGATTCAGATGTATAAAAAACACCACTTGAAAGCATTAAAATGACTTTATATGTTTTTATCATAGAATTGCTGGAGGTTTTGATAAAGATGCATGGAGTCATGCACCAACGTTACAACGGTATAGTTACCGTTATGTCTATAGAGCATGTTTGGTGTTTAGTTAAGGGATATTTAATGTGTGAATGTATGGTGTATGCGATGTAAAGGCCAGAAATCGTCTTTGGTGGTCTCACTATTATTTTGCGAATAATAACAAATCAAAAAAGGGTAGAAGTAGTGAAGCGTATTTACTGAGCGTTATTTGTCGCTATCTGTCCCATAAATCAACCGCTAATCTACAAACCTGGAAAACGAATATCAGTATAAATATGTTAGATATGTAGATGTATATATAGATATACCTACTTTGATGTATCTATCTACACCAGCTTTTGCTTTTATGTAACGTTAAATTGAACCAAAAAGACCTAGTTATCAACATCCAGCGCCCTTGTATACCCAACAACCTGTTACATTTGTTTCCAAGGATACACACAAATTTATAAATTGGAGAAGTTTCTAATTAGCAAATTTACAACAATATCCATATGCATTATAACAGTGCAATTCATTATCATAAAAAAAAGAAACTTTCGATTCAATGTGCTATTATGTCACTGTTTTCACATATACCCACCCACAAAACGACAAACCAACCACTCCCATACAACACTTTTGGACCTAATTGCTTATTACCAATAGTCATACACAAATTACGACCCGATAAATTTAATGGACTGAAAAATTCCATTTTTATTAGGGTTTCACACTGCGTAGCTTGTGTGAAACACTATTGTTTTTGTTAAAATTCTTCTTATTATTATTAAGCTTTCATATTACATATGAAAGCTTATTGTTTCTGTTAAAGTTATTAAGCTTTCATATTACATATGAAAGCTTATTGTTTTTGTTAAGATTATTAAGCTTTCATATTTATTACATATGAAAGCTTATTGTTTTTGTTAAGATTATTATTATTATTATTATTTTTTTTTTTTGTGTCATTTCTGCAAATCGGATTTCTCAGAATCTAACCATGGGATCTTTCTGAAACTTTGACCTACCCCCCCAAAACTGGGTGGCAGTTTTTGATTAAATATATTTTCAAAACGTTTTACGAATTCGAAATCACAGAATTTTACGAACGAGTGAATTTGACCTGCATTACTGTAACTCTGTGACTATTTGACCTATTTTACTAATTCTTTTTTCTTTGAGTACCTTGACAAAAATCATTTTCAACTGCAGTTTCAGATTTTCGAATTTCGAAAATTCGTCGCTGTGATTTCGAACCGGAACTTGAGACCAACTTGACAACTTCTTTAATAGTTGTACGATTTTCATGAAATTTAGTATGTAAGTAGATCTTACCCACGTGACTTCAAAAATATAAATAGAAATTTTCTAAATTATCTCCCCTTGGTGAAATTAAGGATCAAAGTTTTCAAAAAAATCGATGAAATATACGTCAGAATTACCTGATGTTTTTTTTTGGATAATAGATAAGTAAATACTGATTCGTACACAAAATATTGAGTTTGTGGATTGAACCGGAAGTGCCGCCATCTTGAAACGTGAAAAATCACAAAGGCTTTTTTGCTATTTTACTTACAGACACGGGAGTTATATTTTCTGAATCCTTCAAGGATGGCCTAAAAAACGTTCGGAGTAGAATTTTGATTTAGGTCAATTGATGGTCGCCATTTTGAAGTGAAAGTGAAAAATAGAAGCAATTTGAAGGGCCGAGAATTTGGAACACAATAACAATCCTTCTAATTGAGCTAGAATGTTCAAACTTGGTGTAGACGTTCACTAGGTCACTGTCTTGATTGAGGTCAAAGATGAGCATTTTCTGCCTAGGGTAAGCAGAGATAAGCAAGCTGATTTGTTGATTCTTAAGGGCACGATAACTTTGGTTATAATGAAAGGAGGGCAATGAAACTCTTGTCAATCGAGAGTCTAATATCTATCCTGTTGTGTGAAATCATTGTATCATTTTTTCTTAAATGTCCGGGGTAGCCCAAAAAAAGAGATTGAAAATCCAAAGAGTCGTATTTTTACAATTTAGAGCATGTTTAAAGGTCTTTCTCGTAAAGTCAACATGTGTTTCCTGCAAATCGGATTTCTCAGAATCTTACCATAGACTGTTTCTGAAACTTTGACCTACACACCCAAAAATGGGTGGTGAGTATTGATTAAATACATTTTCAAAACGTTTAAAGCATTCGAAATCACCGAATTTTACGAACGAGTGAATTTGACCTGCATTACTGTAACTCTGTGACTATTTGACCTATTTTACTAATTCTTTTTTCTTCGGGTACCCTGACAAAAATCATTTTCAACTGCAGTTTCAGATTTTCGAATTTCGAAAATTCGTCGCTGTGATTTTGAACCGGAAGTTGAGACCAACTTGACAACTTCTTTAATAGTTGTACGATTTTCATGAAATTTCTAGTTATTATTATTTTTTTTTTTTGTGTGTTTTCTGCAAATCGGATTTCTCAGAATCTATCCATAGGATCTTTCTGAAATTTTGACCTACCCCCCCAAAAATGGGGTGCGAACCTTGATTAAATATATTTTCGAAACGTTTTACGAATCCGAAATCACCGAATTTTACGAACGAAAAAAATGACAATGCATAGTCGTAACTTTGTTATTTTTTGACCGATTTTACTAATTCTTTTTTCTTTGAATACCTTTAAAAAAATCATTTTCATCTGCAGTTTCACATTTTCGAATTTCGAAAATTCGTCGCTGTGATTTCGAACCGGAAGTTTAGACCAATTTGACAACTTCTTTAATAGTTGTACGATTTTCATGAAATTTAGTATCTAAGTAGATCTTACTGATGTGACTTCAAAAATATAATTAGAAATTTTCTAAATTATCTCCCCTTGACGAAATTAAGGATCAAAATTTTCAAAAAAATCGTCGAAATATAGGTCAGAATGACCTGATTTTTTTTTTGGATACTAGATAAGTAATTACTGATTTGTACACAAAATATGGAGTTTGTCGATCGAACCAGAAGTGCCGCCATATTTAAAAGCGAAAAATCAATAAGGCTTTTTTGCTATTTTACTTACAGACTCGGGAGTTATATTTTCTGAATCCTTGTTGGAAGGCCTAAAAAATGTCGCGAATAGAATTTTGATTTCGGTAACGTGATGGTCACCATTTTGAATTGAAAATGAAAAATAGAAGCAATTTGAAGGGTCGGGACTTTGGAACACAATTACTCTCCTTCTAATTAAGCTAGAATGTTCAAACTTGGTGTAGACGTTCACTAGGTCAATGTTATGATTGAGTTTAAAGATGAGCATTTTCTGCTTAGGGTAAGCAGAGATAAGCATGCTAATTTGTTGATTCTTTAGGGCACGATAACTTCGGTTATAATGAAGGGAGGGCGGTGAAACTTTTGTCAATAGAGAGTCTAATAGCTAGCCTGTTGTGTGAAATCATTGTATTATTTTTTCTAAATATCAGGGATAGCCGAAAAAAAGAGATTGAAAATCCAAAAAGTCGTATTTTTACAATTTGGAGCATGTTTAGAGGTCTTTCTCGTAAAGTCAACATAATATTTTTTGGGAACTTCTTCTACAAAGAGTCTTATTGGTAGTCTTTTATATGAAACCATCGATCAACAGTCCAACATATCAGGAGTAGAAGAACAAAAGGATCGAACATTGAAAACGGCACCCTTTCATTGTTAAGCGAAACATGCAGTGTGGGTGACTACAATCTACACATTTAGTCATCGTATAGAGCTTATTTAACAGTATCGAATTCCAACTGCTTAGGGATATTTTACGTGCACTCCAATGTGGTCACGGGACCTTGGTTTTTCGTCCCATCCGAATGACTAGACAGCTGTGCTTGTCAGGCCCTCCGTTCTGCCTCACTGACAAGGGGAACCACGCCGGGAAATCGAGATGAACTTTCTCCGTGCAGAACTTTCAATTCAGGCGAAAACGTTTATTGCATACGATTAAGCTGGTCAGTTGGAGCTTATTTTCAAAAGTTTTGTAATAATCGGTTGGTAATTAAAGTACCGTGCACATTAAACTGTTAAAACAGAAAATTTCGCCCGGTTGAAATGTTTCTTGCTATAAGTCAGCAATTTTCTGAATTCAGGGAGGCTGAATGGTTAGCATGTGCGCACTGTATCGTAACGTCTGTCATTGAGTCAACGGGCGTCGTTTCGATCTCGAGGTTGCACGTGACATGGTGTATGATGTCCAACCTCGTGGGTTTTCTCCGTGTTCTTCGGTTTCCTCACAACGGCTAAAGACCAGTACGCGCAAGGGGGGGGGGAGGTTAAATAAAATTTAAAACCATATGTTAGTCCCGAAATGACCTAGTTTGTGTCGAATGGACGTTAGGCCGCATTTCTCTTTTTCTCTTTTATTTTTAAAGTTTTGTAATAATCGGTTGGTAATCAAAGGTACTGTTAAAGTGATAAAACAGAAAATTTCGCCCGGTTGTAATGTTTCTCACTTTAAAGTCAGCAATTTGCCGATTTTAAGGGGCAAACGTTTATTGCGAACGCTTAAGCTGGTCAGGGGGAGCTTATTTTTAAAAGTTTTGTAATATTCGGTTGATAACTAAAGGTACCGTGCACATTAAACTGTTAAAACAGAAAATTTCGCCCGGTTGAAATGTTTCTTGCTATAAGTCAGGAATTTTCCGAATTCAGGGAGGCTGGATGGCTGAATGGTTAGCATGTGCTCGCTGTATAGTAACGTTTGTCATTGAGTCAACGGGCGTCGTTTCGATCTCCAGGTTGCACGTGACATGGTGTATGATGTCCAGCCTCGTGGGTTTTCTCCGTGTTCTTCGGTTTCCTCCCAACGGCTAAAGACCAGGGGAGTTTTTAAATAAAATTAAAAAACATATGTTAGTCCCGAAATGACCTAGTTTGTGTCGAATGGACGTTAGGTCGCATTTCCCTCTTTCTCTTTTTAAAGTTTTGTAATAATCGGTTGGTAATCAAAGGTACTGTTAAAGTGATAAAACAGAAAATTTGGCCCGGTTGTAATGTTTCTCACTTTAAAGTCAGCAATTTGTCGATTTTAAGGGGCAAACGTTTATTGCGAACGATTAAGCTGGTCAGGGGGAGCTTATTTTTAAAAGTTTTGTAATATTCGGTTGACAACTAAAGGTACCGTGCAAATTAAACTGTTAAAATAGAAAATTTGGCCCGGTTGAAATGTTTCTCGCTGTAGGTCAGCAATTTGGCGATTTTAGGGAGGTTGCGTGGCTGAATGGTTAGCACGTGCGCTCTGTATCATAACGTCTGTCATTGAGTCAACTGGCCTTGTTTCGATTTCTTGGTTGTACGTGACAAGGAGTATGGTCGCCTTACCAACCTCGTAGGCCGTAACGCCGCTGCCCGGGTAAAATTTCCCTCATTGCACACTTTATGGCGTATGCCCGTCTTCATTAGCCCATTGTAGGAGCAGAACAGTAGGACGTTAAACCCCATTCAATTTCATTTCATTTTCTCTATGTTGCTTATTTATTATAGTGGATAAATATTTTTCTGGTTCTAGCAATTATTTAATTTCTGCATAGAAATCTCTGGCCAGTTTTTTTTATTGCAGAGTGCCATTCTTGTATATTGCAGTCTATGACCCTTTGTTTAAAACATGCTTAAGAAGTCGTCACGATTTCCTACTTATAACCAAACATATTGGAAACCATAATTATATAACATATCTTGGAAGCCCGATTACAGCTATACAAGTTTCAGTTATTTCCCTTTAGTTTAAAGATTATTTTTTTGCCCGGGTGCAATGTTTCTCACTACATTTAAATTTGTAACTTTGTGAATTTTTGACCGATTTTGATATTATGTCTTTATAATTTTCCAAATCTACATATGTAACGTACATATTCAAACAGTTGAGTTCAACCTGATTCAAAAAGTTTTAATTTTGTTCAAAGTTATCTCATTTAATTTTTCGATGTTTTCTTACCATTTTCATTTCATTTTTCTGAAAGTTTTGAAATCGGAAGTCATCCCGATTACAGCAACACAAGTATCAGTTATTTCCCTTTAGTTTTCAGATTACTCAATGTTTCATACTATATTTAGACTTCGCGAGTTTTTGACCAATTTTGATAGTTTGTTATTCTTATCCTTTTATCTGAGATAGTTGATATAATCGATTACACGTGACGATGAATATGAAAGCTTTCATATCTGCATGGGACAGTAGCAGATCTAGTTCTTCTTCTTATTATTTTTTTTTTTCCAATTTGCTTATATCTCAGGAACTACTTGTCGGATCGATGCAATGTCTTGAGTTTTACTGCGAAAGTGGATGTGACTTAGAGATTAAAGCTATTTCCGGCATTCTGCGACAATGCGAAATGTCCGAAATCACCGAAGTTGTCGTTTTTTGAAATATTGCCGTAATATTAACAACAATTGTTGGATTTTATCGTTTGATAGTTTTTGACATAGCCAGAGACATGGCACATAGCTACGAATCTTCGGAAAAATAAGGCGCCAAATTTTGAAAATTTAAATTTTGACAAAAAATCTTTTTATTAATGAATATTTTTTAATGACCTTTTACCAAGGGTTAAAGGGTCGTCTGATTTGGGCAAAAATGTGAACATTTTTTTTCTGGATAATTTTCCTTGGTCGCTATTGGCTAATTCAGTTTATCGGTTCTATATAAATTATTTATTGTCCGATTTGTATAAAACAAAGTTTATATGCTCCATGGTCCAAAATGTCATTTTTTTTGTTACCGGCAAAGTTTCCTGTCGGCACCGTAAGTGACGTAAATTTAGCAAAAACTACAATCTTAACAGTTCGGTACCACTTTTTGAAAGCAAAAATTATTTTTTTCAAATCTAATATGACCGAAAAGATGTGCCATATAAAGGCGCACAAAACATCGCGCTCAGTTTTTTTAATTTCGATTTCGTTTTCGGGCAAATTGGATTAAAGGGTGAAAAAAGGTGTCAAAATAAGCTATTTACAACCCATCCAGCGTCTTCATATTAAAAAATATATCTCCGTAGCATTCATAATCTCGTAGCAATAAACCATACTAAGAGAATGTATGTGAAAATTAATTTGTAATATGCGCAGTTGCCGAGAAAAAGTCAATTTTGCATGAGTCACTTTTCACGTTATTTTGGCTGTATAAGAATCAATTATTATGTGATTTTCAATTTTCTTTCACCATTGGATGCCTAATGCCATAGTGGACAAGGTCAAACCATTCTACCTCATACGCTGCCACCGGAAATGACGTAATTTGCTAAAAACTTAATTTTTAGCATTAAAAAACAATATTTTATTCAAATGGGTCGTACCTGTTATTGTTTTCAAATTATGATATTTGATTCTATTCATCAAATAGAATGAACCCATGCGATCATACAGATATCACAAAACGGTTTCTAACTTGTACGGTTGCAGAGAAATGGGCGATTTTCCACAAGTCACTTTTCGAGGATTTTGGTCTATAAAAGTGTCAGTTGTTATTCGATTTTCATAAAATTTTCACCATATGATATCTTACGTCATTTATAATTTCATAGAACTAATTTAACATTTTCAGTATCACCGGAAGTAATTATATTTTGGCAAAAACTGTATTTTTAGCCTTCAAAACAGATATTTTTTTCAAATGAGTCTGATTTGTAATATGTTTAAAATTATGATATTTAGTTCGCATCAACTAATAAAATGAACCCATGCGATCATTCAGATACCACAAAATGGTTTCTCACTTGTATGTTTGCAGAGAAATAGACGATTTCTTACAAGTCACTTTTCAAGGTTTGGGGTCTATAAAAGTGTCAATTCTTATTCGATTTACATAAAATTTTCACCATGTGATTATTATTTCAGTGTCTTCATATATTAAAATATGTCTTCGATACTTTCATAAACTTGTAGCAATAATCCATACAAAGAGAATGTATGTGAAATTTAGTTTGTAATATAAGCAGTTGCCGAGAAATGGGCAATTTTGCATGAGTCACTTTTCACGTTATTTTGGCTGTAAAAGAATCAATTATTATTTGATTTTCAATTTTCTTTCACTCTCCGTTGCCTATTTCCACAGTCGACTATTCCAAACCATTTTAACACTTTTATTGTTACCGGAAGTCACGTCATTTAGGCAATAACTGAATTTTTAGCCTTTAAAAATACACTTTTTATTCAAATGAGTAGTTTTTGTATTATTTTTAGAATTATTTATGAAATTTGGTTCCCATCAACAAATAGAATGAACCCATGCGATCATATAGATACCACAAAATGGTTTCTAACTTGTACGGTTGCAGAGAAATGGACGATTTTCCACAAGTCACTTTTTACTTTATTTTGGCTCTAAAAGAATCAGTTATTATTCGATTTTCATAAAATTTTCACCATATGATGTCTTATGCGATTTACGATTTTATAGAACTAATTTAGCTGTTTTAGTATCACCGGAAGTGATGTCATTTTGTCAAAAACTGAATTTTTAGCCTGAAAAACAGATATTTTATTCAAATGAGTCTGAATTGTAATGTTTTCAAAATTATGATATTTGATTCCATTCAACAAATAGATTGAATCCATACGATCATACAGACACCACAAAATGGTTTCTAACTTGTGCGGTTGCAGAGAAATAGTTGATTGTCTACAAGTCACTTTTCAAGGTTTTTGGTCTATAAAAGTGGAAATTATTATTCTATTTACATAAAAAATTTTCACTATATGATGTCATATGTCATTTCGGATTTCATAAAACTAATTGAACATTTTCATTATCACCGGAAGTAATGTAAGTTTGCCAGGATCACTTACAAGTAACAAATGTATAAAATAAATTGATAGTTACTGGATTTGGTTGATTCTGTGTCCAATTTATTTGATGTGTGCATTGCTTATGGGGAAACCTGTTTAATGGTTTCACTGGTACCGGAAGTGACATATGTTTAAGGGTAACGTGGCACCGGACGTGACATGTTAAAGGGTAATGTGGCACCAGTGAAACCCGTCATTCCTGCATGCAGGTCTAGTTATGAACTGTTTTGATATTGAAACCGAAATAAACTAGTTTATGAATATGTGAACACTATCAAATATATGTTCTGAATTGGTTTAGGCATTGTGTTATTATGCAGTCTGCTTCCTCTCTAATGAATATCATTTTTTTTTACCCATCATTAGTCATGCATATTATTACAAGAATATTTTTATGTCCTAAAAACAATAATGGCACGATACTCAGAATGTCAAAGATCTGGATCACAGAGGTTGAAAGGTCAAGAACTTTGTCTACATGTTCTCGAGGGATATCATCTATGAAATCGAAGACGCCAAACTCTGTAAATCAAGTGCATCAAGTAGTTTGCTGTGCTAATTATCTCTATTTATCTGATTAAAGACATCGTATTTTACTCTCGACCTTATAGTTAGTACATCAGATAATTCAATAGAAATTTGATTGATAACTATTCCAGACTCACTTGTGTCTTCAACTTTGCGCAAAAAATCAGCTAATTGCTCATTCTTGAATTGCAAAACTCGGAAGCTCAACAAAAGAAAACCCACTTCAGCATTAATCCCGATTTATTTTTTACATAAAAGAGACAACGATTTCATGAAATTTAAGCGGTTTATTTACACTTAACGTACTGCCAAATCGTCAATGCAATTAACGCTTCAGCACCAAGCGGGTCCCTCTATGCGAAGACCGATAGTTAATTGTTTAAATTCTTGATTTGCCAAACGCGGTATCTCAACAAAGGGAAAACTATATTTACTATTAAACCATACATGTATTTATCTTTACAAAATGAACGGTACAATTCTATGAAATTTAAACGATTTATACCCTACTACCACCGAATCGTTAATTTAATTAAGGCTAGGGTTCCAAGTTGTCTTTCTGCCTCTTGTCATGACCTGTTTCTAATGTCACAATCTGTGTACCAACAGATGTATGAGAACAATAATAAGACCCCGAAACATTATTAACAAAACTATTAAATATTCCCGTACAGTTGTCACGTATTTTGAAATTCCAATATGCACTCATTATTAAACAGCCTGTTAGTTGGGCATCACTTTCCAAGTCAGAGCAATAGAAAGAGAATTTATCATTCAGGGAAATTAATGAAGAATATTTGCACTGCGATAACTCATTGCTGTGAACAGTTGGCGCCCATTCAGATACGGGCATTACATTTATACAGCTAAAAATAATTGAATAGTTTGCACAAAACAATCCGGAATATTTTTAGAGACTTGATCATTCCGTGGAGAATAAAGTGAAAACCAGAATGGCGCCACCGACGGCGCTGACTTCGAGGTGGGAATCTAGAAAAAAATAAGAGAAAATAATTTGTTCCGTCAAATTTCGAGACGTGGCCATAAATTTGTCGTGACGTATTTGATTCGTCGACCAGTTGTGCTGTCATTCTATGCCAATTTGTATTTTGAACGACTTGAGATTTATAGCGTCTTCGATCTTATTTCTTCATGACATTTTATATTCCATGTCCTGGTGATTGATTAAGATTGAGCAATCTGATAATTTTCAATCTATACGTTTATTGTCTTTTACTTATAGAATAATGGAAAATAAATTTCATCCTATAGGTTTTTAATCAAACCCAAACAACCATGGTCGCCTTTTATAAAGGCAATGAACCGTACTCCCACGGCCGCTAAGTCATGCAAGGCGGCTTATGGAGGTTGTTTCACAGTGCTTCTTTTAAAGTTAACTAGAGCATATACATAATATCAAAATGTGGTCAAGAATAACAACCCCTAGCGTAATTATTGGAATTGTTACAATTTTAAAAACATTTTCCTCATACTAAACAAAACATTAATTTACATGTAATATCATTCAGATGTTGGCTTTGTGCGACTGAAAGGCTGTTCAAAGTAAACAAGGGCGATAACGTTGAAGTAAATATCGAAGATCGATGAAAATCAATGCGCCTCTCCGTCCTATGATCATAAACACTAATTTCAATCGGATAATAAATATAGCCTCTACACCGCCTGTACAATTTTTCAAAATGACCAAGGGGAATAACTCGGAAAATAATATCGAAAATCGTTGAGAATCAATAGGCAAGTCGCTCGGGTTAGATCGTTATCCTCTAGAGCGGCCACGGGTTTCCAAGGACAATAATTTCAACTGTATTTATCGAAATTCTCAATTTTTGTCTGACAAGGGACACATCGAACACTTAAATGCAGGTGTATAAAAATGCAACGACCCGGTCATCCAGACGGAACGCCAAATTTCAAGCTGAACCAAGTCCTGGTCTAAGTAATTCTAGTTGGATATGGGTTTAGAATAGATAGTGTCATGGCCGATTTATGGGGGAAAAAACCGCTGTCGATCTTTGAATATTCTTCTCCGGGGACATTGTAACTGATTAACTTAGTACATATTAGACTCTAGTGTCCAACTTGGTCTGTTAATCTGGGAACAAATGGTCCCGATGACAACACTGGAACCGAGTTTATCGCGGTCAAATGACACCTATGATCCGTCTACCCTCAGACAAATGGCGTAGTGAGATTTCTTTTTGACAGAAGACACATTTGGTGTAAATGAGCCCGTCTTGGAAAGTTTCAGAACGATTTATTAAACGTTATATGTGATATTCCACGGGGAATCAATGGCGACCTAAGTCTGGACTGTCATCAAATTGAAAACTTGTATTTTATAGCTGTTAATCATCTTCAACGGTTCCTAAGTGGATGTCGAATAGTGTACTTTAAAGATCATTAAAGCAGTTGCGTGTAAAGATAGGCATGCACGCGTCAGGGTATGCATTTTTTTCTTACTAGATGTTCTTTATGACGCGCCTGATACAGAAATCAAATAAAATGGAATTTAACGTCCTACTTTTCTGCACCAACTGTGCTAATGAAGATGGGCATCCCGCCATTTATTACTCTATAAGAAAGCACATTTTGGCCAGAATTCCAAGGACAAAGGTTTCTTTTACGAACAGGATGGTTGGATGACCGAATGACCTCGTTTGTGCTAGTTGGCGTTAAACCCAATCTCTCTCTCTCTCTCTCTCTCTCTCTCTCTCTTTTACGTACAGGCCAATAGTTTAGTCGTATCATATTCCACAAGGGGAACTTTCTCGGCCCAAACCGGGATCGAACCCAAGACCGCCTGCTTAGCCAGAGGCCACCTGGTTAGCGACCCATCACCACTGAATCACCACGGCTTCCGCAGTTAAGTTACATAACTAAAACAATTGTTGTAATTTTATGGGACACCCAATCCCACTTGTAATATATTTGGAGAATTCACATAGCTAACAAGTTTGGATACGATTATCAAGAAGTATGTGTTTTTCAAACTAAGATAGGCTACCAGGCAACGAAACATACGTATACAGCAGCTTAATCGTTCGATTGATCCATAAATTTGTGAATCTATAATATAACATTGGACCTGTAGAATGAAATTAAACGGATTTACTTTTCAGTACCAAGGCTAGTCCCGAAATGACCTAGTTTGTGTTGAGTGGACGTTAAACCCCATTTCTCCCTCTCTCGGTACCAAGGCGGGCTAATGAAGACGCACATATGTTATGCAGTATTTTATAAGAGAATCTTTGCCCGGACAGTGGCGCTTCGCCCTGCTCTTAGTATCTGAATTTAATAGGATTCTTCCTCTCATGAATCTAAAGGACGTGTTAAAATGGTCCGATAATTGTAGGCTGTCGACGACGGATGGCTCGACGGACAACTGCAACATGCGACCATTAATATACGATCATTTAAGTCCCTTCCACAACTCCGAAACTTTAACATATCATTTGGAAAGCGGAATAGTTGGGGCACCCAAACATATCGTTATTTATTGAAAGGAAGTAGGCTGTACGATGTAGTTACTTAATTCTCTTTACTGCACATGTGTAAACACTACACGGAGTTTTCCATGGAAGGCATTTTACTTTCCGCTAATTAAAAAAAATGGCGGTATCATAGAATTGAAAACAGTGTGTTAGATCTTTGCATTGGTCGAAGTGTTCATCGTGGTTTCACCTTGTCTGGCGGAGTGCGGAGGGCCTGACCAGAACAGCTGTCTAGTCGTTCGGATGGTATGGAAAACCGAACCGTGTATACATTGGCGTGCACGTTAAACAACACCCCTTGACAGTTGGAATTCGATATAAGAGTAGACCATAGTGCCGCTGACCGGGCAAACTTTCCCTCCTTGTACACTGTATGGCTTATACACGTCTTCATTTACCCAGTCGGACCAGAGAGTAAGAATGTTAAAACCCTTTATTTCAATTCATTTCGCTAGCCAACTTGACAGTGAACATTGTCTGCTACTCCTAGTATAAGAAATATAGGACGGTTTTGCGACCGTCGGGTCAAACAATGGGAACTTTAAGTTGTAAGGACTGTCGTTGATTCTGTTGGCGTAATTTTGATCTCCGGCCTGTGCTTGACAAGAAATATGATCGCCTGTCAACGCGCGTGGGTTACATCCGGGCTTTCCCCATGTAAGCCTCGAAATGACATCATTTGTGTTGATTGGACATCTATTACAGAACAGGTCTGGTACCTCGGAGGTGGTTGTTGATCATCTCCACATACCCTACTCAAGTTATTGAAATCCCTTTGTTTTCACAGGATTCAATAAATAAAACCACCTGTCACATTGTTTAGTCATCACGTGAACATTTATACATATTGTTTTACGCTGTATTTATACGAATCATCTTTTGTTGAAATGTGTATATTATTTGGAAACAACAGTAGGGAGAATTATGAATAGTGGAACACCAATTTCTCATGATACGTTGATTTAAAATCAGAGGAATGAATTAGGATGAAGTTGATCAATTATTTGGCTTAACTTGAATTAAAACTTTTATTTAAAAAACACAACAATCAACAAAGTATTTAAATTAATTACTGTAAGCATATGGAACGAAGTAAATTTAATATATTAAATGGATTTCTTGACACACTGTAGACATTATTAATAGAAAGTGTGGTACATTTGGATAAAAAGGAATCTTAACGTTATATTCATTTTTTAAATTAAAGATGCATTATGTAAGATTTAGATAAAGAGCTGGCCGTTCTTGTTAATAGTGATTTAAACATAGATGATGAAAAGGGATTCCAGTTTGATTACTATATTGTAAGCGAAATTTTGAATGTTTGGAAATATGATAAGAAATAGCCAAAACAATCTCAATTTTCAGGAGTTTAATCGGCAATTTCCGTGAGTAATGTCTATCTTAATATTTAACGAAGGTATAGCAGGCATTGTTAAACCCACTAAATATCTCAGCCATCCGATAGTCTGGAGAGTTGATTATGTGAGTAATAATTTATATAATATAATATAATGCATCTTTAAATAAAAATTAGCACCAAAAACAATATAATTCAAACAATAAATAAAATTGTTCATTTGCACATCAACTACTATATTTTGAATTATATTTTCCCGTGTTCAGCTTAAAAATGACTTTGTCGAGCATGAGCGATGTCACTGTATTTGAACGACCAACATTAGCAAAAATTGCCATGGGAGTTTATGGTCGAATCTTCATAAAAGCAAGAACACAAATAATATATGCGAACAGTGGATTGGGGAATATACATCCGATTCCATAGCGGTTTCTCGAATTATGATGCTCTTTTGTTTTTACTCACAATCACTCTTCCATCTGTTCATTTATTCAATGTACATATAACTGTTTTACGGAACAACGGCACCGAGTCGTTGCGCATACATTGAGTAAGGGTAGTAAGCACTGAGTGGGGAGAATGGTTGTCCTGTTGAACCAGAAGCTACACCACCAAGGTTCGATTTGTAAGGATGAAATCGACTACTACCTAATATTCCAGGACTAAGACTTGTTGGATAGGCCCTACGCAGTGCATTGGGACTAATGGGTGTAGAGCCCCCTAAATGAGTTAAGCCTGTAGAAGGCGTTGAAAGACCTGGCGCTAACGGAAGTCCATAACCAGCAGTTAAACCTGATTCTATACTCGATGTATGACTCCTTAAATGATGCATGAGATCCTCTGATGAATTAAATCGTTTACCACAATAATCATGTCCTGATACCCAGTTACACACATACGGTAGTCCTTCATGGGCACTTAAAGCACTATGAGGATGGGTATAGAGAGCATGTATAGATGACAGTCCCGCAGCACTAGATGGTAAAGATGACAGTTGAGGATACAAAGACAACGGACTTCCGGCAAATCCCATGGCTGGCGAACCAGCAGCCAATCCTGTTAAAGCCTTTTCGTGAGCACATTGTGAACATCCAGGAGTTTTACAAGTGGTTGATGTATGTGCAGTTTGAAGAGTTAATTGACAATTTGTACAATATGGATCTTTACACACTGGTACCAGAGTTGTAGCACCTGTCGATGTCCTAACCCGAGTATAACTCACATATGGATTCATTGCAGCAGTACTGGCTTTAAGAGCAGATTGTTGAGAAGACGATCCAGAGTATCCGTATATTCCAGACTGAGCCAATATTTGTGAATGGTATAAAGCAGCCAATTCTGGGGTTAATCCTTGGCCAAGTAAAGACAGTCCAGGATACCCTAAAGAAGCAGCTGATAAACTAGGGTATCCCGAGGAACTAGATTGCTTTAATCCATAAGGGTAGGATACGTCACGGGGGAGACTAGAAGATGGTTTGGAGTGAAGTGGGCTAGATAAACGATGTGGGGAACCAGAAGATTCACTAGCTTTCGAACTAGGTGGAGAGAGTCCTGGAACAGAGGTGGATTCTTTTTTGGTTTCATGTTCGGACTTAACAATAGTTGGAGTCGGAGACTTTGTTTTTATTCCAGATTGATCCTTATGGTGAATCATTCTGAAGCCCGGCTTCTCCTTTTCTTGTTTGGTATCCTTCAATTCATTTGGCATTGAAAGCTTTTCTTGGGGTTGTCCATTTTGAGACTTTTCAATTTCTTTTTTCTCCACCGACTTCAGTACAGGTTTTGCGGGAGGGTTGTCTTTACCGATAGCATTGCACGTTTTTGCCAACAAGGCAAGGGGGCTTGATTTGGCATCAATCTGTAAAGACAAACAAGAAACATGTTTAAAATAAAAACGATACCAAAATGATCCCGTGTATTATCTCCCTAGTTAGCTGATTTAAACCCGCAGTTCTCTCTTGCTTTATTTGATATTTGATATCCAGAATACCTACCACTACCGTAAATTATGAATTAGCCACTAAATATAAAGACCGACACATCAAAGTGGCTGTTCTACCACCATATTGGATAAATATCATAAAGAGACCGTTTGGTTTAACAACCATGACCTCACACCACATACTTTGGTACCACGGAAATCGTACTTTGGCTAAAGGGGCAATCGATATATGTGTCCGCAAATGCACGCTTACTGCTGATGATATTTGAGAGGATATTATGTTCAACTGGTATGTAAGGTAGACTGTAACCTTGGTTTCAAGGCAATAGCCAGTAGGCTAATTTTATTTTATACTCAACAATATAATTGAAGAATTGATTTAGATAACACTTCATTGGGAAGGTTTTGTGTACGTTGCTACATCCTTGTCAGATGCCTGTCCTATTGTGCAGAATTGATATACTTTTGGATCTTTAAAGAAAGATTGCTGAATAGGAATTGATACACGAGTAGCTTTTACTCGTTTACGTCAAAATATTCCCGCCGTGAGTTCACGAGGGTTTCATTAAAGAAATTAACACGCATCACTCAAGGAATTATTGAATTGTCGGCCTTGAAACAAAAGTGACAAGACAATCATTAGATTTGTATGAAGATTTCGACGGCTGTATTGACTGAAAACTGAGCAAATATAAAATGGTGGCATGTTTCAGCACTTGACTGAAATGAGTTTCTGCCAATCATGTCAAATGTCTGTTAAATAATTCCCATAACGCGACTACAATCAGCTCGACAAGCAGCGGAAACGTCGAAACAACAAACTAAAAAGCCTTTGATATGGAAAGGCCAGGATATGTAGACGAATAGACGATCGATATACTCCGATCTTTGCTAGTTCACCGATCAATACAATATGCTTTATAAAAGGGGTGTCGGAGATATATCAGCCAACGACTACTAACTCATCAATAACCACTATACATCTACAGGCAGCGTGTGATGGGCTTGTACGTTGATTATAAGTTAGTAAGAACGGTCTGATTTCATTTCTAACACAGAAAGAAGATAAACAAAACGCACTTGATTTACTTTCACGCGTTAAATTGGAAATATGTACCCCTAGAAATGTCGTAATATGTCCACTGTCCACTCTATAATGTTTACAGTGATCATTCGGGTTACTACGGACCTGGTATGGGATTATAATACAAATGGTGGAGAGATTATAATTCCGATTAATAATATTAATATCATACTCCTTATTTCAATTCTAGTTCAAGCAACTTTGCCTCATGACAGCCACGTGTGTTTTAATAAACTCACCCGCATGTTCTCTAGTAACACGTGCATGTAAAGATATTTAACAACGCAAAACCTGCTGGCTCAACGCATGTGCGTTATCCAGTTGACGCATATTTAACAATACACAACCACACCCCCCTTATCACACTTCAATTCATCAATTGAAATAAAGTACACATGCACAGCGACCCAGTTCTCCCTCAGCAATCCCCAATATAGTCAACTCGGCGTTTAATTCTCAATATGTTTTTTACATTATTTTGCTGCAAAATGTTTTCTAAAATATTAATAGGAGACCGCGTGTTCATTAGTGCATCGTTACTAGTCAGAGCAACAGTTTGGATATCTAACGTTTCGAAACCAGTCCAATCACGACAGTCCGCGGCATCGCATTGGCTTTAAATCTAGTTAGTCAAACCTTGGAGCCGCGGTGTCTCAGTGAGTAAGATCACTCGCTCACTCAACATGGTGTCTATGGTTCGCTCCTTTTGATTTACCGGTGTGGAAGACCTGACACGCACAGTGTCTAGTAGTTCGGCTGGTATGAAAACCCGAGACCCTGTGTATACTTTGAGGTGCACGTAAAATAGGCCTCGATACTGCCCGGTCGAAGTCCATCCCACCCTGGGGTATGCCCGTGTTCATAAGCCCGATCAGAGCAGAAAAATAGGACGTTAAACCCCATTTTATTCATTTATTGTTACGTACGCTTCCCATGATATATTCAATGAAATGAGATGTGAAGAGATTAAGAAGTATTAAAGAAACTTACTGGTGATTGGAGAGGATTATAATAGTCTGGATGAATATATGGTGATGTGCTGTTCATTTTGTTGATCTTACTAAAATATCTCCTTCAATTTAATAAACTAACACAAATTAATCCGACAGTTAAAGTTACTGGATATCCCACAGGTCAAATATTGACCCCAAGTTGTCAATCAAAGGGCATCAAAGTGCGATATCATCGGCGTAATAATCTGCGATAAGTTGATAACATGAGATTCAACTAGAACATGGCATGACAATTTAATCCAGTAGATACCAGTGGCTTAAAAACAATCCCTCTCTCAACAAGCTACACGGTGCGTTGTCAGATCAAAATACCATTACTGTTTTATGTTTGTGTGTGATTATTAGAAAAGTTTGCGATAAGTTTATCCGGTGCAATATGCAAACACATTAACTTTGTTTATTTGTAATAGGTGTGCTGAACACCCAAAAGTTTATCCATGTATACTAGTGCAAAGAATCAAGTTGCGCCATTGTTTTAAAATGTCTACTAGTTGATAGGTACACAAGTTGTAAAATAACAAAATAAAGTTTCTCCAACACACGTTGTTAGCCAAGTCAATATTTTATCTAACCTTTAGTTAGTGATAACATCAATGTAACTACATCCTATATACACACTCCCCCTTGTCAATAAACCTTTAAATATGGCGCTTCCTTCGTCTCTCATTGGCTCATCCACATAACAATGGCTGACTTATTTCTGGCATTACGTAGTCTCGTACATCTTGTCAGTCTATCAAAAACGTTGCTATGTTTCATCAAGGCTAATACTGTGTAATCAAGACAATTTTCAGCGAGGCGAGATAACTCTCATAGCTAATCAAAAAGCCCGGATATAATTACTTGGAAACGCGCCAGGAATTCCCCTCTTTGGACTATCAATCATTTTGATGACCTGCTTGTCAATCAAATGAGATTGATGTCGCCGCGTGCTGGTAATGTATACTTTGTATAGCAGCAAGTAGGAGATAAAAGACTATCTGAAACAAACAATAAATATGATAGTATCATATCTTATAATGGACTAATTGTTGTTGACCGGTACAGACCTCATCAAGTCTTTGCCGCTATCGACGCGTCTTCTTAAGGAAGTGAACTTTTTCCAATTTCGTTTCCGTCAGATAAATCTTAGCAGGTTCACGGCACTAACGAACCTAAGCCACTAAATATTTCATTCCTTAATTAGAAGCAGTTCAAAAAGACGCATTTGCGTGTTTAACTTTATAATGGTGTCATTAGTTCCTATTAACACTAATGGGTTAGAATTTCTGAACTTGGTCAATGAGCACAATAACTTCGGAATTCTAGTAGAAGTCGAATAATACTGTTACTAACAAAGATATTGTTTAATCCATAGCGAAAATTTCGCGGCCTTGCTATTCATCGACAAAATCATTAACACCATTTAAATTGTGAATATGGTGTGAAGAACATACATGAATCTACCACCCTTGTCGCTCATATTTTGAAATAATTTGGTTGCTATTGACAACAAAAGATCCGACCGGTGATTAACAAGACCAAGCGTGTTCCTGTCCACGGATTTCCATAACTCCGATGCACAAGTACTATGGTTGGAGTAATATACCTTGCTACCAACCAGCCTTCCGTCTCATATTGATACTGGGTGACCAGACCCTATCGTTAGGAATTCACCCCTAACAACTACCTCTGAGAGTATAACAGATGTAGTATTAGTATCAACTGGCTACAGATTAATAAAAGTTCATTTTGTGAAACTTTAAATCGGCTTAAACTTAGCTCTGCAGATTACCGCATCTAACACAATTTGCAATATTTTGTTAATACAAGTAGGGACGGATCCAAGAATATTTGCAGGAGGGGGGGGGGGGGTGCCAGGCTCATATTAAGAAAATTTGACAGTTGACAATGCATGTTACATAGGCATACATACACATCGAGCCTTTTAAGGAAAGAAAGCAACCCCCGGTTTAGCGCCAATTATTATAATAAAATTTTTTATGTACCTGATTAACCCCCGACAAGGTGACATTTTGTCGGTTAAAATATACCAGTTTAAAATTATTTTGAAAAAATGTCTTTGATAATATAGTTGATGTCGATGAACTTGTGCATATTCATCATCTGTAATCGTGGAGGTATTGTTGAATTCAAGTCACGATATCACGATATCGTTACACATTTTGAATCAGTTGTTATGAGAATGGAATTGAAAAATCGTGTTTTTGCATACGCGACCTGTGCAATTATTGGCATCGGTTTGTTTGAATTTATTTTCGATCTAAACTGACATGGCAATGTCGCACAACACTTTGTTGCTTAATTCCAGATATTGTAAATTGTCTAGGCATGGTTTCATAGTTCAACAATCAAATGGGACGTATGCTTTGCATGCAGATTTTAGTATGGGAATGAACCACACAAAAACTAAACGAAATCATACTGATGAATCGTTGCTTTCGAAAGAGTTTTTACCCAGTATTTTCTGTGGAAATCCTACTATATATAAGGCACAAATCTGACGTTTCAGCCTTCAGATACAGCAAGTGTGTCAGTGCCTGAAATTACCTTGTTATGTGGCTGTATCAAGTCGCCGCACCTCGAATCAAATCTAGTCCCAGGTCTCTGACTTCAGTACTGGATCGTGTTGAGTCCCAAGCCGTCACAAAGCCCAAGTCTTTCTTTGAACATTTTCCGATTAAAATGCACGACCAGTGAGGCTAAGTCTCGAGTAGCAATTCATATTTCAAATCGAGTCTTTGGTACGAGTACCTGGCTGTAGTGATATCACAGACAAATTGTGGACGCCCGATGGTCTGTCCGTTTCATTGTGCCAGAGATAAGGTTGGGGAAAGATGGTCTTTCCACAGGTGTTGGTCCCTACTGCTTGGCAGCACCTATCAAGCGATCTATTTTCCCCAGGGGCGTGTTGGTTTACCGTTATACCGATCATGTTTTGGCACGGGTCTCGTCTTCAGTTTTAAAACGGATCCTAATCATTTAAAATTGCGTTTGAGAAAAACATTTATCCAAAAATTCGCAGAAAGAAGGAACTGTGATTCATGGTCTTTCTTTTATGCAGGATAGAAAAAAATATTTCTAGACGACAGATAGTACATATTCAACTTCGATTGGTAAGTGGTTAATAATTCAGTTTAGACTGATGACTGTAGGCGATTGGATCGATTATCTGAACATTTGACATTCCTATATGTAATCGTAACAGTTTGATATATATTTATACTATTACAATTTATATTTATATAATAATAAAGTGAGAATATCACACATGTTGGTTGTTGATAAATTCTAAGATGAACTCTGTCAATAAATCATGGCCTATAGCTGGAGTGGGCATGTCTACTGCCTATTGTTGGCTAATATGATTTATATGGATAATTTATTGCCTGATAAAGAAAGACCAATAACACTTCTTTAATAAATAAAACGATATTTAAAGATTTAGTTTAAAATTTATGACATATCAATTGATCTCGTGTACTGTTGAAATGTTTGCTTATATCCTTTAAACTATTCAAATAATGGTTAATTTGACACACGGACTTGACACTTGAGATTTATGAGTTTATAAATGAAATCTTGTCGATATTTGTGTTCAACAGCAGACCTATACTTATATATTAGGAATGGGAGGTTTTGATAAATAGTTTTATGGTTTATAATTTATTTTCCGTATTCACCATATTATCTGATGAGTCAGTAGACTTAAAGAAATAAAGAATTGAATTGGTAGAATTGGTAGAAGTCCAATTCGTATCCTTTAAAAGACTCTGCCCATGACCCTATACCCTGATGATTATCTCAGATTCTCCACTGGTTCGCAAATGTGACTCACGATTATCCAGTCGTTTCTGGCGGAGACATTGGAGATTTCAGAGAATAGCCCGCTTACACAAGTAATATGAATTTTGTTGAGTTAAAAAAACCAATCTTTTCCCTAGACTGAATTTGGAACACATCGATTTTTAACGTTGGATCGTATATACGTTTGTATCAGTGGAAACTATGCATTGTTATACAATAAATTATTTTCAATTTTTAATACAGATAATGAAATATAGTCAATCTGGTTTTTTTCGAAATATTAATTTACGAAAACCTTTTATTTTTAGACACTACTTCTTACATTTTCTAATTTATTATATACGATGAAAGACGATGCCGGTAATGTTGCACGTATTATGTTCCTCTTGTCTACATGCGCAATAAACTTTATTCGCTGAATGGAAATAAATAAATTGTGTAACTATTAATAATAGGCGTCATATGTCTTTTGTTATTTATACAAAATAATAGTACACTAGAGAAATATATAGACCTATGTCGTGGTGTTTTCATATTAAATTCATAAGAAAACATCTTCAATCTTCTCCTACCAGTGTTAAATGGGTCTGAACATGCAAACTGCACAACTATAAAACAGATTGATGATTTGAAATATTAAACATTTGCCATTTAAAAGATGGCGCTCGCTGAATCGTTATATAATGTAGGATCCTCTGTTTAATGTGAAAGGTAATATACACCTGGCCTTGCAGACGCAGACGTTTTATGACACAGATCTTCACTTGACGAACTATTTTGTAACTGATGTGTTGGGGGGGGGGGGGTCATAATCAGTGCCGTACTGGTGGTCCGAAGGCCCATCTGTCAGGTCATTGACCAAGGTCTACACAAGTACGTGTGGAAGGAGCGCCAGTACAGCTCTGGTCATAGTGCTGCCTATACTCCAGTTCTTATTGGCTACAAAGTGACCTGGTAGACATGACCCCCCACGCTGTTTGTCATTGCTCCAGTTCCTCACTGGCTAAAAGTGACATAATAAACATGACTCTATGATGTTATTTATCATTGCTCCAGTTTCCCTTTGGCTAAGAGTGGTTAATACTCATGACTCCATACTGCTGTCTATTGCTCCAGCTCCTATCAGCTTAAACGGGAATTGATATTTGATTAAGATGACTCCATGCTGCACATTTTTTTTTTATAAAACCCCTGATCATGTGACACAGATATGCGAGTTATATATTTAATATGTGTGTTCCATAATAGTGTCCCCATTGTCTCATTAGTAGAATGAAAATTTGAATGTCAAAAACTGATTTTATAATCATTTTAAGTCACATGGGGTTACACGGCAAATTTGCCCCTTGCTTGAAGGGTAAATTCGACCACTTTTGTGGAGCAATAATTAGACATCCCAGTAAATGAGGCAAGATAACTATGACAATGCTTTGTTTAAATATTTAGTAAGCATGTACATAGTCTTCGTCAGAGTCACAGTTGTGACATATGTAGATGCCACCATTTTCCAGGTCTGTACAACTTTCATGAGACCAATTCTTGCACGTAGCACCCATATCTCACCACCTTTACTTTTAGAAAACCCCTCTAAACATACTAAGCAGAAGCTGTCTGGTTCGTCGTCACTGCTAGTGAAAGCTTTTTCAAGCTTCCTTCTGCACGTTTTATTTTTCTTTGACAACTTTACTTCTTTTGTTGTTCCTCTTCAAGGGCGTTCTTTACCGGGGTATCTGTAAGTATTTCAGATTTTCTCCTTCTCCTGTTATTAGTCAATATTTTTCAAGCGGAGTCTTTTTGATGTGGTAGTATTAATTTCTGGTGAAAATTGGGCAATAGGATTAGAATATTCCGAGACGTCAGCATGGAGGAAGGGAAGTATTGCAGAAAAATGTGCAGCAACGTCCTCACCAGATCTGTACATCCAGATGATGTCACGCGGAATGACTCCTTGGCGTACAGGCGTTCGGATCGTTGCTAGATAACCACTAGATATATGATTCCTCGGATATACAGTGGCCTTAATGCTAAAAAGAAATCACACTCCTGGGTGTTGTAAACTTTGTTGTATATAAATATACAGAGGTCTCTCCGAATATTTTGGTCCTCTGTTGAATATTGCTTATAGTATTCTTTATGTTCCAAAACTTCCTGCAAGAGCAAGTTGCACAGCACTGGTCCACTTGTAGACGTTGTAGTATTGCATACAAAGTTTGACAGCATGTAGCATACAGTGTCCGTCTCCCGATACGTTAACGATTTTCCCAGGTATTTCAGAATATGTCATTACTATTGAATTATCTGAGTTAGTGTAGTCACAGACTTTTCATTAACGTTTATGTTCACGGATTCAACATGATCAGCCAGATCACTGATGCAAGTATCAACCGAAACTGGGATATTAGTTGGGGATTCTAACTGCTGTGCTTTCAGCTGGTAAAATAATATCGTTTGAAATATATCAGGTTTTACGAAATATATTCCTACTTTGGCAAAACCGGCCACAACATTTTGTATGGTGAAAAATTCATTCCATGGATTAGAGACAATTTCTGGTAGATCGTAAATTTGCATCGGTCTTCCTGTGTGGCTGCGAAGCCAATTAGTTTGAGACTGTGATGTCCTCTTCTTAAAACCACCAAATACCGACAAATCCAAAGGCTGCATTCTATTTGAGCAGTGTCGAGGAAACGAAAGCATGGTTATGCCGTTGCGTTTTGCAAAATTCAGAACATCGATAGAGTATCATGATTGTCAAGCATGATTAAGATAGGTTTATCTAAGGATGGGTTAGTATACTCTTAAAAGTGGTGCATAAACTCCAAAAAATTGTCCGCAGTCATCCATCTAGACTTGTGTGAACTGCCTCTTGGGCCAGTTGGCACCCCTCTTAAAAATTGACCCTAGGTAAAACGAAAAAAAGTGGAATCGCTTGACCAATGGCACAGATTCCAGCACACACGTTTACTAATGTGCCCCTTTCACATGAGGTTAATGATACAATTTGGTTTACATCTTTAGTAGCTACAACTTTCTGAGGCTTTTGAACAGTCGTCACACCAGTTTCATCTATGTTCCAAATGTCTTTAGCATGGAATTGATATCTGTTTGCCAAAGAAACTAATTTGGAGAAGAATCGTTTTGCATTTTCAGAGCTCTTCCGATAAAACCAGTAAACCAACCAGGACCTGTTTGTCTTCCCATGAAGCTGGGGTAACAACTTTTTAGCACATTGATATGCTAATACACGTATATCCTTGGGGCTAAAATATATCTCTGCAGCTCGTTTTATATACTTTGAGAGTATTTGTCCCTGGTCAGGGGAGAAATTCTGGTTATGCCTTGTAACCCCAATTTGCAGGTTATCTACAGACCAATCACACTCGATCCGTTTTCCGAGCGTAATTTCTTACCATTATTAATGCTAAAATAAACAAAAAAAACATAATAATTATGTTTCTGTCAGATATAGAGCCAATAACAACATAGGCCTGCCTATTTGACATTATTCTCAGGAGCACGTTCGATTTGCTGAAATGTTAAATTCGCCCAGGGAACATCATGACCCCATGGTCAATGGGCTAACTTGCCCCAACTCATGAATCAGCAAGCCAAGCTACGTTGCAGGGGAGTCATTAATTTAAGCCATGTAATGCTTCTTTTAATGAATTATAGATTGGTTACGGTTTTATTTCTGACTAAGGCAATAAAATATTAGGCACAGTCAATTTTGTATGTGCCGCAGGGGCTACCTAGCCCCGGTCTCTCTCGGCTAAAAGTGACTTGATAGACACGTTTCCACTGCGTTTATCATTGCCATTCCAGGGTATGATCAATGATTAGAGCAATTTCGGAACGGAGAGGCGAGTCTTTGTGGTAATTTTACATCGGATCCTTCAGTAGGTCTTGTATTCATCTATTATTATTACCAGCACCGTATCTGAATATAGCGTCATCTACGCAAGCCGGGTTAGTATGATATTGTTGGAAAGAGTCCATTTAATACTAAAAATACCCACAGGCTAGGGTTTACATCCGAAACTGAACGTAAATGTCACGATTAATGAACTTTCCGTTGCCCCCCCCCCACACACACACACGAGACACACACAGAACCGGCTGTAGATATCAATGCCGATATTGCTGGCAGTTATTATTTTTTTGGATAAACGATTCCGGTGGTATTAAGCCTTATGTACTGGAGTGGAACATTTAAAAGTGTTCAGACGAATGATATAAGTGATTACACCTTGTTATTAATATTTGTTTACCCAATTGCATCACCAGTTCTTTTATTTTGTCTTGCCCATGTCAAAGAACCCAAACTACTCTAGGTTATGGTATTTGCTGTGTATAAACTATAATAATATTGTGAGCACTTGTCGGTGCCATAACGTATAAATACTACCTCTACAGCCAACCTACTTGATATGTAAATAATATTAGCCCTATGTTGATATCCTAATGGCATATGTCTGTCAAAATATTCTAGCAGATGTGAGGTGTTCAAAGCTTCTACCTTCTTCTATCAACAAAGATTATTTCTTGTTTTGACAGCCATGTTATGACATCATCAATCCCATAATACTTTGTCAGCACTCCCAAGGTGGCACATGCATCGTTAGTGTGCAAACCTTGGCCTCGTTAGTTAAAAATGAATCATTAGGAAATCGTTACTGAATCCCATTAAAAATTAAAATCTTGCAACTGAACAATACCAAATCTTATTCTGTCGAAATGAAAAACTTATCGATTATCAAGTGAATTTCCCATAAACATTGGTTTTAATTTCGAGATTGAGACTATCTATTTCATTTGAATGATTGCTGTGATAATCTGTAAAACCCCATTTTAGACCCTGAAACCGGGCATCGTTTCTACATTGACGAAAGTTTGTTACGCTTACAATATTTACTGTTCCACGGACTATAACATAACAGAAGGAGTAAACAAACAAGAAATGAAATGAAACAGGGTTTAACGTCCTACTCTTTAGCTCCGAACTGGGATAATGAAGACGGTGTGTGCTATGAGGGAAATTTTGCCCGGACAGCGGAACCACGACATATTCTTGTATTGAATTTCAACTTTCAAAGGATCTTTTACGTGCACGCCAATGCGTACACAGGACTTCCGAACGACTAGAGAGCTGCCCTTGATACATCCTCCGTCCTGCATCACTGACATGGGGGACCAATCTGGATACAAAGTTACATGATTGAATACTCACCTGTTCATAAACCAAATACACATACAAATACATAATTTAGGTGCAGTATACAATAAAATACATGCATAGTGGTATATATATAAAGATATTATATATATGATTGGTATACCAAAGCCCCTAAGCATTTTAATAGTTTTGCACTTTTGTTCGACACCCATATACGGTCCGTGGTTATAATATTATAGGCTATCAAGCATTGATCAGTAATGTTTTAGTAAAGCGCGTCGACCTTTATAATAGATTTTACTTGAAATATAATGCTTCATAAAATATTGAAGATAACAGATTCACCAGAAAGGAATTTCATAATGTAATTCGTTATTAATTTCTTTTTCTTTGCACTATTATTCAATCGTTCACAATTCACTATTAGCGCACAGACAATACAAAACCGTCAAGGCGGTGCACTGTCAGACCCCATAGCCACGAACAAATAGATTCCATATGCCGTATTAATGATGCATCATCAATCATACCTGGCTAGTGTTTATATTTTATTTAACATCTGTCAGTAGCTGTCAGCACCAATCAATCATTTCATCAATTAACTAATACACCTGTAATATTAAACAGGTAATATATATATATTTATATATAGCTTCTTCTTTGATATAGGTAATGATTGATAGGTATGATGTCGAAGATACTCAAATATTTTAAACATGACTCGTCGTGTTTTCTTGGCAAGTGTTAATCTTGACTTGTGATTTTTTTGTTATTTATGGATATAGATTTTTAAAGTTATTTCAAAGGTTATATATTTATGTGTTTAATAGTGCAAGTCCTGCGTTAAAGAAACAAGCGGAACAAAACCAAATATATCGCAGTCTTCAGTATGTCCAAGATCGCATTAAATCGTACCATACCATCAAGGTTACACACATATAGATACAATGGTTCTAAAAACACCCATTAATGTCATTTGAGTGTTTTAAGTGTTTTTACATTTCAATTTGTAATCTTTATTTAACCCATGGACAGTCCAAATCGAATGACAATCGGTTGCGCCTCTGTTGAGCCACTGGGGTCCAGTAAGTAAAACCTTGGTTCGGTAACCTGGAGGTCTCGTGTTCGATCCCTGCGTTGGCTGAGAAAGTTCATGGGCAGGCTCCGGCGTAGTTCCCCTTGCCAGCGAAGCAGGAAGAAAGGCCTGGCAAAGGACAACTTTTCGTTTGGTAGGGCGAAAAACCTAGTTCCAGTCTACACATTGGTGTGCACGTAAACGACCAATTGGCAGTTGGAATTCAATATAAGAGTAGGCCTTAGCACACTGTATGGTGTATGCTCGTCGTCATTATGCCCGTCGGAGAAAAACAGTAGGACCGTAAAACCTATTTTATTTCATTTCATTTCATTCTAATTCATGTTTTTAATTTCGAATATTATGGAAAATATTGGGTTACCTCCTTTAAGACACTAGTTAAAAACTCGGTCGGAGATGGTTGTGGTGTTCCGTTTGTGACTTCTCATTTGAAGAGTAAAAAAAAATTAAAACTTCCGGCCAGGAATAATAAATATAGAAATTGACGAAGAAAATAAAAACAAACAGGAAAACACTAATGCAACATTCAGACATGCTATTACATGACGCACGAAGATCTGTCCAAGTCTTTATGTGATGCTATGATTAATTAGATCTTAATATTTCTTGCTCCAAACACAAACTCGAGCTGGTTAAATTCTGATACAATCCATTATTGAAAGATGGGAGATTGTTTGAAACAATCTGCCTAATACACTGGTGGGCCTACACGAGATAAATACAAGCAAATTAAAGCATTGTGTTCTCTTCAATCGAGATCAAACACACAAGTGCCTGTTTTGTGTATCTATCTGGGATGTGTCAGTGTAGATGACAGGTTTTATTTGATTGACCATTGGTCAAGGACCCTGCATGTCCGTCAACCTGTCCACTTGAACTGAACCAATAATGGTTGAGAAAATCCGATCAATCTGAAGAACCCGACTCTATTAGTGCCACTGTTTAACGAATATAATATATGAAGAATGTTGTGTATTATTTATACATTTAAATTTTAAAGAGTGTTACAGTATCGTGCTTTTGTATTTAAAGTGTGTAACAGTATTACACATTTGTATTTAAAGTGGGTAAAAGTATCGTACTTTTGTATGTAGAGTGTGTAATGGTCCGAAGCGCAATTTTAATATGTTTATAGGTTTTATTACGTCAAGTAATATAGTGTATTGAGTAAGTGCACCTTTAAACTAACAAACCCACTTGCAACTGGTCTATAATAACATCTCTCCTTTAACTTTGGCCATCAGACATTAGATGGGTTTTGAAGTGTAAGGACATTTATTGTACCTTTGTATTTAAATTGTGTATCAGTTCTGTAATTTCGATTTGATTTGATTCGACTATTTTACAGTTATATCTGCAGAAATAAGCACGAATTTATGAGTCGTAAAAATATTTCATGGCGTTTTTAAGTAGCTTGAAGCTCCACATTCATCATAAAAATATAAACAATATAAAAAAATTGATCATCAAACAAAATCTCTCTATATTTATTGTTTGTTTTGGGCGGAAAAAATATATGGCTAATAATTTAAAATGAAAAATTGGCGGAAGAAATATGAAACCCAGAGTGAGCAGTGACAGGCCGGCTATAAAAAATGTCATTTGTAATGAGACTGGCATTCACTTCGGACTGCTTACTTATTTCTACGAAGAAACTGATTAAAAAATTACAATATAAGTTCTAAACATTGAATGTAAATCAGTTTATTTCACTCTGATTAAAACACGCATCCTATTTTGTTTCGTTTTTTTTTTAAATTTAAAATTTCATTTCACTTGTTGCCGTTGTTACTTCACTAGGATTTGGATGAGTTATCGTATAAGCCGCGTTCTGGGGTATTGGCCAATGAAACGATGTCTAATGGCGAGTTTTTGGCTTGAGTTGCACTGAACTGTGGGTAACACGCTAGAAACATCAACGCTGATTGGATAATCAAATGTCTGACGTCATAGTTTAAAAAACCCTCTCGTTTGACCTGTGACGCGACATTCCACTACCACTAGTCAGATTTTCATGTCGTAGAGGCCATCGAAAATATAAAAAAAACAAATATAGATGCACCTTTAATCAGATAGAGTTTTAAATACACTTGTGCTTTTTGGACACAGACACTTTCAGGGATTCAAATTTCTTACATTATTATCATGTCTAACAAATTTCTTACATTATCTTAAAAGTAATAACGTTGTGAAAAGAACAATTCGGTGTCTAGTCTGTAATACAACGGAAAGAGAGTATTACATGTAGTGATTATTGTGAGATAATCGAGAAAGAAATGTCTTCACCGAGTCAAAACAGGAATATAAATTTAGCTCTGTTAACCGCAACTACTTGCCTTTTGATTACTTTATGCTTAGATAAAATTGATCGGCATGTTCAGTCATTGAACTAATAGCGAATACATTAAGTACCTGTGACATTAAGTATTTCAAGTTCATCAAATTGCACATGGAAATACACTTCATTAGGCCTAGAGGTAAGCAAATGATTGTTACAAACTGTGCAATTACACTTAGTGTACTCAAATAAGGAAATACATATAAATATATTCATTAGAATTAACAAGAGTTCAATATGGATTGATCGATGACATGCTTAAAATATGAAAACAGAAGTAAAATCATTGTGATCCATTAAAACCTCGTTAATTTTTGGTATTCTAATTTCTATAATTGTGCTTTTGTTTAAAAAAACAACATGCGGTTTTCAATCAAGATACATCGAAATCTTGCAAGACATGGACAAAGAACATGCTAAATAATGCAATTTTTCGAACAATCAGGGGACATAATCCAGGATTTTACAGTGCAAGATGTGTCAATGTCCACAGGAACCGAGATCATTGGGATATTAACGTATATATCAAAACTGTGATCGTTAGAGGGCCCACAACCTTGGTATTACATGTTTATTAAACTATTTGCGTAAAAGGGTCGGATTTTCACCAAATTCGAACTCAATCGTCATTAACGGTAATATATTTGAGCGGTTTTTAAAATCAAATACAAATTGTGACTTCTAGAGCATCCTCAAGCATCTTAGTGAGGTCATAATCCAGGAAGTCACGGGCCAATATCGACAAGAATCGAGATCTTGGGTTATCGTCATACCCAGCAAAAATGGGGGACAATTATGAGACATAATCCATTAAGTGACGCGATAAAGCTAATATTGAAAGCAAGCAAGGCTACATTTCAAGTTTCGTCGAAATCGAATAAAATTTAATGGCGTGTATAGTTTCCACAAAGAAATGTGACAGACCGCACAGACGGACGGGAGCGATGACATAACACCTCCACATTATAAATATGTGGGCGTATTAAAACGTTTATTCATGAATGTACATTGTTTATGCTTTCCTATACCCAGCTTCTAATATCACCACTTGATTTGGTACTTTTGTTATGTCTTCTATCGTCTGCTTCCAGAATGTCTGTGTTCGAAGGACGTTTTTTTCAAGCTGGCTGATTAATAAATCTAAAATATATTAACTGGAACCCCCTGGATATGTGATTCTTACAATTATTCCTCGATTGTGTATTACTGTATATTCCTGAATAGCTTTATCGGTAAAACTAACATTGAATGTATTGGAAAATAAGTAAAACCGTTCCGTATTTCCAACGCTATAGTAACGAGTTGGATGCCATTAACGATAGTTGAGGGGAAATTGGTTAATGCATGATTTAGAAATAGTTTGTTTTAGTCTGTCTGTTGATTATTACTATTGACATCCCGTTCTTTATAATCAGTGTTAAAAAAACCACGACCCCACATAAACACCAAATGGTTGCCTTTATAAAATATAAAGCATCATGAGAAAAGACAGATGTGGCTAGGGTCAGGCCTTGTACATGCATCCTGCTTGACGTTAACACACTAAATTTAGGCATGCTAGACGAACGATAAAAGGCAGAAGGATGCCAGACAATGGCCTTTCTATTTTCCAAGCAATTTGTCTCAACATTTACCAATTAAAAGTCAATTTATACAAATTACACACAAACAAATCCAATTTGCTACCAGAGCTAATTTGGCGCTGTGGTGAAAATGTCCATTTTCATTTTGACTAATGTCATTAGTTGTTTGGTTCAAGAAAATCGCTCATTCTTTAACTGGTTTCGGTGTCGGACAAACTTAGTTTAAGACGTTGACGATTTATTTCTGTTTAATGATGGCTCTAGTCTGGGACAGAACAATTCATCATCGCCAATAAACAATTGCTTGCTCTACCGATAAATAGGTGTTTCTTACACAGGAGCCGAGATCCTCGCTAACACTGTTTTACGCTGGTTGTATTTGGATATAACATTAACATTGAATAGTATACAGTAATATTATAACACTTACAGTTTAATAATTAAAGATGAATTATGTAAGCGCAAAATCTGCATATTGCAGGTCTTTTTTCCAGCCTTCAAATTTTATTTAAATGACGATTTAGACATCTATGTACACGACAAGCCCAAAATCAACTCTATAGACCTTCTAGTGACCAATGTATTAAATGGATGACAAAATCCGCGCCATTTAATAAGTCAACTTTGTGAGCAGATAGTCGAAACCTTGTTGTTATTGGAGCAATGGTACTGGGAAATCTAGACTAATTAGGCCAAATCTTGTCAGAACTTTAAATATTGATAACTTCGCTCAAAATAATGTAATTTGACTGGACCAACTCTTTACTTAAATCATACATACGGGGAATGGATCTTAAACACAAACCGGGGGTTGGGATGACCTAGTGGTCTAGAGTGCCGCGCTTCGACCTCTAGCTGGCCGGTCACCTCTGGCTTGCTGGCCGGTCACCTCTGGCTATCGGTTTCGAGCCCTGATGTGAGCGTATGTGGCATGGAGACAGGGGCGACTTCTCAACCTTCTCAATCGGTTTCCTCCCACTGCTAAAAACCCCTACGCGCAAGCGAATTATTGAAATAAAGTGAAACAATATGCTAGTCCCAAAATGACCTAGTTTGTGCCAAGTGGACGTTAAACCCCATGTCTCTCTCTCTCTCCCTTTTAACACAAACTGTCTACTCAAAAACAAACTTTTAAACAAATGAATTTTAAACGATAATAAATATTTTTAATATTTAGTTCAAGCATTCAGTAGCAACCAGTAGCGACATTCTTGTCAAATTCGTAAAGAGTTAAAAATAAATCATGCCATATATTATAATATAAGTATGTAAGTTCAAGTATACCAATAATATGAATGATATATGAGATATAATAACCATACACTTTGTCTAAACGTTATTCATCATGGCAGTGATTATAGCTGCTAATAAACAAAGATTTATAACCCCGAGTTTTATTAACAACAATTACGCGAATTGAGAACCGGTCAGCATTATTCATTCCTAAATACTGATTTACACGTCTAGTTGTGGGGGCTCAAATTTTCTTTAGGTTATAAATTTTACCGAAACGACTCCACAGTCTCATCAAATCATGGCGTATCGCTGGCCTTTCACATTTTCACTAAGGCTGGTGAGGACAAATTGCCACATTGACTGACATCCTCTCATTGATTACCATCTTCTGGCGACCAATTCCTTTTTATTGTCTTGATTTAAAACCAAACCGGCCTTCTTCCACCCGATATTACTTTCTCTATAGCCCGTTCATTACCTAATTTGACATCTACATGAATTGAGATTGGGAATATTCGAGCTTTATGTCCGCTAATCTGGCAGATTTCTCTCCTAGTCAACTTATTAAAGTATTTTGTATTCTGATGGGAGCTCGACCTGTCTCAAGAGGCCACACATCATGTTTATAATATCGCTGAGCTTTGTATTAATGGAACTTCTATACACATTGACTAACAATTTATTTGAGGGTTTTCAGTTCATTGTAAATATCTATCAAGACAAAATGAACTCAAATCAATTCTTGAAAGACCACTGAAGACCCCAATGTACATATAAATTTATAAAGACAAAATTGTAACATTTGATTCATGGTCATTTAAGGGTAGGGATGGCCGACTTAAAGCTTCCTGACTAAAATGCCAACTAATATGTCGTTTAGACACGGGGAGCCACAGTGGCAAGGTGAGTAAGACCTCGGTTCGCTAGTCCTTGCATTGGCGGAGAAGGTTCCGGCATGGTTTCCCATTGTCATTGGTGTGGCACGGAGGGGCTGACAAGGACAGCTGTCTAGTCGTTCAGATGGGGCGAAAATCGGGTCCGGGCACTAGAAATTCGATATAAGAGTATTCCATAGTGGCGCTGCCCGGCCACAATTTCCTTCATAGCACATTGCATGGCGTATGTCCGTCTTCATTATCCCAGTAGGATATTAAACCCCATTTCATTCCTTTCCATCCAGGCGCCAAAGTTTAATATGGCGGTATGCGTTCAGCTAAAATAAATTTTTCATCAGAATAGAAGAGAGAGCGAACTGTGGTTTAACGTCCACTCGACAGAACTAGGTCATTTCGGGACTAACATATGGTTCAATTTTATTTCTATAATTCGCTTGCACATATATGTCTTTAGCAGTGGGAGGAAACCGGAGGACCAGGAGAAAACTCATGAGGTAGGACAGGAGACCCTGCTCCTTGTCACCTACAACTCGGGAATCGAAACGACGCCAGTTGACTCAATGACAGACTTTATGACACACGTGCTAACCATTCAGCTATCCAGCATCCCTTCAGAAAAGAAAGCTGTGGTCACATAAACCACCAGTTTAAAACACCGAGTTGGTTTATCTTGACCGTCTTCGGTTTGTTTAGTATATAGGTATTTTAGTACTTATCATGGAAAGTCTTGGACCACCCACAAAAGCGTAGACTTACAAGAAAGCATTTGGTCCAAAATTATTAAAATCGTTCAGTCATGACGTGAGTTATGGCCATATAAGATTCATAATATTACTTTCGATTGATTTCGTATGGCTGACTTTATTGTTCCTGTACGCCTGAAGGATAATTCATTTCAAAAAGGATCTAACTCTGTATTGTATTTTAATCGAGTACAAGTAACCTACTATCTTAAGAACACCTATTTCGTTCCCTTTTTTCTCTTAAAATATAACATTATAAGTTTTGAATGAATTGTAGTTCTGTAATTACCTTACGGTTGGGGTTTTACAATTTGTTTTTAAAAAAAATGTTTTTGTTGGGGGTAAATCTGGTCTTCCAGCGGATCAAATGATCAAAGAAATACTTTTATCAAGATGCTTCGTTTATGGATAGTCATGTCCAAATTATCGGATTGCTATCTATTACTAGTAACGAGTGTCGTGTACGAGGTAGAGTAAGCAAAATGTTCCTCATAGTACACTGCGCGGTGTACAGCATCTTCAAGGCATTCTTCACGTAATACCCAGCATATGTCAGCTTCCTCGATCATTGCCAATACCAAGTCTTGCGCCTTTCAGCTTAAATGCCTACGTGTGATAATCGAGTAGTAAAGTTCAATGTTCGTTAAATGTCGCTATGTCACATCCTCTCTGATTGTACCGTTCACGTGCAGCTATAAGTTCGCGAATTGTTAAGTAATCTAGCAACGTCCAGATGTTGTAATGTAAACTCGCAGTCGTTGCTTCAGGAACATGGAGGTACGGTTGTCGTCATTAGCCCATGTTGATGCAGACAAGTAAGACGTTAAACCCATTTCATTTCATTCGTGTGGCCAATGAGCGCATCAAGGCGCATTGTTATATTTCGTCGTCTGTTCTTTTTCTTTCAAGTACGGGCGTGCCAACAAAGTTTCTGACAATTACAACCTCAAAGTAAGTTATGAGTATAGCCGAACTTGACATTTTAAATAACACAACATTTATACGTATATAGGTACTCTTTAACTGTATAATGGATGTAAACGTCTGACGAACATGTAGCATTAAAATTTACAGCGACAATAAAATAAATTTGGAGTGCAAGTTGGGGGTTCTGAATGCTATTTATGATGACACCGTGGCTTGTTACGTAAGATATAAAACTGCCATAGACTTCGACTAAAGAGCTATAAAACACAAATTCGACTGAGTTTTGTGATAAAAAAAAATGTACAGATTATTCTCAGTACACAATTACGATACATTAACCTTCTCCATGCTGAGCTCGCCAGATTGTCGCATGTTGAACGAAGCTTCAAAGGAATTCGAGCTATTGTAGTTTTAATGTGCTGTATAATGCACTTCATTAACGACCCTGGCGCATAAATAGCATAATAAATGACGTGTAAATAATACAATTATTCATCAATAGAAAAAACAACCAGTTAGAACATAAGGACAAAAAAATATCCACATGTTTTTTTTTTAAATCTTGAATTCCTAATGCCACTTGAAAATGAGACAAATGGCGGTTTTAGTCAGACAATAGCAGACACGTATAAATTCTAGTAGTCGTCAATTTCGCAATCATTAGAGTACTAACGACTTCAACATTTTCGGATCAATAGTGGAATTTGGGTTTAAAGCTGTATTCAGTGTAAAAAAGACATTTATACAGTTTTATCTACTTTGGTAATGTATGGAATAAAGGTCACCAATGTAAAGGATAAATACTATATCAAAAATATAACCCTCGCTAACAACGTAGACTTGAAACTCTTTCTAACAGTTTTTTCACACTATAGAAGAAGAAGAAGAAGAAACTTTATTGCATAAAAAACCTTACAAGGTTATGTGCATATACAGAGGAAATTAATAAAATATAAATGAGACAACGAAGGATACATAATACATACATGTACATAATTATATAAACATAAATACTTTACAGAGACATGAACGAATTGTATATAAAAGCTCCTAAACATTTCAGAATTTCTACCTTTTTATTTATCATTAGTATTTTAAATTGTTGTGAAGCATTCATTTTATAAAAATTTGGCTCTTGGAATAAAATTAGCTATATAAAATATGTTCTAGTTTTAAAGATCTGTAAATCGTATGGTTGGATACAATCACATTTAAATATCTGCTGCAATGGATCCTGCTTAATTTGTAGCCAAAGGTCGCATGCAATACCGTAAGCTGGATTTAAAGATCAGCAAAAGATTCAATATAAATTGCAGTTAAAGGTCATATAAAATATCTGTAAAGGATTGTTTTCAAGCGGTGGTTAAGGGATTAAATATATAACCTTAAACTAGTTTTACAGAGCTGAAGAAGATCCAGTTAAAACTGTAAGCTAAAACTGGTTTCTCGGCCGGTGGTTGTTTAAATTCAGGTTCTAGGGAGTTCCTCTAACATGGATCTGTTCCGTGCGGCGGTACTTTATTTATAGTTTGATAAGAGAGAGAAATGGGGTTTAACGTCCACTCGACACAAACTAGGTCATTTCGGGACTAACATATGGTTTAATTTTATTTCATTAATTCGCATGCGCGTAAGGGTCTTATGCAGTGGGATGAAACCGGAGTGCCCGGAGGAAACCCACGAGGTTGAGAAGGCGCCACTAGGTCATCACAACCCCCAGTTTGATAAGAAAATGGGGTTCACTGGAGGTATACCGGTTTTAACCTCCATGTAGTAAGAAAGTACTGTAAAAGTACAGATGTGTAATGGCGTCTAAACGCCAAGAGAAGTTGTTACTCTTGAAATGCTTCTGATATTACCATCATTAGTTTTGGTACTTTATTCGATGATTGTATTAAGTTTCCCAGACAAAAGCATAAAGTATAAACTTAGGTTACCATTCCAATTCTATTATAAAATTGTATATATGAACGGTTGATTTATCCCCCTAAACGACATAATATTAATGTAAAAGATAGAGTGGAACCGTCTCTTATATCATTGTTTATAGTAAACTAGATGTATTATATTATACATTTCCCACTACCCATTATCATAAAACACGATACCATAATACAATACGCTGTACTAATGTTTCCAATAATAACACGTTTCCATTTACTCCTGAAAATGATATTCATAATTTTCCTGACACTTGAATCATTAGGCTCCTCGGCTGTCTGCCTTCCCTGTCATTTTGTTTGTCTGAATGAGTGATTAGATTAAGGATCTGTCAAACGTACATTTAATGTACGCCAGAAAACGTTGCTATAAATGACAGGCGGCTACTTTGATCTGCCGGCTTTTAGCTTCCTCTAAGACGTCTTAATGGGATAAAAGAGCGAGATGTCAATAACGACAATTCACTAAAGATACGCGTGTCAGTATTAACAATGTCACTGTCATTAGCCCTAGTGTCTTACTGTCTTATACACGACCAGGTCTTCAGTCTTCATTCTACATCTGGGAATAAGTCATGTAAGATACAAACCCCTACACAAGGAAGTAAATGACATGACATTATGGAATTGGGGTACCCGACAGCTTATCGACAGTGCGGACCGCAAAGGTTAATGGAAGCTATGCCAATGTTGTTCTCTCCGCCTGTGTATGATCGCGTCTGCTCGTAAATGTTGTCACAAAAATGGGTATCTTTATGAGAATATCGCGGTTCGAGATAACATTGAATTCTGACTAGCGGAGTTCCGCACGTGGTCTGTCGTGTCTATCAATGTCTAACTGTCTGTTGTGTGGTAATTAGCAGTAATTATCTGAATTACACAAATAATTGAAACGTTTGAGTGCCGCCATGTTGAAAAAGATAACTAGAAACCGGAAACAGAATAGCAAACATGTGATAAAACAAGATTTGATCAGTACTTTTTGAATTAGTTTTAATGAGAGACAGCTAATCCAGCAGTGAATTCCTTTCAATCAAAATTGAAATGACAGGTGAAAAATCATGGAGTCTAGCCTGACACGAACTCATTTTTTTGAAAAGCTGTAATGGAGTAAAAGTCGAATCTTGGCTGATAATACGAGCATCAGATTCGGCTAACTAGACGTTTAATATGTGTATTATTACGACATTTATGTAAAATGTTATGCCATCTGGCTTATCAGACAAATAAAATGTACATAATGTCTAGCAAACCATAAAAAGTATTGTTTTTATTACTGACGTTGATGGGTTGCCCTTGTTTGACCTCAAGCTCTCAAAATACTTAAAGACGTCGTGTCATAAAAAAGCTTCTAATATCCAGACACTTTTTAGTTTTGAATATTTTTTTTCTGTCTTTTTCTTACGTCGTTAAGGGTGGGTACACACGTTTTGGTGACATCATACTACCATGTCAGCTATATATTACCTCCCTTGTTACATAAAGATAATATGAATATTCATTAGCTTGTTAATTACAGATGATTTATTCAGCCCACCTGTAGTTCCCGTCACATAGGTGAGTCTATCAGTTTATCTACTATGTCATAATTCAAGTATTAAGAACCTCGACTATCTGATAAGTTTCAAATTACCCTGTCATTCACATGAGTAGTTGACAAAACACTTTTTGACAGTCTATTTTTCTCAAGTTCTCCATTCGAGCGATATATCACTTTGTTGTGACAGGCCGCGAGACCACCGCGATCAACTGTGATTAAATTGAAAGACGTGGAGGGAGTGTTGAAGATCTCTATCTGCGCTTTATTAAAGCTCAGCACGAAGGAACTAGGGTGAGTCTATCAATGTGTATAACCCCTCCACGTGTCATCTTGTCCGACCCAGGTAGAGTTGTCTTTGCTTTAATCACCATGAGCTGTCCCAGTTTGCCATTGTGCTACCACTAATTTAAGGCTAAGGACGAAGACAAACGACGCACAAAGGTCAGCCTACGTGAAAAGATATCCACACAATAACCTGTCATTTTCAAGTGTTATCAACCCGTCTTGAACCGGTCTACAACTTGTTTGCTGGTGACAGCTACATGCTGAGCGGATTGTTGCAACTCGCCGTGTGGGTGATCCGTTTGTCTCCTATGTCCTATTCACACGCGTAGTTAATTACAGATTCTAGTCATATCCCCGTCTCTCCCGCTGTTTTCTTCTAGTCAATCGCCATTTCTGTTCCTTTTAGATTGTAATTGAAACCTCACATGGGGACTTTGCAAATTTTGATTGATTAAAAATATTGTCAAGTCAGCAAGTAATCGCCATCAAAACGACTTGAGGTTGAATAGAAAAGTTAATTTCTCTTCAAGAATGGAATTAAAATCCCTACCCATCATCCATTAGATTCTCCTTCCTGTTGATTATACCTTTCCAACTGCGCAATTAAATTTACATTTGAAAAGTAACCAAATATGCTTCAAAAGAAAAACAGAGAAGTAAAATCTCACGGTCCAATACCAAAAAATACTTCTTAAATATAATTCACCGTTCTTGGACACAAATTAACCTCTGAAATAATTCCAGTATGTGTTTCTGGAATATCTTTAAAGCGACTACGAATCTACGTATATGCAGTCCAGAATAATTTGTCGATTTATCAGCTTTTAATCATAGTAATGGTTGAATATGCATATATTAATTTAATTTCAAACAGTTTCATTTCAGGTACATACAATACTCTTTAATATATAATACCTATTTGTTTTATTTCTCGATAACATCACTTATTGTGAGCAAGTCTTATTTTGGTTGCCAGGGGTTTTAAGAATTGGAGGTTTAAAAAATGTGTCGGTTTCTGAGATTCAAAATGGGTGTGGATAACCATAACACGGATAATCAATGCTAACCGAATGTCGGTACCTTCCTATATATCGTCCAAATCTCGCCCAGCTGAAATTCAAGAAGTTGTACACTATCAAAGTTAGAACTTTTATGAGTTACTCTTTTAAGATACAAGTAAATTTAATTTGGTCAAGGCTAGGCGTAAAATACGGCCATCTGACTACCAAACGCATGTTTGAATACGCAACCGAAATTTGTACTAAACTGCACTCGACCCCGGAGCGAAGCCTTTTCACTTGGGTGATCCCGATTCTGGTTCGGAATGAGTACGGTTCGATCATATTGAACATTTGTTACGGTACTGTTAGCGGTTCGAATTTAACACATTCCGTATAAGTCGTGTTAGTGGGGTTTCTTTAAAACCCTTCATACTTCTGGTTCGGAACAAGGGTTGCGTAACTGATAAAGTTTTAGGTTGAACACATTCCATTTTAGTTGTGTTTTTGGGGTTTCTTTAGAACACATATTACTTCTCAATGTAGGGGAGTTACAATAGGTTAACTGAGTCATACAATCTACGTATACATGTACTTTAAAATGCTTTTTTTTTATTATTAAAATGAGTTTTTATTATGTCCTTTGTGTCTCTTATCTATCGTTGATGACCATAATTAGGGACAATCTGATGATAATCAACTATATATCATTATCCCCTGATGAAATTTAAAAAACTTTAATTACCGCTATTCCTGTCTTTTTTTAATATACATGTCTATATAGGAGAAAATGACATTAATATGATTATCCTTGAACACAAAGATAGAGCTAAACCTGTACACATATCAGTTTATGAAATAGCTTTCAAAGGCTCATAGATTATCGAAGGTGATTGCTCCTGGCGGCTTGCAAATGCATTAAATGCATCTTATTAGCTTCATGTAGAAAAAGACAAATATGAACAGACATGATGTCGGAAGAAAATGTCATATCTTATAGACTCTAATTACAAAATAAAGTGAAAGTGAATGGCTTTTTGCAAGAAAAGTGTGAGATGTAATTTCCCTCTGTCGAGACAACATTATACTTTCTCGCAGCAGAAATGCAAGATAGGTGGGTAAATAGAACGGAATAAAACGTATAGCTATAAATTTTAGAATCTGACTAAACTCAAATGTAATTTCCATTCATTTAATTTCGTGTCATATTCCATATTTTATAGCTTACCTTATCAGAGCTGTAAGCGATAAACGAAACGAAATAGAGACTTAATGTTAATTGGATTCATGTATTTTGAGCTGGTTGGTTGGTATTTTGAAATTACAGTAATTTATCAACTATTTATTATTAGATAAGATGTAATAAATATAATAATTTAAAATATGGACGCTGAACCAAAGATTTAGACCTATTAAAATATTTAGCAGTTAAAGCCCCAATAACACTCTTGTTGTAACTGAATAATATGTCCCAATCTTCATTCTGGTCAACAAATCGTATTATTTTAGAATATTCCAATTAAATGATGATATAAATTTCATCTTAACACACCTATTTTAAAAAATTGGAAAAATTCAACCAATTGATTTGAAAAGTCTAACGTAAACCTTTTCAAATGTGACTTGGATTTTAAAATATTTTCGAACCCACTGGACAAGTAAAATAGGTTGTAATGGATAATTTACACAACAGGTAGGACACTTAAACATCTAGTACTTAGAATAAGGGTATTATTTATTTTTTGGAGCTACCAAGCCAGCAAGAATGTTATTGTCCCTTTAATCGACTGTAGTTTATTATTCTTGTATGGCCAATATCTGTATGCAATGTAGTTTCTTCTATACATATTGAATTGTAATATCCTATCTTTGAGCTTCTTACATTCAATGTTTATTGGAAGGTACTAGGGTAGTAATACGGACATAAAAAATAACCCTACTTTAATCATGTTCCATTTTGTAATTTTGAATATCGGGTATGCATGGTCAGTGATATTTGTTCTTTTTTACGTTGGTATGATGATCGAGTAGCAGCACAGCAGGTATATACCGGTAGAGAAATGGAATTAACCCAGGTAGTAGTCACAGCAACAATGACCTGAACGGGTTTCCAAAATAAGGCAGAATTACATATTGATCAGTTTGTATGCAACTGCTTTTGGTGGTAACTCGGCATGTGTCATTTGAAAGTGGTAAACGGTAAGAAGTTATAGAATTTAATGTGTTTCAATTGTATACCAAACATGCATAAATTATCACTTTTATTTAAATACGCGTTATTTATCCACGTTTATGTTTTCTAAACTTGAGATTATTGGTAGAGAAGTTTATGAGACGAAAATGTTGGAAGTTAAGTCTAAAACCCCTAGCACTCTGTCTCATCTTGTTATACTAAACCTTATCTGGAATTAATCATCTTCTTCCTTCAAACTACACTTCTAATTTGTTAAAAGTCCATAACTCGCCTCTCACCCTGTCAATTATCAGGTCTAGCGGGATATTCTTCTGACAAACTGTCCTCATAATGTACACCATGAGAGATAAGACGGACATAAACTTGATAGGTATATACCTCCCCGGGTCTGGCTTCTGTCTCTCGTATCGAGAAACGCCACTTTATTATCTTTAGTAGAAGCTGGACGTTGTTTACTGGTCCAACTGATCTATTACTTTCTTACTAGTTTAGATAAGCCTTTAATTGATGTTGAATAACTAATTAGTCCCCCCTTCCTTTATGTTCTGATCCAGTAGATGTCGCATTTGAATATTTAATGTCAGGTGATTGCCCATTAATATAAGAAACGTTATGATGAACTTTACAAACGAATATAGCGAATATTACATCTTGGGAAAATATCAATTCAAATAAACGCTGTTCACCACAGACCAATGGGAACCAGGATGAAAAATTCCGAAGAACTTTCCCGGTCAACGCCCAGATCATCTAACACAGAAGCGCCGCATTGAATGATTCCATGTGGCTCCCCATAACAGTCGGGATGTAGATGAGTTACATGTATAATATTATAGAATTATAGAAACTTTATTGCATAAAAAAAACCTTACAAGGTTATGTGTATATACAAATAAAAATAATATAAATATACATGAAACAAAGGATACATGCATAATTATACAAAGATACATAACCTGAAAGAATTGTATACAAAAACTCCTAAACATTTCTACATTTTTATTCATCATCAGTATTTTAAATTGTTGTAAATCATTCAATTTATGAAACAAAATTAATCTGAATATGATATCCTGTACCATGTTCTATCACACACTACATTTCATTTTCATAATTTATTCTCATTATTGAAAATCTAAATGAATGATGGTGTTAGACTTTGGACTATTCTAACTTTCTAAAGTTTAATTTGTTGTATACGAACTCACAGAATCCATTTCAAGTAAGAATGAAATACAAAGTCAATTTCGTGAAACTCGAACAACACCAGGTGGGTCTGTCTCTTGAGAAAATATCCATATTGAAATGCCTTAACCAGGTAGACTTGTTTGTCTGTCAACAAAATAGAATATGCTACAAGTTTTTGGACTCCTAATGATTTTGGTAAAGGGAGACTCTTGATATCTTTACGACACTTCAGCATCAATTTCCATCACCAATTCCGCTTAACCATTGGGAAAGACCTTAATACAATTTGCATGGCGGCATACGGTGTAAATAGCCTTCAATACCATACTGACAATTTCAATCACGTTTTAACAATTTTCTCAGCGCATGCCGAGGATTTCTGCAGGCCAAATTTCAATCCCAGATTGTTTTGGTAAGGAGCCGACAGAATCGAGTTGAAAGGCAGGAAAATGGCCTGTAGGCAACATGGTGGGGAAGAGAGACTGCTAGCACTTGAAACTGACTCAATGACTAGACACTTCACACCTTTATTCAACGTGAAGTGCTCGTTAGGTTCGTGTCCCCGGGCCACCTTCTGATTACAAGCGAATCTCGCATAATAGAAGGACAACTCATAACGCTACAACACTTTAATTTCTGTATAGCCGAGGTAATCATCAACGTTCTAACCTCCGGGCTATCACCTCTTGAAACATTTTTATATGACAGATTTTCATTTAAAGGTCTGTGTTGTTAGTAGTTTGGCGTAATTTTCGAGCTGGTTCATAGAAAACAAGTTCTTCTGTTTTCTATAGAACTGGACAAATGAAATATGGATCTTGTCAATATCCTAACCATTTTGGAGAAAAAGGTGAGATAAAACTGGTACCTTGGACTTAAGTTACGTAATTTTTTACAATTGAACGACGTTTCGTCTACAGAAGTTTTTACCTTTTTTAACTTATGTGGCTCGAAACACAGGTGTACCCGTATGACGACAGTTTTGTTGCTGATATCCGAACCTGGAGATGTAAAGTTCTCATATAACAGGGAAGTGGCATCAGCCGGTGTCCTATAAAGAATAAGATCGATCTTATCAAGTTTCGTTCAGAGAAGTTTTTAGTTGTAACCCTAACCGATTAACACCCTTTTAATTCAAAACATCAGTCTACCCGTATGCAAATTCTATTGTTGCTAATACCCGAATTCATTTAACGGCACCGCGTGTATTAGCCACAACCGGTATATGGAAATGTGAACTTATCATATTACGGGAACGTGACATCAGCTGTTGCTCTATAAAGAATAAGACCGACGTGCATTGTGTGGAACGTATATCATTCACTTGAATTTCTCTGTCAGCGATAGGGGGGGGGGGGCCGAATGGTTAGCGTGCGAGCGCTGTATCATACGGCCTGCCATTGAGTCTACTGACGTGGTTTCGAATCCCCGGTTGTACGTGGCCAGGAGTAGGGTCGCTTGTCCTACCTCGTGGGTTTTCTCCTGCTAAAGACACCTACGCGCAAGCGAATTATTGAAATAAAATTAAACCAAATGTTAGTCCCAAAATGACCTAGTTTTTGTCGAGGGGACGTTAAACCCAATTTCTCTCTCTCTGTCAGCGATATCACTTTCGTTCGAAAATCTGAACTCACCCTAACTGCAGAGAAATCTACCATTTAATTTTAGTACTTGAGTTACGTACGACACATTAGGATGTCTTTGTCATACCACCTAAGGTGGAAGCATACATTGTACACAAATACACTTGAATTTCTTCATCTGTGTTATCACCTCTGTAGGAGTGGGCAAAAGTAAATCCGTTCACACACAAGTGGATTTCCTGAGAGTATCACCAGAACAATGAACGAAAGAAGCTGATTTTACCTTAAATCACAACTTTACAAAAACCAAATCCATCCGTTTGTTTGTAATTTGTAATAAACTTGGCGTGCACGAATTCCTGTAATAATAGATGTATCCCGCGGGCTTCATAATATTTTGATCATTTTCAATATGATACCATACATGACATATGGTGGATGAACCAAAATATCGTATGACCGAATCAGTATACAATTTCACCGTTTTACGTTGATGAGTATCTCCACACAAAGAAAGAAGGAAGGCTAAACTAAATGAATTATTTGATCGAACCACCGTTCAACAAGATAAATTGCGTAATAAATCGAAGGATTCTGAATTGTTTGCTTGAAGCACCTTCCACAATACGGACCAGTGCTTAAATATAATACTGTGCTATTTTTGTTCAATGGTTTTAAAACCATAATAATTATTCATTTTACACGAAGTTCGAATAAATCATATCTTGATCACCAAAAAATCTCGATGTTGGCAAATTCTTTTGTTTTGATATAATGACAAAGAAATGTGACTATCTCTCTATCATGTAACATGACACATTACATGACAATTTGTCATTGATATCCTACAGGTGACAGATTACATATATTAATATACCCGATATAAATATACCACCGTCAATTATTCATTGTTTTATTAATGGCAATACGAGACAAAGACTATTATGATTTTCTTTAATAACGTATTGTTTTCATAGCTCTTTATATGAATTATAGATTGGTATACAGAATATGAGTTATTATCACTTCAGGCATCATCAGCCGTGTAGATTATCTCTGTGTTGTCATGTATGATTAAGTAAGATATATCTATTATTATTTTATTAATATAATTGACATATGTAATAAAGATTGACATAGGGTGTATTGAGTGCCCCCCACCCCCAACCTGCACTCATTAAAAGCCTGGAACTTCACTCTTTACTTGACTACAACTTAACACTTGTTGTAGGGTGTTTATTATTTCTTTTTGATGGATAGGGTGTGGAGTCCTGCCAGATACATCCCATTTTAAATCAACATGGCCATAGACAAACAAAGAATCGTCCATTTTTTTATTTTTGGGTGCCACCTAATGGACATCTAGTAATAGTTAAGTAAGGTAGTCAATTGTTTTCGGATTGGGGGTGAGGAGTGGGGGATATTAGATTTAATATGCCATTTAGGGAATTATAACCCCAAATAAATTACTCTATGGAATGAAATGGGGTTTTGCCAAGTGGTATTCTTAGTTGGTACGAACGTGTACACGGGACCTCCAACAATAACCTCCGTTTGTTGTTCAATCTGGACGACTATGGGCTAGTCATCCTGAACAACTGACACGAGGAAACCACGCTTCAATATCCCAAGAATAGGCCAACAGCAGCAGTATCGAAACCGGCACGCCCTGGTTATTGAGCCAGCTCCTTACTCACTGAACCAATTCGTGGCTTTCGTGCTAATTATCTCTTTTTGTTTGAGAGATCGGTAAAATGGGGAAATTATTGTCAGATCGTCTCTCACCAGCCCCCCCCCCCCCCCACACACACACACACACGATCTTTGATAATTCCAAGAGTTCCCTTATTAAAATGGATCATTTTCACACATTGGTGTATAACAAAAACTGAAGTCATTACAATGTACATAGCATAATCATTTAAAAAAATGTCCATCATTTCGGAAAATCTTTTGTTTACGACAATGAAGTTTAATGGGGAAGTCATCAAAATGACGTCACAACCTACCTTATTAAGACTGTTTTCAAGACTGTTTTTATCAGATAATTTTTGACGTGTTGGATTATGCGTGGTTATAAAACCATCGAAAATAAATGTTATGGCATACGATCAATACTGAAGTCTACAGGGAAGAGAATTGGATACATAAGATACAACACTTCACATACCCATCATATTATGTATATTAATTTACAGGTACATCGGGAAGCACGATAGCTCAAGAACCAGGGCATTCCGAGTTCAAGTGGACGAGATCCCGGTGTACACGAAATACGAACATGCCGTAGCGCCGCTACCCCTCAACGTCCACTGCATAGTACATGTCCGACTACAAAATCCATGTACACATTGTCGTGCACGTGAAAGAACCCTTTAAAGTTGGAATCCGATAAACAGTGGGCCGGGAAAAATTTCCCTCATTATAGCCTACTGTGTTCGGAAGGGTAGGCCATTTTATTTAATTAGCTCTGTTTCTCCGGAAAAGTTCATTTCAGTATTTCTGACATTTTATACGTAATTGACCATATTAGGAATCTGTTTTTTATATATATTTGCCAAGATGAAATATTACCTCACGACGTAATACAAATGTATGTCATTTGCCTGTACATCATTTGTCTGGTGAGGTGCTTTTCGTTCATATTTTAACAGATCATAAAAATCATATAATTTCATTTCATGATGCAAAATGACATAATAAAAAATTTTGAGTAGCATACATGAAATATGACATGATAAAAATTAGAGTTATTTATTGATAAAAAAATCAAAAAGTTTAGCTAACGTTTCACACGATTTTACAAAAAATAGAACTTATTTCAAGAACAAATATCTGTCTTTTTAAGACAAAATTGTGAAAAACACATCAAACTAGACATGATCCTGTCAACAGTTTTTCAGACATGTTGGATGGTTTTTGATTTATGTAGCTATGTTTTGAATGATCTATTGTTATGTTGTCAACCATTGTTTTCAGATTGGCGTGGAATTTCTGTTTTAGATAGAAATAAAATTAATGAAATAAGGTTTAACGTCCAACTTGTCTTTATAAACTCGGCAAATGAAGACGGACATTACAACATGCAATATGCTATGTGGGAAGATTTTGCCGGGACACCGACGCAAAGATCGATTTCCATTTGTTGAGGGTTCTATTTATTTATTATCCAGATACGTGATTTCACTATATTAATCGCTTTGAACATTGTCATATTGTAAATGAAATGGAGTTTAACGTCCTACGGTTCTGCTCCGAAATGGGCTAATGAAGACGGGTATACGCCATATAATGTGCTATGAGGGAAAATTGCGCAGACAGCGGCACTACAGCCTTCTCTTATATACTTTACGTCCACACCAGTGTGTACACAGGAACTCGGATTTTCGTCCCATCCGAACGACTGGACACCTGTCCTAATGTCAGGGCCCCGTCCTGTCATATTGTAAATGTAGAAGTCTATCTGGGCTACAATTAGACGAAAAGACGAAAAGGTTCCAAAAATCGACAGTGCGAAGCGTAATTGATAGATTATGTTATGCAGTGCAGTGCACGTTTTATTTTATAATCTATAATTCAAAATAAAATGTCGAACATATTACGGGCTATTTCCTTTTAAAACACATTAATCAAAGATGATGAATATTTAATACACCTATCCATTACTTCTTTATTTCATTTTTAACCAGATCATTGCTACAATTCATCATTTATATATCTCTATAGACACGTCTCTCTATCTCTCCTCCACGCTTGTCACCCTACTGACACATTGGCCACCGATACAAATGAAGTAATTGTCAATCTGGTGATGGTCGCCATCTATAAAGAATAACTAGCTTACTCTTGTCTTAATTTATAATATGTTATAGATTATTGGGTGTGATGAGTTTTTGACTTGATGTATGTGTTCAGTCAATGATAAAGTAATGAACGTCATTGATCAGGAGAACACGACGCCATCGTTTTCTCAATGAGATGTCTCTTGTTACTTTGGACTTGTCGTGAAGGACAATTGGAAATAAATGACCTTTCAATACTCATGGGCTTATCGTGTCATCGCTGCCTAAAATTATTGAGATTATATGCTAATATTGTTTAGTTTATTATCGTTAAAGATGGAATGGAGAAGAGTGCAAGGGATAAATGAGTTTGAATTGCCGAACTATCATGTGGCATACATGTATTTTTATGTCAGTAATTCGCCTGAACTTAGGGTTCATCAGAAGTGGGAAGAAACCGGAGGACACAGAGAAAACCCTCGAGCTTGGAGAGACAAATCTACTCCTTGTCAAATACAAGCAACTTGTGACGGAAACACGGTACTCGACTCAATGACAGACCTTATGATCTAACGAAAACGCGTTAAACTATCTTAACATGTTTCTCAAGAAATGACCTTGTTTGTGTCAAGTAGGCGTTAGCCCAACATTCTTTCTCTCTGTTAAGAGTTATTGTTAAGATGTCCACAGACGATTAGAAGATATTAAAGATGGCGGAATAAAAACAATATAAAGTAACATGAACTGGAAATGTCCATAACTCTCGATATGATTTAGTCAACCTGGTTATATTTTGTACCAATCTGCCTTTTTATAAGAATGGTTATCAGAGTTAGCAGGATGGTTTGGGTGGTTCCACTACAGGTGGCGACGTCAAGAATTTAAAGATGGCGGCATAAAAATAATACCGAGTAATGTGATGTCCGAGTTATGGTTGGTCAATTATAATAACATATAAACCAATTTCCTTTTTACTAAGAGTGTTTTTACAGAATTGCCAGAATAGTTGTGCCAACCCCAAATTCCAAAATGAAATGTCAGATTAGACAAGTATTACTTTGTTTATATATTTTATGTAAAGATATATATTACGGACAGTTGCCAAGTAAATTGAAAGATGGAACTGTTGAAAACATTACGAGATGTTAAAAGAAAGATGTCTATACTCTATAGTGAACAAGACGAATGAAGCATGATAAGTTATCTATCAGTGATAATTATTAACATAATTAACGGTGTGTCTGTATATCTGGTAAAGATGTGTTTGTTGGCAGATGAAGGTATGTATTAATGATGGTAGTTGGTAGCCGTCTGACAACACAAGAAATGAAAGAGTAAATTACCTGCTGACATGAAATCATCTAAAATGTCCGTTTGAATAATGAGTACAGGTGTTAAATAAGAAGAAAGTGTACGCATTCATCTTCACCAAATAGAAAATTTCACTCGTTCGTGCCAAATGTTAAGTTGTATGTTGAGGTACCTAATAATTATGATGGCACGGCTTGGGCAAAAGGGTTCAATGCCCGCTTCCACATAGGGTAAACTCGTAGCGTTGAAAGAGTATCGGGCTAGTTTCGCTGATGTACCATTTATCAAATTGTCGGATTGTCGGTTTTTTCAGGTCATGCAATGAAACATCGGATGAGGGCGCTATTAAAGAGTAACTTAAAACTTATAAATTATTGTGGCGGCCATTTCCAAACGGCTCAATATTTTGAGATTAAATTGTCCAAAAACGTATTTTGCTTAGGAAACCCAGCGAAAACTGAGGTATTTCATTTGACCTAATTACATATTTTAGGCAAAAAATCAAAGCTCTGTTCAATGTTTCACTGGGACCTTCCCTGTGACCTATTTACATATTTTTAGGAGAAAAAAGCTCTTTTAAATGTTTCTCGTAGTTAATAAAATTCAGATTCTATGTAAAACTATTTTCGTAAGGAATGTATATAGATGTATCCAAGTTATTAATAAATACAAATAAATCAGAAACTGTGACAGCTTATTATTGTATTTATAGCAAAGTCTCAAAAATAAAAATCCACTGTTTTACTTATTGAAGTTTCTATAGAAACGGATTACACTAGACTTACGATCAATTTGTTGGAGAGTTTAAATCATTATTTATTTCTTATTTTTAATAAATAACTCAATATGACAACATCAAACAAAAGCCCGTCAAAACCCACACAAATAATTCTTTAACGTAGTGTGTACGATTTAATTTAGCATAGATTTTTCCATATTAAATTGTCGCAGTTGTCGCCAACTCTGTGATTGACATTTGGTTTAAATGATCGATCGACTTAAAAAGAAAATATTGAATCTGTGGTGAAAAGTATGTTAATATCCACATTGTATTTAAAGTATCGTTGTTCATTATTTTCTATGCACAAAACTACCTTTATCTTTAGGATTTGTCTTGATGAAGTATTCTTTCCTGTAACGCAGACGGATCCCGGGAAACTCGTTCAATATCAAATTGTAGTACGAGGGACTATCTATCTACACGTCTTCAGTTTACCTATTGCACAAGCAAGCAAATCTCCATGTTTGGTTGTATCCGAACAACCAGAAAACTTTTCCTATGCTTGGAGTTTAGTTCCTTTGGTGAAAGTTGGGCGCATTGACGTTGTTGAATCTTTTATATATTTGCACTAAAGTAACAGTAAGGTCTAACAGTTATTTCTAAGACGTTAGTGTCCTTAACCTTTCATCTAGCCAATGAACAGACGCCTTCGTTAATTTTTGGGAAAAATGATTTGAACCAATCACAAATATATCATCGTACATTGCGTAGACCAGCCATAATTAATTCCAGAACGCCCAAAATGTCACAAATTAATTAGCAGGATTGATTTTTCAGCTTTATGTTTGCACCTTTAATATTGAACCCATGTTATATAAAAAACGCAGATAAATAAATCATCCGTTTTCACTTGACAGGTTATATAAGAATTTAACTTGTAACGATTTTTTTCGCAGACATATTTATATGCATAGTTTCGACTGCCATTTTAAAATACCTAGACAAGTGTAATAAATCAAAGCATTATATTTTCCCTTGGTTTATGATTGTTTTAATCAAAGTAATTATAGGATATAGGAACACTGATGTTAATAAGCCATTGTGTTTCCAATATGCTGTCAACGATACATAACAAGATTATGATAGAAGAATAATGAGTATTTTTTGGTTAAACCCAGATATTCATTAGCCTACATTTGAAGAAGTCGTGTTCCTGGTTTGATATTAGGGTTGGTTTTATGTCGACGCAAGCCAATATTGTCATTCAGATTGTAATCTGTATGACCATTTATTGTTTAAAGAGAGAGAGAAAGGGAGAATGGGGTTAACGTCCACTCGACACAAAATAGGTAATTTCGGGAAAACCACGAGGTTGGACAAGCGGCCCTACTCCTTGTCATGTACAATCGTGATTCGAAACCACGCCAGTTGATACAATGACAGGTTTTATGATACGGTACGCGCGTGTTAACCATTCGGCCATCCAATCCCCTTATTGTTTAAAAGTGCGTTGGTTCTTTCAATATTTTTGAATGATGTCCAGTATATATCTCACTATAAAATCACTGAGAGTAAACACTCGCTACTTTGGTAGACTACCCATTTAAGAGTCGATGTTTTCAAAAGTTGTGTTGGAGAAAATTTAATGTAGTTGTTTAGATATTATAACATGAACTGTCTCTAGGCAAACACAAGACCTGCTTGGTTAATAATATGTGAAATTAAGGAGGATTAGATAACGCTATAATAGATATCATAAATAGAATATGGTGAAACTTTCAGTCAGATTGCTCCACACTGAACCGAAATATTCACTCTTGAAGTTTAGGATAGCCTCGATCATCATTACTTAATTCCGTACAATAAAAAACAAAGTCTCGATTATCCACATTTACGTTTAATTATTTGTCAAAAAATGTATTCGAATTCGCTAAGCTAGCGATGACATCAAGGGTTGATAATGGCCTGGATTTCTTAATGTCTAATTCATGAATTAGATCAAATTTTAGGCCTAAAGAAAGACCTGCTATAGGCTTAGCTCTTGCATAATGCGAATCTAATTTAAATTTTGAACTATGAAAAAAACGAAACGAAATAGGGTAATCAGATTGGCATAATGCATGTTTAAGTAGAGTTTTTGCGTTATAACAATGGCCGTTTAAAGGTCTGCTTCCTTATTATTCAAATTAACACATTCGTCTTCCTACAGGATTGGCATAAATTATTATTTGTTCCTTGACTACAGATAGAACAATGGAACCGGTGTTAACGACACATAATTTAAACATTAATAACAGAAGACGTATGGATTTCAACTCACATTAAATTTGGTTACATAAAGAATTACATCCCTTTGAAGCTCCGCATATTTCAAATTTGACATATTCGAAAATCGTGTAAGAGAGATATATGGTTTATGTATACGCATAAATAATAACTGCATCGCAAAGTGTATCGGAGTAACTGTCGACACATATAGAATGAAATTAATTCTACTTGTTTGAGATATTGTGCAATTCAATGATCAAACAATAAAAAAAAAATAATGATCGATGTTTTATATACATGTGAAAAATCGACAAGGAAATGTCAATATATTAAAATATATATATTTGGCAAGTTATACGCTTAAAAAAAATGAAAGTAAAAGACAGAGGTATTTAATAACGAAGCTGTTCCTTGTTATCAGGCTTGTGACAGATTTACGAGACATTCCGCTCACAACTAATACAAACCATCAAGCTAAGCTGATAAAAACTACAAATAAATCATCAATTTTCCACTTTTATAAATTTATAGACATTTACGTCAGACTGAGAGTAGTTCAAGAAATAAAGTGGACTTTATAGCATGGCATATAAATCATTTTATAAAGTTTATTACATGCCAAAATCTCTGCGATTCGGTCACGATAGGTTTTAATTCTAATCTCGACAAATCACATAAACATAAGGTAACAGACATTGTATAAAAAGCACCAATATTTTACGCCCTCGATTATATCATTTTGCACTATGCCATTCCTGAATGGCCGCCATATTGAAAAAAATGTATACTATTTTGTTATCCGTTTTATACACACAATGGCTGAATAAACATTTTCAGTTTCATTACACATGAATATAAAAGCGCCATAAATTATTCTCAAAATTCTCATAGTTCACTTAGTTCGTTTTCTTTAGAATTAAAATGTCGGACAACTAACTTCGTGTCTGTTCTCAAGTGGAGTTTATGGTAGACAGAAAGCGTGAGTTTCGTATGGATAATATTTTTATAATCTTTCTTAACAGAAACTGACACAGGCATAAAAGCGGAAATTAATAATTAATAGTCATCCATCGTAAAGATTATCTTAAAGACAAGTATGCATTCTTTGTATTCAATGATAGTTATATATTAATATGAATAGTCACACAATTTTGGACTTTCTGATTAATTTTGGAGAAAAAGGGGGAGTGAGAGGGAGGCATCGACCACTCGTGACTAACATAATGGTTCACTTTTATTTCAATAATTCGCTTCCGCGAAGGTTTGTTATCATTTGGCGGACTCAGAGGACCAAGGAGTCTAAAATACAGCTTTTCACACCCTCCATTAAATTGGAGAATAGCTAGATATCTTATGGGATTTGTCTAAGACGATTACCTAGGTGTATAATGCGCTATCCTGATCCACGGGGTTGTTGTCAAACTGAATTATCGGGACAATTATTCGTCATTTTGATTAAAATACAGATCCTATTTCGTTTCGTTTTTATAGTTCAAAATTTCGTTTTACTTTTATACACTTGGATATGGATGAGTATGTTATCATTGACGTTTTCTGTATGAGGTGAGGGATTAGCCAATTAAATGGTCTATTACGGCGAGTTCTATAGGCCATTTAATGCACGGAGCTGTGGGTAAACAACTACAAACGCCAACGCTGACTGATTAATCAATGTCTGGCGTCATAAGTCAAAAGCCTCTCGTTTGAGCCCTGACGTGAACTCCCAATACAACTTTTTTTTAGATTTCCATGTAGTATAGGACGTGTGGGTCATCGGAAGTATTAAAAACGAAACGAAATATAGATTGATTATTTGTTTACAAATGTGGCTGGTGTCAATTTAGACTTATTAATTATCTAGCTAATTACTCTTGAATAAGGTCATATTTTAAAACCAATGAGATATGCGTATTATTTTTGTCTTCTTTGTACTGATGAAGTCAACAATAAATGCCTCACGATCACCAAATTTGTGAATGTTATATGTTGTTGTTTTATCCTTTGCAGTTTGTATTGGATTGTTGTTTGTCATCAAAACGTGATTTAAACGTAAATTCTTTCCAGTTTGTCAGTCAGCATTCAATTGTCGATCATGGTGAATTGTGTCCATATATATTGGGCAGGATAAAACTCCGTGACCAAACCGACGTTGTTAATGTCCACCAGTATGACTGTGTGACTTTATCATAAAGAAAGGGCATGCTGTATATATGTCGAATGAACGTTCCAGAATTAAATTCCCCCAATCTCACGAATAGTGGGGGGGGGGGGTGTTCGAACCCTGCATTGGCTGAGAAAGTTCATCTCAATTTTCCGGCGTGGTTTCCCCTTGTCAGTGATGTAGAAGGGGGCCTGACAAGGACAGCTGCCTAGTCGTTCGGATGGGACGAAAAACCGAGGTCCCGTGTACACATTGGCGTGCACGTAAACGATCCCTTGGCAGTTGGAATTCGATATAAGAGTAGGCCGTAGCGCCGCTGCCCGGGCAAAATTTCCCTCATAGCACCCTGTATGGCGTATGCCCGTCTTCCATTAGCCCAGGTAAGGTGCAGAAGAGTAGGACTTTAAACCCCATTTCATTTCATTTCATTTCACGAATAGTGACAATGAGCCACAACGCTCGCGTCTATTCCACAAACAATTCAGTAGGGTATTGCCACTTTATTTTTTTCTAAAAATAGATACTATTGAAAACATGGAGCTGGACTTACCTAATGCTGAATGTTTATTAGAAGGTGTGAATGTGTATGGCCATGTTTGTTGTTTGCAGAATCCAGTCATTTATTGCATATTTAACCGTTTCATTACCCAACTAGGCTACGTATATGCTCGTAGAAGAGCAAGGGGGGGTAACTAAAGTATGTTAATAAAACAAACTAACCGTTTAGGCTACATTATTTAACACGGGGTATATTGGATTGAACGTTCCAGAATTGAATTCTCTTCAACCCAAAAATAGCAATAATCAAGTGATTATGCGCTGACTGCATTAGGAAATATCTCAACCAACCATAAGAGATGAAACATATTCGTTATGTTTAATTACGTCACGATTCTACACACACCACCTTTTCCGTTGAGGAGACTGTAAGAAATGTTACAGGGCTGAATTCCGAGTCACTCGATTCTTATTGTCAATTCGTGAAGTTCCGGACTGACAAGCGAACAACCCTATTGATTCGGTGACAGGGTTAACTACCCATATTATATAATAAGATGTTTATTGATCTAGCCTCTTTTTAAGAAGACAACCCTTTAACATCTCAAACGGCGCGTTTATGGTCAATTCACGGGTTGTTAATTTCCTTAAATCGTTTTGTGTATTTCGTCCATTACGTAGCAAACTTATCTACTACATACCGACAAAAAAATAAAATAATAGACTCGAACAATACCACGGGTCATCCAGCCACAAAGGCTTGTAAATAGTCTCATGAAACATTTACCGTTATTACGTTGTACTGTCATCTTTCTTGTAATGAAATACCATAGTGTTTGTTACAAATCGAGCATGCAGAACGATATTCACCCAACTACAAAGAGAAATCTCTCTTTTAATCAGCAATAAAAAACTAGATTCCCTGACAAATCGCCATTAGTTGAGTTTAATTGTTGCATTATGTAGGACCACTTTATTCCTCAAGTTATTTTTTTTTGTTTCTTATGATACGTGTTTTTATGCACATAAAAAATCTGGGTTTTTTTTGTATAGTTTACGGTAGTCAAGATAAATGTTATTCCCTTTGATTTATAATTATATATATACAATATAGTCTATTCTTGATTTAAGTGTGGTTATTTATTAGACAATATATCAACTTTGTGAGAACGTTTATCTTATATCACCAAACGAAGAAAAAAAACTACATCAATCCATTCTTTAAAATAAAAATAAATACTTGATGTCCATACGATTTTGAAGTAAACGCGAGTTCTTGAAAAGTAGTGCATCACACTATATCATGACATCTAATAAAAAGAAAATAAACACGAGTTGTTGAAAAGTAGTGCATCACACTATATCATGGCATCCAATAAAAAGAACATAAACAAAATGGATTTATTTTTAACAAAAATATAAATACTATATTTCTACCTCTTTTTAATTTGTGTTGTTCTTTGGTATTTAATCGAGACAGCTAATCCAAGTGCACTCGACAAATCTCGACAGATTCCGGAACCTACATCCACCATATTGGAACTACTTTAAAGGTCCTGGATGAAACATGGCTGCGCCCATGGTGTCTTGGAACTACTTTAAAGGTCCCGGATGAAACCGCCCATGATGTCTTGTTTGTTTGTAATAGCGTCAAGTTTTCTTGTTAAAGTAAACCTGTAGCCGCATCGCAAATGTATGGGCGTATGTACATATCACTTAGTGTCATAGAGCCGAGACTAGATGTAGGGTCCGGAATCTGTCGAGGACGAGGATTGCCGAGTGGATTCTAACGGTGGCAATCATGAGACACATGTAGTGGTGGGTATCGTGTCGATTAAACAGTGGAGTACATATAGCTAAAATAAATGTCTAATGTATATTTAAATTGTTGGGGATCGAGAAGATCCAGGACTCGAAGCAGAAAAACTAGATTAAATTTCGCTAAAAAGAAACCAGTCATCGCCAACAAAAGCAAGAAATGCATACACACTATAGTGCCACAGACGTGAACTTTCCAAAGATTTTATGTGTTGCCTTACAAATACCCACAATCCTTAATGAATAATCCAATTTTAGACCGCCAGCATTCCATTCCCAAAAACGTATGGCAGACGTGTACGAAACTAATAAATATAATGTTTCTCAATAAATACCAACAGACATTCTCGACAGGTGAAAATTGAAATTAACGTCATCGCCATTTGGGTAATTGTTATGGGGGTAATTATTACCAACATTCATCCTCTTAATCATTTTCCCATTTCTTAAAATATCTGTAAAACAACCCGAGTTTATTTATATTTCTAAAACACGAATAAACATTTGATCAATTAGTGTTTTAATTATATAAAATATGATTAGTGTTTGACATTGTGTATTTTAACACATCTATATCTGTGTATTTTGATTGATAGGTGTGTTATTATTTATGTTTAGTTACCATCAGTTACCAGCCTGTCACTGTCTGGGTGGGCTAACTCCATCATGCACGCACACCTCGCGTGTTCAGCTGCTGAAACACACACGACATGTATAAGGTGAAATGAATCGGGTTGATGTTTTTCAACCATTTGTCAAACATTTCTCTGAACACCCATCTACACCAATACCAGTCAGTTGGTATACATAGGTAAATAAAACTGGCCAGATTTGTTGATCATGCTTTACTTCCGGTATAATGATTAACGCAGATCTCCAAGAATAAATGAATACTTCCTAGACAGATGATTAACCACAGGTGATACTGACCATCCTATATTTCATATAAAATACAACCAACCAACACGACACTAACTGGGAGGCAAAATGAATAACTGTGGGACTAAACGCCTCTAACATGACGACTAAACGGTCCTAACTGGTGGATAAAATGACCGAAAACAGGAACTAACCAACACGACTCTAAATGGGAGACAGCGCGATTCAAACTGTGGGACAAAACAATCCTAATTTATTAAAACAATAATAATGTCATTTAAGTCACTAATCAATATCATCCTCATGTTTTCCAATACAAGCATTATTCATTACACTAGTTCCATAAATTAATTAATTGGTAATGACATAAGGGGGCACGTTATTGTTTAGAAATTTCTTGTCATTCGGATTAGGGAGCCCCGCATATTAGCCTTAACTGTGAACTATGAATCTATGCACTATTGCCAATATGAAGGACATGTTTGCACGCTAGAAGATTAAAAATCATTTTCCTACGCAGTGCTTAGTGTAGGATATTCGATGATTAAAAAGGAACTTGGATTATGTTATTAATAAAGCGTGTGTGAACATGTACCAGTACACACATAAATACCCTATACATGAAACTACAACACAATATTGGGAACAATAAACAAATCATTACATTTGCTTGCCTCGAGACATAACAATTTCTTAAACAATTGAAAATCTAACACTGACAGTTACGTAATTGAATACCAGACTTAATGTTTCAAACTTTGAAATGTTCTACAAACAAAGCGCATACAAGCCGAGTCGTTCAATATTTGGAAAAGGATCTCAATTAAAAAATGAATTTAAATTGAACGGTTAAACACAGTAACTGTGTAAATCAACAACGGCTTGTAAAATACTGAACGATCTAGGGGAAGAGCGTTAATCATCACTTATACTTGAAAGAAGTTATCGATGAATTAAACGGAAAGCTTTTAAATAAAACAAATAAAGGGTGACAGTCTGTGCTAATGTAGCTGCCAACATTACAAGATGGCTTCCTGATGATTGGCATCTGCGATATTGACAGAATAAGCGAAGCTGACAACTTCAATCTGCCCATCAAAATTCACAAATTGAGCAACGTCAGTCAGCAGAAAGAAAAGAGTCAGTTGTAGTTTTGATGTTCAAGAGATGGGTTAACAAGGATTACACAGTCCATACATCAAACTTTTAATTGCACATCCTACACTGTCTAATATATACAACCGCCAATCTGATAACATAAATCATGAGAGCCTATAGTTTCCTTCATATATTACTTGAAGTATAGGCTTAAGCAAAGACAAAATCCCTGCCTTGGTTGGTTATTTAAGTATACATATCAATTGTTTAAGTTTATTCATTTGCAACTAAACCATTATTGTGGACATGCAGCTTCTTTTATTGCAAAATCAACAAAATGCCGTTTGCGCTCCTATACTTTTGATGTACATTTTAATGATTTATAGTTATTTATTTTATGTCTAATCACCTTTAGGAAAATATAAAACGTGGAACAAATCTTTAATTAAAATCAAGTAACCAAAATAGAAATGGAAGCGTTACGGTGGATTTGACATGGTATTCCTGAGGCAACCCTCAGCCCAGCAGGTCCTACACAAGGATCGGCTGGTCTGATATCTGTTTCAGAGCTTGGTACAGGAAGACGCTTTTACGTTACTTAATAGAATAAAATAGGATAAAAAGATCACCATGAATGAATATTTGAATAGATAATATGCAGAAAAATGATATTATGTACAAAAGTTGTAGGCGTATCTCTAGAGTACTCGGAGATATAATACATTCTTTTAGAAACAATTTCCACAAAGTGGGATTCTGGCTGCATTTATATATCATATTGTCTCCCAGCCAACACAATCAATTATCAAAATAATTGATAAGTATAAAATATCTGGCACACGATAGCTAGTGAAGATAAGGCATATATATAAATTACAGCACGGAGAAAATAGACAGTTTGGATTTGAAAGTAAATGCATCATTGTAGCGAACTGCCAAAATGACAATCTAAGTGATGGATGGTGTAATTTATAAATGGTAACTACAATCTAACGTGAAAACTATCTTTACTTTGATTATTTTTGGTTTTTATTTTCTGGTGTTACCTACATCTGTTTATTTTTACACGTGAATCTGAAGAAAATAAATCTAGACTGCTGTTTCACAGGGCAAACGATGGGGTGGCTTAAAATTCCTGGAGATTTTAAGCCTGGGGTGTGTGAGGTGCGCTCGGACGGCAAGAGATGATGTAGCTTGAAATTCCTGGAAAGTTTCAGCTAAGAAAGTGTGGCGTTTACATCGACTATGAGCTAGTCAGTTTAACCATACTGGCCAATGATTACGAATTATTGGTAAGATGTTTTCATTCATTACACTTGGGTATATGGCACAGCTTGCGGTTATTTCCCCGAAAGGCTGACGGCAGCGGCATGCGCGAAGACGGATAACTAAGCTGAAACCACCAATTCGGTTTACTAAGTCAGGAAAGTTACGCTAGATTAACGATGTTAAGACACCTCGACACTCAACAGCAGGTGAATTTAAGACACTTTGTTGTCCCATGTTTGCGTTCGGGCCGCAATGGAACAGTACTTCATCCCGCCAATATGACACTAGAGACTAGTGGTAAGCGTCAATGGACCCTCCACTAGAAAAATATACCGGATTCTCGCCTTACCCTGGTATAGGCCGAGAACAATCTCGGGATTTTACGAGAATGGTACGCACGTCTCGCAGACAGTGCCTTTCGGGCTGACAAGTACGGTGCTGGATAGTCGTTCGGATGTTGCGAAAAACCTCCCAGGCATTGCACCAGTGACAATATAAACAATAATAACACTGTCGCAAACTAGAGTAACAATTTTGTTGACGAGACCTCCAACTTCATTCCTGTATATCGCCATGATCTAAAGGCCAAGATGTAACGAACGATACTATTATGATCCAAACCATTAAAATGACGTTCATTCTGGTGTGGGATATTTTATTATTCAGTTGATGCCAATCAGGTTGAGATACATAGGTATTTCATTTTTGACGTCCCTGACCAAACCAGAATTAGACATTGACAGTTAGCAACGGTTGCAAGAAGACTAGCAGATCATTACAACAAATTAAATACAAAGTTTTGGTGGATTGTCGACATTTTAAGCACACAATCGAGGTATATGAATATAAAGCTCGACCAGTACTGATCACGCCTGTAATGCGTCCTTTAACAACCCAGTCGGGGCAAGACAGGAGGACGTTAAACCCCGTTTCATTTTAAAAGAGACAATGCTTATATTGGAGAGCTTAGAATTGTTTTTAAAGTTGATCCGAGTACCTATTGTCATTATCTACAATTGGTTGGAATACTAACTTTAACAGTCTTAACAAGTATGGTATGTCACTCGCTGGTTATGTTATTCAAATGTGGCACCCACTAAAAGAATACATTCCCGAAGTTATAGATTGTTGTTCACAATAACAGGTGTCAGAGCTATCATATAATTATAAGGGATATACAATGTAACTGAAATATATATAAACTTCACGTGATAACATACTTAGTTACTTAACTTAAAACATCATATTATGTTTACAATAACATATCCTGTGCATAGATAGACCTGTTCCGGGACGTGCTCTAGTACCTTCTACGTCAATAACCCAGAACAATGGCTGATTGAAATATGTTATGTGTCAGTCAAAAGGATGACTGAGGTGAAAGCAAATTGGTAAAAGCCTTTGCCAGTTTCTACATAATCCGGCCATTGTCTTCATTTCGTTAGCCTCAGCAAGTACAGAAGAGAGTCTAATTGGGCTAATATGGTAGGGTTTAGTCGCTTCTCACCAGGCTGTCATTTCCCCTTTCTCATCCAGTGTAATTAAGAGGCGAGCGGTAGAGTTAACTAGAGACTTACAGTAGCCTGATACTACATCAACACGTGATTGGAGACTGAATACAAGCCATGGCTGCCATGGCTACAAGCTACAATTTAATTCTTTCACGCTTGTATTGTGGGTATTAGTAGAATTATGATAAAACTCCTTGTGAACCTAATACATCACGCTCGCTGGTCACTGACTGTCAAATCAAATCAACGTACTCTCCACCACGCAGTGATGTTCCAATCGCCCTGTTGTCATTACAGCCAATTGTGTTAAATTTCCGTTATCTTGCCCATCAACGCAGCTTGAAACTTGCTAGCGGATAAAAAGGACGTGACACAAATGTTCCTAATTTGATCTCCTTAGTCGCCAGTGATGTCATTTTCCCACCTTTCATAATAAACGCATAACCGCATAATTTCCGACATCTTTTTTTATCGATGTTTTCAGTATTAACCACTACACATTAAGAAAGAGACGTCAAAAAATGACTGGCTTATAAGCCCTAGGATGAAACTTGCTCATGGCTGTGTTTAGTAATGCTGAATGGCATTGTAAAACATTAGGACTAAACTATGAATGGGTTATGGAAATGTTTTGGAATTCGTAATGTTCGCTGATAAACATGGTTGGTCTGAAAATTAATTTTAGGAGCAAAACATGAGAATACGTTTCCCATTGAAATGTAGTTGGGTTTAACGCCCGACTTTCTGCACCAGCTGGGCTAAGGAAAACGGGTATACCCAATGCAAGGAGACAACGTGTACCTGGACAAATATATATTGGTATATTTTTTTTGTGGAAAACCATGAGTCGTGGTTCTGCTCTACAGTAGCGCAGTACACTAACCAGGAGATTAATCTGAGTTTAATCCTGATGTTTTCCAAGAATTGGATTTTCAAACCTAGTTTCCCCATATCGATGGTACACGGAAAATATGGGCGGTAGGACGAAAACCCGAACTTCACCCATGTACGCGTTGGCGTAAGAGCGTACGCAAAAAGACCCCTGACAGTTGTAAATTCGATGAAAAATAGATGAATGTCCGTCTTCATTAGCCCGGTCAATAGACCATATCAATTAATTGCATTTCTGAAGGTCGTGGTCACCTTGTCTTTTATCGTAACAATCACTGTTTCTTTTATTATACCCATCCAGTACTTTGAGGGGGGTTTAAAGATTGTAAATCTAAATGATGAAAGTAACGAAGTGGGTGGTTTCGTGAAAATGGAATTCTTATAATTTTGATGTCAGAGTGATATGAAAACAATACGATGCGGTGATTTAACACTCGATCTTATTGAGGTGGATCGGTGAGATATCCACTTGGATTTACATCAAAGTAAGTGGATCGGATACGATCGATTCTTATCGCCATTCTTAAATCTGTTAGTAAAGACACACTGTGTTGTTATCATCTCATATCACACCCCACCTGTCAATCATCTTACCTCCAAGTGTCAAGTCGTTACCTTTGATCTCCGTGGGGGTCACAAATAAGACAGTACACCGTGAATAAATGCAGTGGGAAGGGGTACAATAGCAGCTCCGAGGCTTACGGGAACAATAGCATTGACTTAATAAGTGGTATGTAAGCGACCCCTGTCTCGTTCCAAGACGTTTGTTTTTGACGTCTACCAACTGTGGACATTTTTATAATCAACGTTCTAATAACCCCGTCATACCGCCTGTCCGCGAACGCTGGGATTCATGCGCAATTTTAATGACAAGTCTGGCTGCATCCGGTCCTTGGTAACCGTCATTATTTATTTCCTACTGTGAAAAGCGACTATAAATTATTACAGTAAACTTGGCTAATATGATCTGTTTTATATTTCTCGTCTTTGAAGTCTCTATGAAATTATTAACCATAAAAGATAAATGGACACTGATAATTCCCAGCCAGTAGACATAATAAACTGGGTATTTTCAATCTTTGACAACATGCAGTGAACTGGTCTACATAGGAAAGATTTATTGCACATTCAATAACCTATTTGAAGTTAATAAAAACAAGCTTGCTGAGTGGTGCTTTATCTCTTTAATGTTCACGTTGATATGTATTTTTATTACTCGTTCCTTATTGGAATATTTAATTTATAAGATACGGGGGGCGTGGTTCAACCATAAAACACAAATTCCTAATTTTCAGGACAATGATAATAGGTTTTTTATTTGATAACTTTGGTCAAATTAATTTTATTCGAGTTAATTATAATATAGTTTGTTAAGAGAACAAATTCATTATTGATTTTAATTTCCGTGTGATATTCAAAATGAAGAACGTGGTTCTTAATTAACATTTTGAATGAAACTAACGCCAGTCGAGTTGTAACGTGGTTGCAGAATGATTTGTATTTTGAATTGTAGTTACGTTGTATTATTTCACCATCTTTCATTATCTGTGTAATACGTCACCCAAGTTGACCTCATGCCAAATAAACAACTGCGATAGACGACGGGCACCTCGTTATCAGCGCCCTCTACTGGCCAAACAGTGTAATATATGACCTCTGATATGCGAACTGCAAGATATTAGGCCCATAACTCAACCGCCATCTTGATTTATTGTATATACCAGGCGTTGCCAGTGACCCCAGTGACCCCGTATCTGGTGTAAAGAGCATGAGTCAAGATATAAGACAAGTTGTTGAACATGTTTTGTTCTCGGGTTATAGGTTAGATAAAATGCATTTAGTCAACTATCTTATGACGTAAAAGTACGAAACGTCGGCTACAACTTTAATATTTAACGATGTGAAGCTCCAAAGTCGGGGTTAATGGTAACATTACATATAAAGGAGTATTGTTGTCTCCATTCATAATTTATTATAATTTAATCAAAATATCGTATGTTACAAAAGTTGCAAGGTGAAAGAGGTCTAGGAAGTGTTTGATAACAAAATAATGGAAATATTTTACATAATGTAAAAATAAAAGAATGATTAATGTTCTATTCTAGTTGCACAATCAACACGGTGTCATGTATTCTATGCAACAAGAATATTTTGACAGGTATTTGTACATTTAAGAAAATGAAATAAGTGATATGTCATTTATAGTTAAATTTCAAACAAAAAAATGGCGTTCTTTTGTGTTGCAGTCACGATAACTGGTTTCGAAAATATATTTTAACTTCAGTGTAAGATTTTGATAAATTTTGACAGTACAGATCTTGACATTTATGAAATATTGGAATTCCAGGGTTCTAAGCGTCGTAATTTTCCAGAAAATACTACATATTATGTTTATTTCAAAATGACCGAAATATTGTGTTGACGAAGTTAAACCACATTTCATTATGGTATAAAGAAACCCAGCGTTTATATTAACTTTAAAGATGCATTATGTACGATTTAGATAGAGAACTGGTCGTGCTTATTATTACAGTTTCAAAATAGATAGTGAAATATGAATATATTCAAAATTTTAGTCATATTATCTATTTCTGAGCTGAGCGAAGTTTTCATTCTTTGACATGTTCACAATGTAGTCTCAATTTGAGGCCAAAAAGAAAGGCCCGCAACAGACAAATTTAGCTCTTACATAATGCATCGTTGATGGCAAATTAATTTGCACCTATTTTACAATGTTCAGAAAGTTAAAAGAAAATGTACTGCATCACCAATATAACTGTCTTAGCTGTTATAAATTTGTAAATGATGGCGATAAAACAAAAAAGACGTTTGAATGTAGGGGAAGCATAACAGTCTCGTGTTTTTTTTATTGGAGAGATTTATCTTTTCTTCAAGTTATCAAGTTTAACTGGTACATACAGACTATCTTGTCCACGTGGGCTAAATATTTTATCAAAAATAACTTCACAGTTCGATTCTGTTCAACGATTCGAGGTTTCCAGCTAAAGTAGTAACTTACTCGGTAGGCTATACTTGGATATACACAATGACTGAATTGTTTACCTGCCAAGATCTCAGGGAATAAACGGGGTTTGATATCCTACGTTTATGCCCGAATTAAGTTAATGAAGACGGCCATATACCACGAACATGTAGTTGCTAGTGGGGAAACATTTAGCGGACAGCGAATTTCAATCGTCAATGACGTCATCCCTCCCAACCGTTATTAATTGACATGCAAAATGCTATAACGATTGTCGTTCAACAGTAGTATTTTAACTTTTGGGGATCGTCAAATTCATTCAAATTTGGTTCTTGAAATAAAATTAGTCTAAAAAGTGTGATCAAGTATTATTATAAGAGAAGGGTGTTGAAAACTAACATTTCTTTGGTTAGGTGAAACGACTTCAAGCATATATTAAGAGATCGTCAATATTTTCTGAGAGACTGTAGAATCGTTGAGTAAGACAAATGTCGGCTACATCTATCATCGTGGGAGTTTGAGTTGAGATGAAAATGGTTATTCATTGTGACTTGTTGATGGGTAATATATATTTTAGGCATGATATACACTCCCAGGAATAGTCATTAAGTTTCTTGAAAAACTTTCCAACGTGTGAAAAGATTTTTGGGGAGACGTCGAGGAAGAGAAATTGCATCTGTCATGATTAAAACTGAAGCAACAGCATGTCGAAAGAGTCGGCACCATTGATTGATGATAAAAGGAAACCTGAAGAAAAACTAATTATCCCTTTCTTTTGATAAAGATTCCGTGTCTGTTGCAAATTGTCAGAAATATGTCGAGCGATGACAAGTGTTATCCAGAACGGGGTGCCTGGCCATGTTTTCTTGCACCCAAAAACTCTATATCATTCGACAGCTATAATTTATCCCTAATAATTGCCCACCATTCTTGACAAGATAAGATAATGGTGCAAAAATAAACGCCAGTTGATTTCAATAGGTACAATCACCATCTTATCTGATACCAACTCCATTATTCTCGTTTACATCTCCTAACAACTGTGAACTCTGTTTAACGTATTTTAAAGGTTCGAGAACATACCTTATCTACCCTTGGTAAGGACTGAAGTATGGATGTATGAGGTCGTAGTATCGTTCATCGTAATACTATAGCCCCCCCCCCCACCCCATCTATTCACCAGGTCACCCACAAACACACTTATAATGACTCATCATATCTCAGCTGATTGTGTGAAGTGTTATCTCCCTGTATTTGCTATTGGTGGTTACCAAGTTCCTATAAGTAGCGTAAAATTAATAGTGCACAGTTTCTGACGGCTCGAGTTATATCTGAGAAGGATTGTTTTATGTTCACTGGAACACTGGTGGAGCTCATTTTTCGTACCTTCCAGACCACTGCACACTTTTCCAGCCAGACCCAAGTCAGGTCTACTTCACTGAGAAATTGGTGTGCATACACGTGCACAGACAAATCTGCCTATTGCAGGTCTTTCTTTAGACCTGAAATGTTTTCTAAAGTACTAATTAAACATTAATTAACTGAAGCAGGCCTTAATCAACTCTCGATGGCATCAGTTTTCCACGATATTAAATAGATTGAAACAGTTCAGCGATACTTTGATTTAATCAAATAATTATGAAGAAACGAGACATAGCTTCGATCAACCAGGTAGGCGGTTGAAATTATTGCACACGTCTGTCAAACCTTCAGTGGCTAATTATATTCGTTTGCAACAGAGTAATTTGAATGAAATTTTCAAATTATTCATTTTACATTATCTTCTTTCTAACTATTATAGCAAGAATGGGCATTTCTTTATCTAAATCTTACATAATGTATCTTTAATCTTTTTTCGTGATTAAGAATAACATTGTCCTTCTAAATTTATAGGTTTAATTCTTTTAGAATGAGACCGACGTGATTCTGAAAACAAAACGTTAAGAAGACTTAAATTATTAAAACTGTCATTACAGCTTCTGTGGATTTGTGAGAAATAAAAAAAAATCTTTTGTAACTAATGCCAGTAAATCATGTTTCAACAATGGAAGAGAAAAAAAACCTCACCCACACGAAGTAGCGGACGGAAAGACAAAACAATAATAACGTCTTTTGTCTTGTTACATTAAAACATTAATAAAAGGCAGTGTAACAGTATCCGCCTTGTTATTTGACAGATTGACTAATTGAACGGGCTGTCTAATTAATATAAAACAATACATCTTGTTCATATGTCTGTCGTATTTTATGTGGAAACTAGTTTGTAACGTGACACGGCCATGTTGCTAGTAGATGATGGACGGTTATTAACAGAACCATTGTCAAATACAATAAACAAACACACTTAAATGGTGGAAGAGGTTCGTGTAAGATGTTAAGAAAGTCAGGTCGACTCATCATTCATGTTTTTATGTATAGAGAGCCTCCGAATACAGTTGCTGCGTTTAATTTCCAGATTTTGGATTTAGACAGTGTTCCAGATAACGTGTCCTTTGCATCAATGCGATACTCCAATTTTACTGAAACAGTTACACATTTACAGTTATATTTCTGGATACTTTTCACAAAAATTAAGATCATTGTATGGCGTGCTATGGAGAATTCATGTTTTTATGGCAAGTCACGTGGATTGGGCGACCTAATATACGCTCCCATTCGATATTATTTTGTGAAGTTTTCCAAACAGTAATTAAAACGTAGCAATGAATAAAAAAAAACAACGAAAAAAGGCGTGAAATATATTAAGGTTGACCAATTTGACTTTGAGGCCAACATTATAATATGCTGACGATCATAAAATATTAGTATTTTAATATAATCTCTTTAATAATGATAGACAGTTTTGATCCATAATTAAAACACATGTTCTTAATTGTTTAAGAAATCAACACTAAAAAAGTGGGACGTTAAACCCCATTTCATTCATTTCCTGTTTTAGAACTTATATATTCTCTATCACTAACTATAGATGCCTTAATAGGTTAATATTCCCATTATCATAACATCTGCAGTATGGTCAAATACAATTATTGTAATTAGTATGTATTTACAAGACGCCTGGGCGTATTCATTTGTATTATTTTGAATGTGTTTTTCTCTCTCTAAAAACAAACTCCTGATGAAAGCGTCGAGAATCTATGACGTCACTGAATGTTTTTATGAGTATTTCGTTCCCTAACCAATTTATTTGCGTCTATATTCGCACATTTATTTGATTTACATCCCACCTTATAATTCTTCTCGCTTTTTACTATTTAATGTATTTATTATTCTAACTATTAGACACATTAAGCTAAATATGAGTTATTACAACTGCTGACCTATACGACCGAGTCTTATTATATTTGGTGTTTACGTTCGATATAATATATAGATAAATAGCCTGGAATAAGACCTGTTGATATTTCTTACAGATAAGTGTCTAATATGATAATAAAATGGAATGGTGAAACTTTGATCTAGGAAGCTATGGCGACAAAGTTCTGTGTTTTATATTAGAGTTTGACCGGAGAGTTGAACCCAAGTCATGAATCAGTCATATTTAATAAGTTGAGAAATGTGATGGATTAGCCTCGTCAATTTTTAGATATATCACAACGAATTACATACATATTACTGGAAGAGCAATGACATGCTAATTGTATTCCCCTGTCAATAATAGGTATTATATCATAGAAATCTACATGTTCAAATTCACATAATTTAAATAACACGTTTAATGTCACTCAAGGTGAAATCTACAGAATAACTGAAATAACTCGACCAATGCCCGGGACATCTACATGATTGTAATGTACACGAATTAGATAGCTCTGATCATCGTTCATACTAATTAGTCTTTTATACACTCACAGGGAAATGTGGGTGTATATTGTCGTCGCCTACGTCCGTACGCCCCCCCCCCCCCGACTTGTCCTTCGTTAACAATTTCCTGCAAACCCTCTACAAGCTACATTCATTATATGATCCTTTTAAATTTTTATATATTGTTTACATTACTGAAGCGAAGAAGCTTATTCAAGTTCGACAATTTCCTTTCATTACGTTTAGAGTTGTAAAAGAGTAACACGAAGAAGACCGAAATTTCAGCGATTTCCGTTTATCACTTCTAGAGTTATGGCCCTTGTTCTATTTTGTTGAAACCCGTGAACGCTCTATCGAAAACATTTATCGTCCGATCTGCATGCAATTTATACACATTACTTATATTAGTAAAACAAAGAAGTCTACTGAATTTCCGCGATTTCTGCTAATTACTTCTAGAGTTATGGCCCTTGTTTCACTTCACTTATCGACAACATTTATCGTCCGATCTGTATGCAATTTATATGCATTGCTTATATTAGTAAAGCAAAGAAGTCTACTGAATTTCCGCGATTTCTGCTAATTACTTCTAAAGTTATGGCCCTTGTTTCACTTAGCTGAACCTTGTAAACGCTCGCAGGACTGAAGTCATCACCCGATCTGTATCAGATACAATTTTCTTTTCAGATTAGTAAAACGAAGAAGCCTATAGAATTTCAGCAATTTCCGTATATATCTTCTAAAGTTATAGCCCCTGTTTTAGACAACAAAGGTTATCATTTGATCTGTTTGAACTTGACATCAGTGTATTGTAAATGCATTCTTTACCTAAAAAAGAATAAATATTCGACAATCTTTCTCCACTGTCGGACGATTTAGCTGCCGTGAGTGTATGCTTTGTTGTCTGGCAACCTATCTTTAAGACAGTCTCTTCGATATTGACATAAATCATTTCCAAAACTGTTTTATTTATTTATGGAGTCACGGTTTATGGAGAATTGCGCGGGTTCACTAACCTAGTGGTTCCCGGGTCGGTGCCGATTTTGGTCATGAAAGTTTCTCGGGATTTCCGGCCTGGTTTCCCCTTCTCCCCTTGTAGAAGGGCAAGAGGTTTGGCTAGCAAATACTTCTAGTCGTAAGAATGAATACGCGTGTATTTGCTGTTATACACGTAAAAGAATTCCACCTTCTGGGAAAAATTTCTCTCGGCAATATCCAGTGTGATGCAGAAACGTGGGCATCCTTTGATTCCATTTCATATGCAATATTCAAAATTTATCTTGGTATTATCCAATTTGATGCAGAAATGTGGAAGGTTGAATATCCTTTGATTCCAGTCCATATCGATATTCAAAATATGATTTTCCAACTGAAAATAGAAACGTAGTCTATCCGATGTAGATGTCTTATCTAACGTCAAACTTTAAAGATGTAATGTGTTCTACTTTTCTGGTTCAGATCAAAATATTGAGCCATTCAGACGTGATCGCAAAGCGACATAATGGAGTTGCATTACTCACATTATTATAAATATGTCAGAACCGCCAGATTCATGATTGTCACCAAATTTATCTAATCTTATCTTATCTAGCCGTAAGTAATAAAACTAACTGTATATCTTCGAAACTTTATTACATATCCTTTACCTAAGGTAAACGATCAAATATAATTAATCAGTTTGAATATGTAGGCCTATTATAGGCCCATGTTTGAGATTCAAAACTAAAATAACACTCACAATGTTTCAAACATCCAATTTTTACTACTTCCGCGCGTTATTTGATAATTGAAAGCGTTAGATGATTTATTGAAATAAATTGGTTTTAATGTCTGATTTATTGGTTATGGAATACTTTGGTTTATTAATTGGAAATATTAAATCATAAAATTAGTTCTTTTCATAATAAACCTTTATCATTCCTGTATATTATGGACAGTAAAGAATGGTGTATGTTTATTTATGAAGGTTATAGAGCAAGTTTCGTATTAATAACTATGTTCTAAAACGTAGTTTCGTATTTTATCACTTCTCTTGTGGATGTTATCTATAAAGATACACATTAGAGAATATTTATTAAAAACGCATACGTTAAAACTCTTCGCTTGTGTGGGTAGACGTTGAAATACAAAAACCTCCTCGCTGCTTCCGAGTAGTTTTTGCTAATTATTGTGATGATGAATGAATGGGGTGATGAAAGAGCATGTCTTTTACTCTGCTGCCACATCTGGCTCCAATCTTTCATAGCTCATAATATTACTAGAAAACTTCAGCCGAGCTTTTACCGACTGACAGCTCACAGACAGGCTGTCGAGATCGCTCAACATGTTAACTAATGTCTATAGTCACCAGTATAGATAAATTATCCTGATAAAAGAAAAGCTTCCCATTTCCATTTTAAAAAAAAAAATATATAATAAACTACATTTTCATGTGCAGCTAAGAAGAATGTGTTGCGAATAGGATGGGTAATTTGTTAGCTATGGCTGTTGGAACTATTATGTATGACTACATTTTCATGTGTAGCCATTCTATAAGAATAATATGTTACGAATAGGATGGGTAATTTGTTAGCTATGGCTGTTGGAACTATTCTGTATGACTATGTAAGATGGATGGCGTGCACGACAACATGCGTGTGGATGTACATACACCTATCCATTCCAGAACTTCACATGATCATGCTTTTTTATATGGTGCCTATTATCAAGAGACATGTTTTGATGACACTGCGTTTGTCCGCCACAGATGTTGATGAACCTTGACTTTCTGTCACGAAATTTTAACTAACATAAAATCCAAATTTGAATAATTTATTTGGATAATATTAGATTGATTATAGTGCTTAGCCAGTCAAAATTGAAGTATCTACGAAAATTTGGATTTTATCTTTGGTTAAGATTTCGAGAAACAGGGCCCTGTTTTTTCATCAGGTTGTTCCAAAGGAATGGTACATCTGACATCATCAGCGAAAGCCCTGTAGTTATTACCGTTGCTGTGTTTCATACTCGGGTTCACAAGTGTTGTGCATATTAGAATACAATTTTGGACAATTCCGTCTTTACAAATCCTCCTTTATTGGTTTTTATTTATAAACAATAGTTTAAATGTAATTGAATCAAATATGTTCAATTTCCAAGGATATGCTTCTTTTTTGATCTTATGAAAGATGTAAAGACCGCGCATTTATTAATATCATTTTGTGTTTGTAATATCAAGTAAAGTAATATTATTAGTATTTATGGATACGAAATGAACCACCATACGTTTGATCAAATGAAAGACATTAATAAAATTTTCGTGTATATGTCAAAAATGCATGGAAAATATAGACAAAATTCCTACAAATTTATCAGATCGTCGTATGTAATTTGTACGTGAAGGCTGGAAGCAGGTCATCCGGTTCAATAAGCCGTTTCATGTGAGCAAATCCTCTGTGGAAGACCTGGTTTGAATTATTAAACTGCTGAGGCTTGTTAATACCCAGATTGAAAATATTATTTTTCTAAATCAAATACAGCTTGGTAGATTTATTCAATATATCTCCAGAAATGTCAAAATCTTAGCATTTCTCGACAATGTAACAACTATATCTTTTCATGGAATCTTATGTATATTCATGTGTTCCTCAAACGTGGAATTCGTAAAATGATCAACCTATAACAATTTACAGACAAAACAAAATGGCTGAAAACGAACACCAGCCGTGTCTTTGAAGTATGGTAGAATATGGAACAAAATATTTTGCAATCATTCATAAATAGTTCAACAATGGCGAACAAAAGCCCTTTGCAACTTGTGTGCTGTGGTTTCATGTCGCACAATCATAACAAAATGGTGAAAACAAAACAAAAGGATGCAAGACAATGCTGGTCTGCATTTCCGACTTGATTTGTTTTTGTTAGTCGGCCATTTTGGATAGTAACAGCATGTCGGCAACGGTTGTTTATATCAGGCCTACATTTATTATAGAGATAAATCTAGTGGGGTAAAGAAATAAATACAGGCACGAGAGACATGTTAGTGTATTTCATATCATCATTGGGCTATCAAAACGATTTACAGCCCTATTCGAGTTAACACACCAAAGACATCAGATATAAACATACGTCTAAATGTGATATATATTATTTTCAGAAGTATATCGTAAAGTCAAGTCTCGTCCTCCGTCTTGCTTTGATCTCGATGTTTTCAGGAACAGTACACCTTCAGCAGATATACACGAAGCAGGGTGCTCGACACATGGTGTTTCACAAAATGAGAAAATAAATCGCCAAATTTCCCAGCTTGTATCTGTTCTCTATCATACCAGTTTGTATAGTTGTTAGGTTACCGTGTATAATACTTCACCACGCCAGAATATTTTGGCTAAAGGCTACGTAGAAATATTTATATAAGGTATATGCCACCCAGGTTCGTGAGTGATCTCAGAAAGGAGTAACCTTGATTTGTTTTATTAATCATATTTGATTTACAATATACATGTTTATATATATATAATGGTATAAAAGCTTAAAGTGGCAATATGCCCGTATAATACGGAATAATAAACCGTTAATAATCAGCTCTTAAACCATTTATTATTGAATGTGTATAATAGTATAGAAATTCTAATAAGAAATCCAGTCTTCATTAGCCAACTCGGAGCAGAACAGTAGGACGTTAAACTCCATTTCATTTCATTTCTTATGAGAAATTACCATTTTGTATCTCTCAAGGCGCCTTATACTGTAAACAATGTTATTTTGGTAATCGACCAATTAAAGAATTAGAGTTTTTAAACGTTGAATTTGGAAAGTAGTGAAATTTGTAAGATTCACTGAGTTTAAAGAGTAAGTGTTTTTATAAAATGAGGTTTAACGTCCTACTGTTGTGCTCTGTGTGGACTACTGAAGACGGGTTTTGTACATTAAAATAACAATATTGCTACTAGAAAAAGCAACACACTTTTTTTCTCACGACTAAAATCTCCGAGGGACCTGTTTTAACCAGCTTTACAGCTTGTTCTTATTAGGTAATATACTAATATTAAAGGTTCTTTCTATCGCACAGTGCTTTATCTCGAATACCACAATCTAGATCACTGCACGTGCACGCCCAAAACCAAATAACTACTAGATATACTGTAATTATATTATCTTTTTGATTTTAAAACTAATTTCTGGCATCTGTGTTATGAACTTTTTTCTCAAAAACTTTCGGGTTTAACACAGTGCGTTTTGCCTACTGTTTTAATATATATTTCATTTAAATCCAGTGTCGGTGTCAGGCAGGGCAACTGGTGTACATGTGTTGTTTCTAAACACTTGATCACAAGGTGTCGCTAGTATGTTATTTAAAGCGCGCGCAATGATTACAAATGACATGTTAAGCAGGACTACTGTAGATAACAACAACTCGAACATCTACCAACACAATGCTCATAATCCCCAGCTTGAGACTTCTTGACAACACAGTAATTAATATCAGGCGTTTTATTAGAAATGGATGATGATTTAAAACCCTGTCCTGCCCCCTAACCTTTAAACAAGACTTAGACAACACTATAGTATGTTATTAAATTGATATATCACGTCATTTGTCTATACAGAAATGCGATTTATGTTGAGCATTCGGCAAGTTAGTACGGACTATCTACCATCAAGAATGGTTATTATGACGAGACCTGACTTTGATGCTCGACCGTACTAATGTTAACGGACCGCAACCAGAGCTATATATCATGGGATTAGACAGTTAAAGAGGATGGAACCGGGCGGTACAAAGGCCATGTGACGGTAGATTGAAGCAGCCAAGAGATAAAACAGCCATTTTAAGAGTTATGTTCGAACCCCTATAGTTTACACTTCAATTACAGTACTCATAAAGCGTTGATCTACTACACGCATCCAACACCAGTAATTCTAATTTACTAGATACAATTACCGTACTGAGAGATACATCAAACGAGGGGCCGACAGTCGCCAACACTTAACACATTTCTTTAAAACTCATCAAATTACCCTTGGATTAAACTGTGTAATTGTAAAGGATAAATTGAGGAAATTTCTGCACCTGTGTATAAAGTTGGTCATTAATTGATTCGTTATTTGTAACAACCCTGAGCAACAACGGATGTTCGGTTTCTTCAACAAGCAACTTGAAGTACTGAAACGAACTAACAGATGAAAGTATATTTGGTTTGTCAATGCCGAAATGTTTTATTTAAAATACTACAAGATGAAAGTGTGTTCGTGTTTTACTCATTAAATCATGACGTATAATGGTAAAATTGACATACTTCTAAATCCCCTAACCCTGACATTTGGTAGCTGTTAATTGTATGACCCTACTTCATGAGTCTATCATTTCCCACTAATGGATAACGATTTAAATACGTAAATTGAAATGATGCCTTCCATATTGGCGGTTGTTTAGCCAGTTGACAATAACGACGGGCGGTTCCATGAGTTGATCCATTCTGTAGGGGGCACATATATATATTATGTTCAACTAATCTGAACAATCAGCAAGACCAGCGTTGACGGGTTGTAAATTAGCGCATACTTGATTCTATCATAATGCTGCATGCCAGTGTCTCATGACGAGACACTCCCATCGTCCAGATTGAGAATTCTTGTTCCCCAACAGGGGAGTTATTCCTGGAATCCACACCCGTTTGCTACAGGGACGTCATTCCATTAATGCGTTCCATTTGTTGACAGGATATTAAGAATCCACTCATGTACTAAGCAATCTGGATGGTCAACCCCAAAGAATTTATTACATGATTGCAGGGAATTGTTAAGTTCAGCGAATAAGAAAACACGAATAATTGCCTAACTGTTCATCAAAATAAAGAACACAACACAGAAAATCCAAAAAGTCAAGGTAAACGAGTTGAAGTAGCTTCGTGAACCCAACACATGTCATGAGCCCGTCACATGAACCCATAGCAAATGAGACTCACGATTATGTCTGTCCTAGTGCTGTGTCATTGTTCTTTTTCAGATCAGATATGTATTCCGTGCAGATGTACCGTGATCTGTTTAAAATCCTGATGTTACGTTGTCAGGTATAGTGAAATGTTAGACAAATCACACGTTATATCTCCAGGTGACTCAAATGTCAGTGTTTGTTTTATCACCTTCAAACACAAGGTTACATAGTGGACATGACATTTCTGACAATTCGTACCCTTGTGATTGATGTTTATAATATGACAACGTATACAACATCCCATGCTAATGTATGTTCAACGTGTCACTATGACAAGTATGTCGACAGTAAGTGACACATTGGTGACACAAAACTAACTTATTTATCAATTTCTGTCCTTTAAGGCCATTAATATTCAACATGCTGCAATATTTATAATAACAACCGTCTATAGTAAACCGTGTGTACATGATTCGAATTTCAGAAATGAAATTGAAACAGAATGTGGTTTAACGTCAAACCTTTTTGTGTCGAGTGGGCTAATGAAGACACCACCAATTGTGCTTTAAGAGAATTTTGCTCGGACAGTGGCGCTACGACCACCATTTTCGAATTCCAACTGTCAATGCTTCTTTTACATACACGCCGATGTAACTACTAGACACTTTCTTTGCCAGCCCCTCCGTCCTGCATGACGGACCTTTCTCGGTCAATAACGAGAGAGAATCCCCGCACCTACTGCTTAGCGTTCCAGTGTCTTACTCACTGAACCACCGCAGCTCCTACTTTAAATTCAGACGAAGGCATGTCTCCTTTAAGCTTTTATTCAAATAACCTAAAGGTCGTCCAGTAAGTATATTCTAGAGTTATAAGTAGGTGGGACTAATTAGTCTTGACATTTTGGGTATCTACTGTTGTTGACAACATAAAGACGTGAAAGGTGTTTGACAGGGATGATTCCGCATGGTCGAAACCTTCTAATCAAGTAGGACCTTTTACCTGACGGTTTAATAAGAATGCGTTTAGACCGCGCAAGTGGGAACAGGGGATTTAGATAGTAAATACGAAATAAGATGAAAGCTTTCAAATATCTGGGTAATTTTCCCAAACTTCTATATTATATCAGCTGTTACGTAGCCTCGATTGTCAAAAGTTAAATACAGACATCGGGATGACGTTGCTAATAATACTGCACATGTATGCTAGTCAAAGCTTTATATGTAATCAAGATACAGGCTGCTCAGACCACCCAAGAAGCTAGTTTAAAATTTCTGATTTCAACAGCAAATGTGTTTTCAGTAGACAAAGAATGCCGTCACCATTAATTGTATGTGGTGGTTGACATGGCATTTCAAACGTCCTTTTCCACAGCAAATTGCAAATTATAGCCTCTCTTGGTGATATTTTTCAACTTAGCTTCGCGACGATTGTTGAGATTTTGATGATCGGGGAGAAGGATTTAGTGCTTTTCTTCACCGAGATTTGATATTTATATAGCTTAGCGTACAAATATTGAGCTAAATGTCATTTTTAACATTAAGTACTAATGAGAATATGATATTTCGTCCAAACATTTCTACTCCTTTTTTTCAGAAAATTTAGCGTCATCTGAACAAACGACATGCTTTGAGTGGGATTAGACGCTGTCTTAAAACCACACAAGATGTTATGGTTTCTCGGTAATTAGTTCAAATTCTTTCAGTAAAAAGAAAACAAACTTTAATAAAAAAGAATAATATGAGTTTTTAACAATTATCTGAGAAATAAGAAATAACACAAATATATCTATCCGGATGACAAGAAAGACGGTAAGGCTAAGCTTTTCTACGCCTGGTAAAACACCTTCTTATAATAATTAAGAGGCAATTCGCGGAAATTAAGAAAAGATAAATCGCAAGAAGTAAAATGAAGTCGTGATACAGGAACAAAATAGAAGATATTATATGTAAACTATTTGTCCTTTTCTGGTAATATTAACAAAAGTTGCATAAGTCATTCACCTTTTGATGTTAAAAGTATAATCAGCGAATAATCCAGATTAACTCTTGGCGGATCAGATTAGACGCCATTATAGTAAGCATGTCAAGGTTACGACTTACTGCAGCAATATTTTTAATATAAATGTGTCTGGTAGCTATTTAAAAAGATCTAGGAATGGCGTGTAGTCGTCTTAAGAGTGTTTGCTTGAGGGTGTAATGATTGGACTACAAGGAAGGGAAGTGGGGGTAGATGGGTGTGGGGGGTAGATAATCTCAAATAATAAAACACTGATAAAATGAAACGATTACTCCATTCTTGCCATTTATTCAAAAGCTAGCTCTCGAGGTCCATCAGCGGATGGACTATTTATTTGGTGGACCGAGTCGTGTGACGTCGATTTTGGGATGGTTGGAGGGGCAGACATTTTGGGTTCTACATGTATGCTTTCTTGCTAACTTTTTCCTGGAATAATAATGACATGACCAATCGTTTTTGGAGAATGTCACTCCTCGGACCATATCACATGCACCACGAGAACGTTCTCTAGAACAGGTGTGGAAGGACATATTACCCATGACCACCAACCTACATCCTTACCACTTCCGGTGACGGTCGGACCGTGGCTGCCTGGAGGCATGTAACCCATGCGTCAGTTTGCGTCACAAACGCACCCCATAAAGACACGTGTATCGAGGAAAGGGTATTTTTCCTGGAAAATGTTTAATACGAATGCAATGAATTGAATTACATCAGCCAAAGGATGTTTGACACGGAGGTCTCCATTTGGTACGTGGTTGTATCAATCAAACATAGCAATTTAAATGTAACATAGCTCTCTTTAATAACGTCTTCAACTGTTAGTCATGGAGGTAACTGTTATCGGCTGTTTAACCCAATAATAAACTTAGTAATTGTCTGAATTCTTGGAATTCTTTATACTTCATCCCACAAGATTGCACCATGTCCCTATTTCTTTTGTTTACGATTTCACCTTAGTCCGGTTTAGTTCATAAACCATTGAAGCAGTAATGTTGTAGATAGACATACATGTAGATGTGCACCTATTCTTTAACCACCTTGCTTTAGAAAAAAACACAAATTGGTAAATTTGATTGATTCCAGGTTTGATTTGAGATATTAATAGACTTTAGTCCCGAAATGACCTAGTTTGTGTCGAGTGAACGTTAAACCCCATTTCTCTCTCTCACTATTAAAAGACTTCAGGGCATGGACACATTGTGTGTGATACAAAACTCCCTGCTAACCCCTCCCAACAATTCATCTTATTTAGTCACATTTGTGCAAGATGAAATTCTGCAGATGTCCAAATTTCTGATTCTGCTCCCAAATAATTAAAAAGAAATAAAAATAAATAAAATTATCTAGATTTAATGGTTTAAATTTTCAAATAGAATTTAATAAAAACTTTTCAAACATATACAAAACATCTCAACTATACATATTATATATCTATAATATATAATTTATATTATTTACTGGGACAGCACCGTTTATTGTCTACATAGATTTCTTCCAGACAAAAAGAGTGTAAATAGTCCTGCATCACATTATTAAATAGCTTTCTTTGTCTCATAAATAATCATTTTATTATATAAATATTTGATTTCAAAAAACACTTTTTAACAAAACAACTCTTCTATGACGTGTAGATAGATGTAAGCTTTAGGTGTAATATGGCACATAACATAGATGATATAGTTAATAAGTAACATCTCAAGGAACAGCGGCTCCTAATCTCGGTCCATACAGAGATGAATAGGGTGGGTAGTAAGCACTCAATGGAGGGAATTGCTGAGCTGATGGTGGAGCAGCTACACTTCCAAGGGGGGACTTGTACGGGTGATAACGGCTAGCCATTAATCCAGGACTTAGACTTGTAGGATAGGCTCTGCGTAAAGCGTTGGGACTAATAGGTGCAGAGCCTCCCAAATGAGCCAAACTTGCAGAAGCGGCTGATAGAGCTGAAGATAAACCCAGTCCATAACCAGCTGGTAAACCCGATTCTATACTCGATGTATGACTTCTTAAATGTTGCATGAGTTCTTCTGAAGAATTAAATCGTTTACCACAATAATCATGTCCTGAAACCCAGTTACAAACATATGGTAGTCCTTGGTGGGCACTTAAAGCACTATGAGGATGAGCATAAAGGGAATGTAAAGGTGAAAGTCCTGCAGCACTAGATGGTAAAGAAGAAAGTTGTGGATAAAACGACAAATGATTTCCAGGGAGTCCCATGCCTTGTGAACCAGCAGCTAGTCCTAATAAAGCTTTTTCGTGAGCACACTGTGAACATCCTGGGGTTGTACAAGTTGCTGAAGTGTGGGATGTTTGAACAGTTAATTGGCAATTTGTACAATATGGATCTTTACACACTGGTACAAGAGTTGTAGCACCTGACGGGGTTCTAACACGAGTATAACTCACATAAGGGTTCATTGAAGCTGCTGCAGCAGCACTGGCTTTTAAAGCGGATTGCTGCGCAGCTGCAGCTGCTGCTGACGCAGCAGACAGTCCTTGTACATGTAGACCCGAATGTGCTAAAAGTTGGGACTGGTAAACAGCAGCAGCTTCTGGTGATATTCCATGTAAAGATAAACCGGGATAACCTAGCGGCGAAGATGCATGTAATCCACTGTACAGAGGGTGGTTGCTTGGTTTAATACTCCCATATGACATACTTGCTTGGGAATATGAAGGTGGAAGCGTTGCAGATTTGCTATGTATAGGAGTCGATGTTGCAATTCTGGAATGATGATCATGAATTTCCTTTTCCCTCGATTGAGACCATGTTGGAGTAGTAACCGGTGAACTTTTACTGCCAGTAGAAACTGGTCGAGAATGTACAATTGGGCTGGGTTCTCTCATCTTTTGATCACGTGTGGGACTATCACAAGTGTCGTTTGGGATTGGAACAAGTGGTGGAATATCCTTAGGGGGAACAGTTCTGAATCCAGGTTTGTCACCTTCTTTGGGGTGTTCTTTCTTCACACTGGGTGAAGTATGCACTTTCTTTTCTAGACTGATTGGTTTGTCTCCTTTTTCGGCATCTTTTCTGTCTTGGGGGACACCGTTAGCTTTGGGTGGAGGTACATCTTTACCAATGCTACTGCACGTCTGGGCCAGAAGCGCCAGTGGACTCTTTTTAACGTCTAACTGAAAAGATAAAATAAAGAGACTAATGAGTAAATGTTCTGTTTCATTGGGCTAATATACACGAATTCAAGTCAGTATGATACAAGCATAAATTAAAAGCCGTGGCAAGTTTTCAGTATGCTTTAAATTATGCATTAAATTCAAAGCCGGGATACTTAACGTTTTAATACGAAGTCGGTATGTTTTAATTCAAAATAGGTTTAACATTTCCTTTCTTGGCATTGTGTATTCGATTTCTGCTAATGACGAGACGCTTATTGGTGATAAATATACTGCCAATAATTATTGATAAAAGTCAATGAGGGCAATCGTTGTTGGACATCATGTAAGTGGATATTTAAACCTTTTATCGACAGTTGCTTATAAAGAATCGATACGCGAATTCTTCTTATTGATTTCTGACAACTAAACGAGCTGATAATTACTACATTGTTAAAGTAAATCAAGGTGACATATCGACGACTTTTCTCGACAAATATCATATCAACGTCTGGTAGAATAGCGAACAATTACGGCTTCGGCAATTTAGTTGAGCGACAATACGGTTGACAAAACCAATGTTATTAAGGAAAGTTGGGCTGTGCGGTGACTCACTCATACTGGTGGCTCTCGTCTATATAAACCTAACGGTCCACGTATATATACAGGTTTCATTTGGTGGTCAGAGTTCAATAATAACCTCGACTACCGTCTTCTCGTGGCGTTTTCTTACTCATTTTCGTCGAAATGTGGCCATTTTGTATATTTGTTAGTCATGAAGAACTTTTAAAGGGGAATATCCGTTAATTGTAGCGAAAGAATGTTTCATAAGATTATTCTCCATCAATGTAAACGCCATTTCGTTTTTAGCTAACGCCCCAAATACATGTACGATAACAATATAAGTATGAAAGAAGTGAACTAGAGCTAAGGGATTTTTGTCACTAACAATGTCAAGTAGAAATGATTTCAATAGGCGATTTATATTAAAGTTATTAAAAATGAGGAACAAAACAAAAAGTTATTTTAAATTCATCAGAATTGTGAAAGCTTCGGGCAAAGTTTAGGTATATCTACGCTAGAAATAGTGAAACTAAAGATTGCCTGATTAATTTTAAACATTGTCGAGTATAACATTGTACTCCATTAATCTAAAAAAAAGATACAGAAGCATCTTTCAATTAAAACAAAACGCAAATTTTGAAACAATATTTTGTATTTTGTAAACAAAAATAGACATAAAAGTACATCGTTAGTAGGGCGTGGGAATCCTACAAACCCGCCATCCAAATATTTTGGATTTGGCAGCGTCCATGACCCTAAATGCCAATGTTACACCATTAAGTAAATATTATATTGTATTTCTACGATAGATTTGCTCATTTCACAACTGACTCATCCATACTTTGACCCTTTTCTGTCAAATTCACATCACAGTTTCATAATACTAGTCTACTGTAATTGTACTTAAAGGCACCTTGAGGTATTTTAGCCTTGGATTGCGCGCCGCTGTGTATGGATTATATATAGACGTGACTCATTGAGAGTCGCTATGAGGGTGCCAGTTCGGCTAGTTAACGTATAGCATTGGTTGAACATTTTCAACTGTTATTGCTGTCGAAATCAAAGAAATTTGAGAAAACTAGTAAGAAAATGTGTACATGGTTGATCTGAAAAAGAAAATTAACCCGAAAGCATGTAGTTTGGAATACGTTTTGGCACAGACTTTATCCGCGTATGAATTACTCCATTCATCTGAAATTAGCCCCTTTTACATCATTAACTAAGGATTGTACCCTTAAAAAGTCTCCAATTCGGGGCTAGAATCTGGCTAGACATTGAATATTTAAGCTATACGTAGTTTGATAAGAAATAACTTACTGTAGTGGGTAATGGATGTAAATAATCCGCATAATGCATATACTGTGAGGAATTCATCGTTGAATAACAGCAAAATAATCCAAACTATGGTTCAAATGAGCATTGGTGTGCAGTACGGTTAATCCAATCCAAGAAACAAGGTAAATTTGAACGAATGTAGGCAATGATTTTAGATCTCAGACGGTAAAGCTCTTTGCGCTATAACAGAACTTCTTCTCTCTCAACAACTGTCATACATATCTCTTCGTACCGAGTGTAGGGCTGATTGAAGCACGCCGCCCAGCGACAAAACATGAGCCGACAACACTTGTAAATTACTTCAAGATGAAACGGTTTTACCGCCTGCCAATGAGATCGTAAATAACGGTCGACACCTCACTGTGATTGGCTGGCTGGCCCGACATGACGTCTCATATAATAAAAACGATTCACGATGAATGATATCTGTTGGGAATTCAACCAATCAGAACGAAGCTTTCTAAATACATGGCAACCATCCAGCCGTCACCTCATGGCCTCGCCATCAATCATCTTGATGACCTAGCTGTCAATCAAGAATGATTTATACCACGACGGGCTGTTAATGTATACTTTGTAAAGAGGCAAATAAAGCGATAAAAAGCTCCGAAGTGGGAGAGCTAACAACGACGCTATTGACTGTATGCCAGCATAGATTAGATTTTCAAGACGGTTTCATGAACCAAGCAGACCGGAGGAAAAAAAAAGATGGCGATCTTTTTGTAATAACACGAGAAAACAGACGGTTCGAAGTCGTTTGTGTTAATCTAATATCAGACGATAGTTAATCGGGATATCTCCCAACTTGAGAATAATGTCATGAGGGCCTAAGTTGCGTTCAAATAATTGTTTGGAACTTTTTGGGTTGGAAACGAACTAAAGGAAGTCTTTTTTTTTTCTACTGGATGTTCTAGTATGTAAGTTGGCTTGTCATGAGTTGTGTTATCTAGGTAAAAAAAAAAGATTTAGCGAGTCTCTCAAACACATGGAGATATACATGTACTCTTTTATATTGGAATTCATTTGAGCCCAGGGAAAAAGGAATGTATCGTGACACTAATGGTCTAATATAAGCTCTGGACTGAGATCAAAGCCGACAGCATATTATTGCAATCCTTATCAATCAATCTAAGCCAAGTAGGGGTGTTTGAAAACAGATTGAGATAGACATGTTGAAAGACCTCGATGCTCAATGTTGACAGACAGGACAATTAGGCGGTAAGATCAAAGAAGTTCTCTACGATCCTTATCTGCTATAATAAACACGGTGGGTAACCAAGCCTTGATGGCTATCTCACATAGGCCGGATGAAGAGATAGAAAACACTTAGTCCTTGATTACACCATTCGACTTTCAATGGTTAAATAATTTATAATCTCCACCTAGAACTCAGTTTGTTAATTTATAGCCAGTGTACGTGTTGTAACTACCCCTCCTTATTCTAAACCCTCTTTCCCTCAGGGGACGTCCAACTCATTGTCTAGGTATACCGGTCATGCCGTTGAGATAATCAGTTGGGTTTGATTTGTGACCTCCCTAATTTATTTCCTCCCGCGTGGTGATTTTACAGACCCCAGTTAACTCCTTGCCTTTCTCTTCTTACAAATCTCACATTGAACAAAGAGAATTTACGAGATTAGTAGAATGTATATAGATTAGATCTAATGACGTGACACGAAGCAGACGACTGATTTACGGACTATTGGTATCCACTAATTGTTAGTGTTGCCAGGTTATACGGGTTAACTATATTTTACGTCTAATGTTCTTGGAATGCGTCACTTTCAGAAATATAATTATGTTGTTGTTGATTGGAGTCGACATTTATAGATAGCGAGCTTAAACAGTGGTGAACTAATAAAGTAGGTTTAAATAAAAAATGTACGTACTGGCGTGCACGCAAAAGAACCCTTAACAGATGGACATTTGTTGTCCAGGCTAAATTCCCCCATAGCTCACTAAGGGGATTGGGTAGCTAAATGGTTAACACGTGCGAGTTGGATCAGATGGTCTGTCATTGAGACTAGTGGCGTGGTTTCGATTCCGAGCTCGTACATGACAAGGAGTAACGGTGTCTGTCCAACTTTCGTGGATGTTTCCAGTTACAGCGATCGGTTTCCCCCCACTGCTAAAGATCCCCACGCGCAAGTGAATTAATGAAATAAAGTAAAGTATGTATGAGTCCCGAATTGACCGAATGGTGTGTTCATCCACATCTAGACAGTATACAGTGTTAATAATTTCAGTGATGCAATCCCTTGGAAACTAACATTTTATTATAAAAGACGAAATAACTGTTCAGTATTTACAAAGATATGGTTAATAACAAATTTGTAAACATTCGCCATTAAAGACAATAAAAATCACATCAAGTCAAAACAAGTCAGTGTCATTTATAATCTTGCTCTAATCTTTTGATGAATAGTATTGTAATCCGATTGAATCCCAGCCATGAGATTATCTACTATATATTTATTTTATTTTCATAGTTAAATGGTAAATAATCAATATGATTATATTTTAACGTGGATTTAGCCGTGTAAAATTGGAGATTTTTTCGGAAAATGGTAATGACAACCGGCGACTCTGTTACCTCATCTCGTTATAAATCCCCCAAAACAATGGAAAAGGGGCTAAATCATGTAGTTCATTTTAGTCAACATTGCATTTGAATCCCAATTTACACGAATCCTGTCGTCTTAAATGGGTTCCAATTGAACACATACATTTGAAAGACAAAATAACCACGATCCACACGTACATGCGGTCACAGAAATTCAGAAAAGCATTCGACTATTCATTTCTTAAACATTAGACGTCCAATCATTTAAACTAATATTCCCTTTCGTAGCGTCGATAGATATAATATTATCGATGTTCACACCCTTCGAAAAATCTCTAAGAGTCATGTTTCGTCATATTCGACTGAATGATTTTCTGGCGATATTCGAACACCTTACCCACTCCCCTCCTCTCTGCCAGTACGTGAAAATGTGTCAGTTCCAGTTTCAGAAAGGAGATTAAGTCGACACTCCCTTTGTTAGAATATTATTGGCAGCGGATTCCAGAATATCATCACTACATTAATGAATGCCAACGTCCTTGGGTATATTATACATGTATAGTACATGTATGATGAAGTAAGTGCACTAGGAAGTTGTTTTGAAGCATGGTGTTGGGCAATAAATCAGGAACTACAGCATCCATAATTCATTGAGATATGTTAGCAGATAATTTATATACGGTATGAGAGAAGGAAACAATACATAAAATTTATGTCTTGTAGAATATTTCGCGAAAGAGTCATGCACGTAGACCATATCTCACTTTGAAAGTGACGCAGGGGACGTGAATGCTGGGTTCTACAGCGACTATTTGTTTAGCACATGACGGAAATAACCGTAATACTGCGAATCCGTTAAATCGGAAGAGTGGTTTACTTAGTAAAGGACGAAAGTCCACATTTCACGAAGAAAAATGCTTTGTCGGTTATCCCGAATCAATGGGTCGATCGAAGATGCCGCTGGCGAATTTATCATATCAAAAGACTCCTTTGTTTGATAATTAGTACAGTTAAATACTAAATAAGATGAATTCATAACCGCGTAGTTTTGATTTTCTATTTCCCAATGAATTATTGAAGATTTCGTAATTGGGTATTCGTTTCACGTCACCGGGTATTCCCCATGCATGACCTATACACGTACAATGGTGTCCCGGGTATTAATTTGTATGACGCAGCATTGATTTAACGTGCTGAACGTCATGAATTAGAAAGCTGGTAAAGAAGCCTGATGGGGGTAAAGAGAGAAGTAGAATGTGAGCCGTTTGATATGAGATACGTCTCACCCTCTGATTGATCCCACGTCTATCAAGTACCGCTCACCCTTCCTACGGCGTTAGTGTCATCTCACCAATGTTCGTTAACATCAAACGATTATTTCTCCGCCATTTTAACATAACTGACAAGCGAGTGCGGGGAGGTAGCAAAGTTTTCACGAGAGTGGTACAGGCGGCGCAATGAGCTATAGCGACCTAGCTCGCCCCCTTCTCAAACTACTGAAAAATGTGCTGTGAAATGACAACCGTGCATGGAGACGTGACCCTAGAGTCTTCACCCAGTTATCACCGTGTAGAGACAACCCGTCAAATGTCGATATTTGATGGAAGGCCGACCCCGAGGTCAACAACACGCTTCTTTCAGGTGCACATGCGCCATCACATGCTATCACCGCAAAGCTTTGATCTCGTGACCTCTGACACCGCCACGAGATTTGAAGAGTTGGGCGATTTAGTTAAACCCTTGGCTTGATGCATTGCTACATTTATACCATGATCGGGATATAATCGGCTAGCTAAACCTAATATTGAAATAGCATCCAGAATAATAAGAGGTTAAGCAACCTTTTAATAATTGAAGATATTATTATGATAAAGTTTCAAATATCAAGTTTAAAGTATAACAACCACGAGCTCTCATGTCTCGGCGCCATATTCTTTATTACTTAGTTTGTATTATGGAGCATACATCAAAGCTAGTGGCTAAATGTCCACCATTTTTTTCAGGTGATATTAAGTGCAAGTAACATCGGTGCAGGGCGTGTGGACACCGCGACCTCACACTATGCCGAATAGCGCCGAACTTCTCAGAACCTAATACCACCGGCCTGTCAATCATGTGAACGTCAAATACCATTTGATTGACACATACCATATTGTCTTTGATCTTTTAGCGGTCTTTACACTCGGGTTCTGTGTTTGAATACCAGTAAAGCCAGGCATAGAACAGGGGCGTGTAATGTAAATACCGCCTGTGTTTATTGTAAATGGGACTGCGAGAAACTTGTGTGGAAGTTGTGCTTGTCTGTGATTATTCGGCATTACCGTGGGCGCCTTGCACCTTTATCTTAAGGGCAACTTTTGGTCTACATCCTGTCGACAAAACCTTGTTCTAAAATGTATTGGAGAGGTGTTGAATGTTAATTAGTATGTTGTTGATTTTTCACAATACGTCTTCAAACATTATTTTCCCAACATTTAATTGCACATATACAGAGAGTCCACGCACTAAAGCTTATCAGGGGGTGGTAACAACACACCAATGCCTTTCTTTAAAAATTCGCCGAAGGGCAACAATACCATTGTAACAGTCACATTTACACCGCTTGAAAAGTGCTGAAAAGGCGCTAGGGGATTTTATAGGGCGTGTCAACAGACCCTTAGGCTAACTCGCTAATGCTGTTTGTTACATATTTAAAGGTGGCATGAGAAATTTAATTAGAGTGAAATGTTGTGTTAAATATTGTAATTTATTTGTGGCTGGAGGTGTATAGGGTTTTGTATAAGGTGATGGTGTCACAACATGCGATGGGTTTACAATGAATACATGTACTTAGATAGTTATTGAGATGTATTAGCACATACATGTTCAGCAGGTGGGCCTTTAATTAACACTTCTACCTGACTACACAGAGCAGGTGAAAAGATTTCTTTAAAAATCAAAATCTGTCATAATCGTCCACCAGATTCGGTTAATCTCAGGATTAAGAGTATTATGTACATGTATTAGCTAAATCCGATCATTATTTATTAATGATGACGATTAAAAATTAATTATGTGATCGACTTGGGTGTTGATTTCATTTGTATGTGATTTCTCAACCTGTAATGTAGTCTGTTACCGCATAATGCTCTAGTAGAACAGAATTCCAATCAGTATGCACTAATTCGAACATCGCAAATTTTTCTTGAATCTCCCCAATCTTATGATCTTAGTATTTTTTAATAAACATGGACTTTTTATTTTGTGTGTTAACCAATTCTAAGGAGACTTCGGACATACACGGACATCTTAATTGTATGTCTTTACCAACTTTCAACCCATGAAGTGTAAATAATTTAATTAAATCAACCTGTCCATAATTTCATAGATAATGTATAGGACGTTAAATCTGTAAAAAACTAAAATTATATGATCTTAGTTGTCAACGATATCACCCTAGTTAGAAGCGGACGTTAAGCCCGACACCAAATCAAGTCAATGAAAGTTTACTGTTAATTACAAAATACTGCAACGGTCATATAGACTACATTTAAGAACTACATTACGATTTTATCAAATCAGACATGTTTCCTGTTTACACATTATTTCTACAAATTATTCTTCCGCTACTCAATACGTCAATGCTATTCACGACCCATCACCATCTCCTCTGCGGATTTTATCTGCCTTTATGTTGAGAATCAACCCTTTCCGTGAATGTTTTTCATTAGTATAGTCATGCTCTCAATAGGGATGTACTATATGAAAACATACTATACATTTTACAATGCACGATGTGTGACCCACGCCCAGGTTCGTACAAAAAGAGAGAAATGGATTTTAACGTACACTCGACACAAACTTGGTTATTTCGGCAATAACATGAAACAATTTTATTTCAATAACTGACTTGCACGTAGGGGTCTGTCGCAGTGAGGGAAACCTCACGACGGGGAGAAATCCCACGAGGTTGGTCAGACGACCCTACTGTTTGTGAAAACCCACGTTTGCGTTAAGTGAAAACTTATTAAGAATCATCAGTGCGTACGACCTGGTTTAAAGTTAGATTATGTACATTTAGTGTTTTCAAAGCGGATGTTGAAGTTAGTAACAAAGTTGTTTGTTGTTCCCATAATACACAGCAACTGACGCTAACCGTAGTCGCCATTGTTGATTCCCTACTTTCATTTATTTTCTGCGTTGTCAATTAATATTAGATAAAGGCCCCGTGTCCACATTTTGTTTGATTGTAGTTGTAGACATTGAAGACTTGCTACGCAACTTTAACAATGATAGAGTAGTAGGCAAATAAAACAAATTACGTGTCGTGAAGTCTCACAAAAACTACAAACGATAAATGTTTTGAAACAAAAACAAACAAGACTATTTTTATGTTTTATGTATGTAGTAACATTTTCTATCAAATTACGGGTTTTAAATATTTATTATTACAATCTACAGACTAATGTTTGTTCACTGTTGTGGAATTCAGAATGAACCGCTCCCACCCAATAAACACCTTAACATGTTAATGTACTTCAATTCAGTAAATTATGTGCAACTACAATTTAAACCCAGGTTTATGTAAACACTGTTTTGTATTTTTGCACATTTAGAATTCTTTTGGCCTGCGAAATGAATATTGCGCATTCCTGTGTTAAAAAAAATGTACGGTGACATCAGCTAGGTTTTTGCTATATATTGGTAACTGGTTAATCAATGTCACCCTGTTGGACGAGATCTTCATTTTTCAAAACAAATTGATTCTGTTTGATCTGTCAGACAGAACATAAACATGCTCGATCTATTTCCTTGAATACTTCAATATAAAAATACAAACTCGACAGTCGTATTTGTTTGTTCAGCAGAAAGCTTATAGAACTGTTTAATTTAACACCGGAAGTTCTACTTACAGTTTCAAAACTCCAAGTCATAACTCAATGAAATCCTAGCCTTGTTGGCAAACAAATGGCGCGGTCACTGCAAGAACTATTCGATATTAAAATATTTAATAACTACTCAACCTAATAGTGTCGCTCAATCGGATCAATATTATTTTAATTTGAGCTAAAGAGCAAGAAGGACGAAAGTATTGACAAATGTGGCCTATGATTGTCGGCCATCTTTGTTTGAAATGAAATGTGGAGGCGAGACATGTTCGCACCAACTGAATGATAAAGGTGTTTTTTTATCGTTGGTGAAATCAATTCTTGCCCGACTAAAAGGTGTAAATGGTTTGTAATGAAGTTATTGTTTTTCTGAAATTTAGCACCGATTGATCAGAGTCTGAGATGATATTGATTTTAAAGATGCTTTGTTTAGTTGTTAAAACACGTTGTAAGCGGTGATTGTTAAGGCCCCCGCACACGAGCCGAAAACTGCGTACGCAAATGGCGCAGCGTCATTTTCGGCTCGTGTGCGGGGGTATTTTCGAGCGCATTTTGACGTTCGCCAAATATCTGTCATGTTTGATATTTTTTGACGCAGCGCCAACTGCGCTCTCGTGTGCGGGTTACTCAGCGCTATTTGCGTTTCATTCGTCGTCAATGCGCATGCGTCATCACTACTGCAAAATGGCGGCACCCAGTGAGTTCGTCAGTGATACAATTTTAGAGGATAAAATCGTCGATTTATGGCAAGAATATCCTTGCCTATATGATACAAAATGCGTAGAACTTCGAGACCGCTGTCATTTTCGGATGAGTGGTGGCCACGTGAACGACACACTTGCCGCAGTAGCTTTCGCGCAGCGTCGTTTTCGGCTCGTGTGCGGACGCCGTATTTCTGCGTCAAATGCGTACGCATCTAGCGCGGCGCTAAATGCGTACGCAAAATGCGCTCGTGTGCGGGGGCCTTAAGACGCGAAGGGTGTGAGTTGAAATGAAATGGCGTTTAACGTCCTACTGTTCTGCTCCGACTGTGGGGGTTCGGTGGTGGAGGTGGATGGCCGAAAGGTTAGCACATGCGCGCTGTATCATTAGGTCTGACATTGAGTCAACTGGTGCGGTTTTGATTCCTGGTTGTACTACGTGGCAAAGGTTAGGGTAGTCTGTCCAACCGTGTGGGTTTCTCTGGTTCATGTGTAAGCCCCGAAATGGCCTGGTTTGTGTCGAGTGGAAGTTAAACCCAATCTCTCTTTCTTTATGTGCACTCCAATGAATGAGTACCCAGTACCTTCGGTGTTCGCATCATCAGCTGCAGTCCTTGTCAATCCTTCAGACATGTAGGACTGACAAGGGGACACCAAGCCGGACAATTTTCAGCCGGTAACGAACCCGCGATCTTCAGGCTAACAAGCTTCGGTGACTCCCATAGTATGAACAGTGATGAAATTAAAATTATTATATTGATTGACGGGTAGATATATTTCAATATTTTAATGATAGTCATCCGGCGTAAATTTCCAGTTCATTGGGTGTGGCACATACAGCGGTAAATTGGAATTGACAATGTACGTTTGGGTGTGGCCCGATAGAAATGTAACTTGGATTTATAATTAATAAGGACTTATATAATGCAGTGTACGTAATAATCCCTTTTGTGATTGATTTTTTTTACCGCAGTACAAAGAAAATGGCCATGAACTATTGCTAAAGACAAGTACACTCCTTCGGTTGATCATTTCGTATTTAAACGTTGTTGTTTTCTAAAAGTATTTCGTCGGGTACTGAATTATTTTAGGGTGTTGGATGGTCTACTGAATATACTTCAAAATTTAGGTTCTACCCCTGAGTGGAGTCGCGTGGTTTCAAACTCAAGAATGCACGTGACCATGAATATGATCGTCTGCCCAACCTCGTGCATTTCCTGTTGGATCTCCTCACTTTGCTAACGATCCCTACGCGTAAGAGTTATTGAAATAAAACTGTACCATATGATATCCTCGAAATGACATAGTTTCTGTCAAGTGGATGTTAAACCCCAACTACCCACAGCTAAATTATTTTCATAGTTGAATACTTTATAACTCGTATGTAGTTACAGACATCTCAGAAAGTTAGATATCCGGTATGTGTTATACAATGAAGATCTTTCAGGAAGGGAAAGACGAAATTACTATACTTGCTCAAGTTATCGTCTTCCGGTTTCAAAAGGTTTTCAACCTACGTCACTCTCTTAGCAGAAGAGATAAGATAATTGGTGATATCGACCAAAAGCTTGATTCGGTGGGAGAATGATATTTGGATACTTGAAGAGTCAAAGGAAACCCCGCGGGGAACTCCCGATGAACTTATCAGCCAACACCGGGAGCGAACCAAACTAGCGAGCCAGGGTCTTACCCATAGACTCACCGTGGCTCCCCAATTATTATTGAGACCGGGTTGTACCATGTATTGTCAGTTGAAAAGAAATGAAATGGGGTTTAACGTCCTTCTGTTCTGCTCCGAACTGGGCTAATGAAGATGGGCATACGCCATACACTGTGCTATGGGGGAAATTGTGCCCGGATAGCCACACTACGACCTACTCTTATATTGAATTCCAACTATCAATGGATATTTTACGTGCACGCCAATGTGTATACGGGATCTCCGTTTTTCGTCCCCTCCGAACCACTAGACAGCTGTCCTTGTCAGGCATCCGTCCTGTATCACTGACAAGGGGGAATCACGCCGGTAAATCTGGTTGAACTTTCTCGGCCAATGCAGTGATCCAACACCGCATTGTCAGTGGACACGGCATTAAAATTGAAGGCACAAATAAAGTTCATATATCTTTGTTTGTTCAGTGCACTCATTTTTTTTATGAAACACCCATACATCATATTAAAATTTATAATTTAACTTTATTACCCTATTTAAAAAAATAAAGTTGTATGTAGAGTATATTAACTAAAACCAATAATGATATTTAGCTATTAGATAAAGAATTTAACTTTGCAGTTAATTTAACATTAACAATAAAACTAGGCAATAAGAACAGATGTTTATGTTATAATTAACAGCTTGTTGTAATAAATGATGGTATATTTATGTCTATTGTAATATTTGTTACGATGTACCGCGTCTGATATTAACCCTGAAAGGTGTATTATAGAGGATTCCCATGAGTGATAACTACCATAATTAAACTATTTTATCTATCATTAACACACAATAGGGTGTTTGTTGATGAATCACCTCTGTCATTAGTTAATTACCTAATTAGGTTCATTAATACCTATATAGTCTATTTGCACTAATTAATGATGTAATCTTGTGTAACTATATACTTATATGGAGTTAACAGTCAATGAAACCCTCAAGGGGCTTTCTCGGCTTGACGGTGGTCATCTTTTAAATTGTCATTAAAGAGGCGATAAGGTCTATTATCATTTATCAAATGAGCATACAGAGGACTTGATACTTACATGTTACTTACAGACCTTACATCATTAAGTATATTATACTTACATTATACATTTACAGACTTCTTTACATAAATATTATACAACAATATGTATTACTTACATGTAGAATCAGTTGGAGACCGGATGTTAACATTCCCGCTGTCACTTGAGTAGGATAAAGGGATTTATACGAAAATGAATTTATCATGGCAAGATCTGCATTCAGTGTATTTTATGGGCGCACTTTGAATTGTGTCTGATCCTTACCTACGTGTTAGTTCTCAAAGAAATACGGTCTAGTAGCAGAACAGAAAAGGGTGAACAAATGTCAGTTTCGAACCAGTTCTGGTTATTGATTTCAGAGTTATTGCCCGTAATCCTATAATCATGCGAACTAATATTTTACTGGGGTTTTTTGTGTGTGCGTTAAGGAGTTGCTGTTCTTGACCCCAAAACATTGTGAAAGATTTAATATCCTTGTGAAACCTCTAGAGATTCAAGATCTTGACGAAAATATTTCCAGATCGGGTGCGGATGATTGTACGTCAGAGTAGATGACCTTTGTCGATTTTGTTGTCCTGGTATACCTTTAAAGGCCATATTAGTTCACACAAATAATCATAAATTCACAGATTTTTATATTTGCATTTCCAAAGATCATAGCCCCTCACCATGCACACCCAAAACAAAAGTAAAAATTATTCTGTCATTAATGTTTGGCATGTTTCTCTGCGATATCATTATCAAGCTTCCATGTCCTCTGGATGTTGATGCAAAATTGTTACGTTTTAAACTTTGTGTATTTACCTACAGTTTAAATACATAAATTCATGTTTTATTGTTACTGATGTAACATATGCCGAGATGTCCGTTTTGAAATGTCAACAATTGGTACGGAAAATGCATTGTGTGGCAAACTATCTTTAATACATGTGCACATAACCAGATATGACTACGGACTGTATATTTTGATATATGATTCTCAATTTTAGATTAAGGGACTGTCACTTCTTATTACTTTCTGGAGAATAAGTTAATTTTCCCATTCAAAACTTCGCATGACAAATTCTTTTATCAATACATTATAATCTGATTTTATGTAAATAGATGCCGATTACAGTAACGGATATTGATTTGAAATCATTCTAAATGACTCGTAGATGGGTTTATTCAAAATTCAAAATAGACAAAGATAGATTCACTGCATACCATATCAATAAGAACTGACAGCTCAGTTAAAATTTGCATGCAGATGCCTTTATCTTGAAAGAAAGATCCCAATTTTGAAGACACGCGTTTAATGCAATATCCCTTTTTATATTAAAAATGAATCGATTGACGATGGTGATATGATGGCAAGATAATTGTGAATTTCCGAAGAGGAAGTGAGTCGGATATGTGTAGTGATGTATCATATTCATACAGAATTTGACAAAACGGCACTTTATTTTCTATGAATTTTTGGGGTCGTCTCTTAAGCTCCGTTTACATAACAAATTTCAAACGTGCCAGGATCGGTTCCGCGAACGGAATGGATAACTTTTTTGTACTGAGAACCGTTCCAATAAGGACCACTGGGGTGAGGTGCTGTCGGAATGGTTGTCAGTACGGCACAGTTAAATTTCTTAATGTAAATGCTATCCGGGTTGAGAACGGTTCTCAGTACAGATTATTGCGCATGTGTCAAATAAACCTTGCCCTCTTGTTCACGCGAGCTTCGATAGTTATGTCTTAATGGCTACTCTAGGGAGGAAAAGAGACATGGGGTTTAACGTCCACTCAACACAAACTAAGTTATTTCGGGATTAACAAAATATGGTTTAATTTTATTTTAATAATTCGCTTGCGCGTAGGGGTCTTTAGCAGTGGGAGGAAACCGGGGACCCGAAGTAAACCCACGAGATTGGACAGGTGACCCTTCTCCTTGTCACGTACAACCGGGAATTCGAAACCAGGCCAGTTGACTCAATGAAAGGCTTTATGTTTGGCCATCAAGCCCAACCACACCCCACACTACCATAGGACTGTTAATTTACTACACTACTTCTTTTCATGAAGAATATATTAATCGTCTAATATCAGTTCAGTATCTACGATCCACACAAATCACACCTTTCTTTCTTTTATGATAAATTATATCAAAATCCTTTAAACTCCAAATTAACAACACTAATATGTTTACTTTTCTTATTCCTTATTAAATCGTCACTGGGCAACCGAGTTATAGTCAAGATTTATCAAGCTTAGATTATGTTTACCAAAACGTCAAAGTTAAGAGAGGTGTGTGACATCATGACAGGCGTTTGATATGTGTTAAAATATAACTAATAAATTCTCGTATTAAGTGATAAGAACACTAATAACTGGACAACCTAACATAATGTCCTCATAAATTATCCCCTTTATCATCCAGGGTTCGTTGTCTCCTTTCTCCAGGCGTTTGATTTATGATTATGATTGGAACAAACGTTCCACTTTTTGAAACAATAATTCGACATTTAGCATGACATTTTAATACTTTATTAAATACTGACGTAGCTGTGTGGTAAATAACAGATAAATCAAAGTTATAAAATAGTCAGTAAATTGTCTTTGTGGTAAATGTGTAAATAATATAATCGCCATAACATTTATCTTCGTTTATGTGGGTTACATACGGACCGTGGGCAGGATATTTATGAACTAAGTTCTGCAGGTCCGACTCTCCACTTCCAATGGTTGTCGTTATTTAGAAGATGGCAGATTTATATAATATTGGAACTATTTCGGGAATATAGGACATTTTCCAGACAACGATCATCTAATGAAATGGAGTTTGACGGGCCAACGAGGACGTACACTAGCAGTGTATCATGGGATGGGGGGAAGTTTGCTTCGACAACGAATTCCATCTGTCAAGGGCTCTTTTAAGTGCACGCTAACGAGAACATGAGTGGACCCTCGTACTTGTTCTTAATCACCAAGAAAACAGCCAGGCCAGAGGAGTGGGAAGGGTGGGGACAATGCTGAGATGATTCGGATACATTGTGCATGGTAATCTGTAAAATTCCATTTTATTTCATTTAATTACAGAACATCGACAGGTTGGTGTCCTAAGGTCCATAGCTGTTCACAGATTCCTATTCATAGACCAGCACCGCGAGGTTTTCAGGTTTATAATAGATTTCAGAGCGAGTAGTGGCTACCTGATATGTCGGAATATGAAGAAGAGTGATGCGTGTTGAATTTAGACAAACAGTGTCCAACTGGACGGGTCCAACTGGACGATCGTCTGCTTAGGGGCCAGGTTAAACAAGAGGGGAGCAACATGTCGTGGCAATTTCAGTGTTTAATGAATCGATTCTGAACCAGACCCAACAACACATTAGACCACACATCCTTCCATAAGAACTGGAAGAATTAGTTCTAACACATGCGTCCTATATTAGATTAAAAATAAATAAAATAAATCCACTTATCTACATGCGTAGTACGCATAATAATTAATATGTATATATCTATTTTTTTATATCTAGATCTGCATAATACATTTTCTAAAAACATATCCAGCAGGAGACTGTATTCTTTTGCAAAGAAACATTTGCGTTATTTTATGAATATTGACAATTTTAGTATGTAAATTATTTTATGCATCCAAAGCAAAGATATTTAACATCTTCAGGATGCATGTCATGGATGCAAAAATAATCTTTATTTATTCATACTTATACGAATATCTTTCATAAATTCATAAAAGAAAAACAAAATAGAATAAAAATGTGTTTATTGTTATTTTTAAAGAACATGTGTAGTGATAGTAAGGTCGTCCAGATGCCACTTTTTAATTTTATATATATGCTCCCCATCTTCACATTGTCAAGTATTCAAACATTCTGCACACAGAAATACATCTACTTCATATACTTCGAGAATACACCTGTGTCCAAAATGGCATATCCAAAATTAGTTTACTGTTTTGTAATGCGGATCTACTCCGTTTCACATCTGTCCTACACACAAAGACAAAATAAACATTTTCAATTTTATTAAATGGCAGCAAAAGAAATAACTAACAAAATTCTCGAAGAATACGTAGTGTTTTCGACTAAAATTATCGATTTAGGACTTAAAATGTCCGTCAACTAGCTTAGTGTCTGTTCTCAGACAAAGCTAACTGAAGCCAGGCAGCTTAAGTTTAGTATGGTATTCGAGGTGTCTTGACGCATTCAACCTTATATATATTTTGATACAGGTACTAAAGTGTTATCAAACGTTTAAGACTTCAACTGTAAATATGATCACATGATATTGTGTATGTCCTTAAATATACCACATTTAAAATGAAACTTGTTATAGGTGAGTTTGTGGCTCTTAGAGAATACATTATCATGAATTAAAGTCAGGCATACCATGATCATTTTCTATGAATATTCTTACACATGTGTTCACCAAGAGACTGTGGTTAGATAGAGAATTAAGTTTCTGTACCTCTCCTGCATTTTACTAACAAAATAGAATTATTTAGGATGTCGATAACAGCTGAATCATAATGTTTGTTTGTATATTTACACAGTATATCAAGTCTGTGCATGCCCACAGATGTTCTATCATAGAGGTGTAAAGCCTAGACTGCATTATCGTCTAATCTAGAGCTATTCCAGTCACAGAAAATAGCCGAGTTAGTACTATACATATATATGTTGGTACATGAATGTAGATAAGTAGATGTGAATAGTTTGTATACGTGTTGGGACTACAGCCAGGTGTTAAATGATCCACACATTAACAATATGTATTATTCATACTGTATATAATGGGATATACTGTCTGTCACGTTCATCTATATAAGTATCTATTTATTCAGCAAATATCACTTGATCATTAAAGTCAATACACGAGGTTAAGTATAGAATTATGATATAGAATCATAATCTAGTCACGTGCTTCATACCGGACATAACCTGGACATCAACGTCCTACTGTGCTGCAGGCCTTCTCTGTTGTAGAATTCCAACTGTCAAATGTTCTTTTACGTACATTAAAGTGTGTACAAGGGATCTCGGTTTTAACTTCTTCGTTCCTGCTCCGCCCGGACGACTAGTCCGTCCACCCTGCTGGATAATGGAAGAGACCAAACAGTCAGGCTACATGTATTGAATACCCATGAAGTTGCATGGTTAGGGTATTGAGTTTGGACCACCAAGTCTTTAATGGAATTATAGGACATTTACACAAATTGTAATCGCTAGATGTTCACAGTGATATAGTCGGTTCACATTGATATAACTAGAATCAAATAGTTACCGACCAGGGTTTACTTACAATTAGAATTTATCTAAACAGACGAAATGGTGGCGCTTCAAATGGGCACGTGATTTTGCACGAATGAATAATGACGGTGTTGAAATATTGTGTCTGTGATTTCTCGCGAGAAACTGGGTACTCTGTGAACATAAAAGAATTGTTGCGTTCACACTGGGTTACCAAACTAGCGATTTGATTGGGATCCTTTTTACACGGAGAAAACTGTCTGAAGTATATGGGTTCGCAAAAAAAAATGTGATTTTTAACTTCAAATGGTAATCTAGTTGTTAACAAGCTCAAATTGGTTGGTATTCGAAGTTCACTTCAAATACTAATCCTCATGTGAACACAACCTAATCCCAATATGAACGAAGACTAAAATGTTCATATCAAAATGAATACGATTAGTATTTTGTTTTAGTACCAATATAAAGTTTGGTCTCTTCGGTGTTTCCTGAGTGTAAATATCGGTCGATTTAAAACACAATTATCTCAAAACAATTATCACTTTTTTTCTTAATTATGCATGTACAGAAATACTGAAAACATTATTTTTGCTTTTAAAAAAATCATCAACCTATTTGTAATTCCACAAAACCGAGGAAGAAAACATCTTAATGAAATTCAAATCTGGTTCTTTTGTTTATGTAAATAAAACGTTAATTTTTGGTTTTACAATTCTAATTGATGTTTACATCGTAAAAAAGGTGCATTTTGCTACACTATGGCGTTTAATGTTATTAAAGACCAGAAAAAATACGAATATTCATCAAACAAAGATAATAATTTCTTTTTTGTTAATTCTTATATGTGCTTTACATAAATTTATTATGCTGACTTATTTAAACCAAGCTGTTAGCCTAGTTTCAATGGCGTGTATCATTTATATTGATTAAAATCCACTAATTACGTCATTTCGGGACTAACGTATGGTAATTATCTTAGCAGGGTTCGTGCTTTTCATTGTACATGGTGGTGTGTATGGTATCCTTGGTATGAACGAGATAACAATGAATGCAACACTGCTCCATCGTCAGGGTAACTAAACCCACGGCCACGTAGGTCACAGATGGACGATCGAGACTTCAACTTTCGATCGTAGAGGATGATCGACACACCAGCAAAGGTAATAGATGCCACAGAAAGAACTGAATTATCGACTGTTACAACAACAACTGACACGTATACAATTATCTACTACTAGCGATTGACCCGGCGTAGCATAATCCCAAAACCGGAAGTGGTGTTCCATCGCCACAAGGGCTGTGCTACTACCCAGTCCTAGCTACCCCTAAACACCAATTTTCAGCCCCAGGACTGCCCTGATGTAGCCGTCAACCCAGACAGACAAACAAACGACATCCACAAATATTAGTCTAGATGTTCGAATATAATGTTCATCTATTTAAACCTAGCGTGTATCTGATATTTCTCAAAGTCTTTTAACACATCCATTATCAAAAGATCTGCAGTTAAACATACACAAATGGTGGTGTTTGTTTTCATCTGTTTCTGGGGGTGCGACCCAATCTTTCTAGTGCATCAACTTAACATCTGGCTGGGGTGTATTAGCCTATATGTTTATGATTTATGTAAGAATTAGTAGAACTTCTTGTTAAGACTGGTTTTATGTGACCCCAGGACTACTGGTTGTCCGTTACTCTTTATTATAACAGGTGATTTAAGACTTTGATCTTCACCGACACTCTCTTAAACTTCCATCATTCTTACATTAAACAATTTGAGATTTCTGGCTATGTTTATAAGTGAGCTTTTCAACGTTCCTTGATGTTATTGATAATGTTGACCAGGTAATGTCCATATTACTTTACCCAACACTTCATCATCTTGAAAATGTCTTAAGATCGTTTGATTCTAAGCCACAGGTGTTCACAAAAATACCTTCAATTTAATCTAATTCCTTGGCAATGGATTCCAAATACAATGTTGTAGTCAGTACAACTGTTGATCGTTTGTATGCAATGAAAATAATTGAATGGTAATCAATTGGCTCTGTGAGAGATGATCGGTGGTTCTACATTGTAAATGAATTTAATATTACATGTCCAGACGAAATCAATTTATCAGAATGATGAGTAATAGACTCCAATGTGACGCTCGGATTTGTCATCAAAACGCCATTTTATGCAATAACATTAACGTAAGTTTTTCAACTAACTTAATGAATGATTCCGGTTCAAATTCGAGGTAACTGTCATTGGGTTGATTTGGGTATTCACTATCTTGGATTGAGTTTCTCGTACATATCATAAATAAAATTTCCGAGACATTCAATCTAATTTTTATCACCATAAAGGCATTTTTCATACATTCTTTGGATTAGCAATTAAATGTTTCAGTTTAACATCACACCCCACCCAACACCCGATCTTTTACCCTATTGTTGAAAACGGGTGTTCTTTGTGCATCACACAAGGATAAGCTCTTTGACCAATGCTTTTATAGTAATGTATTGTTGAATATTACATGTTATTAACACGACCCATTAACAATATGTACACAAATTGTTTTCTTGTTATTTAAGAAACGAGGGTTGCTATTGGAACATACTTCTATAGAAGCTATCAAATATCGGATAGGATTAGAGTTCACATACCGATTTCTGTTCCAGATTAATTGTGTCTATTATGTTCAACGAACACTTGCAGCAGCTTAAGCTGGGATTAGCACTCCAGCTCGTTAACACCATTTGAATAGAATTCCATTAAAACTGAGGCGGATCTGTCAGGCTAGTCTTACAAATCTAATCTGGCTATTTAAAACGAAAGGCGTATATTGGCTTGATTTAATGACCTCGACCAATCTACCTTAAATCTCTTTTAAAACGTGTTGTGAAATCCGATTACAATCGTTGAATTATTGTTCTATTTTCTCACGAATTTATAACACAATTATATCAAGTTTGTATTTGTATTAGAAGAAACTTTACAAGACAGAAATTATACGAATTTCTAGCGAATGTCAATCGAATCGATCGCTATGGGAACACACCAATGTTTTATGTTTTAGTTTTTCTTTGCAGACATTTAAGTTTATATGCAGACATTTTGGAAGTTTAAGACAGTTCCATTTAAGCAGAAGATTTGGGCTTTGTGTTTTATCGCAAAAAGTAACAGTTTTGAATTAAAGACATTAGCGTTGTTAATATAGATATACAACACGTGATCGGCGCATTTCCTATTAGCTTAATAATATCAAGATATGTTTTGTTTTTCCAGGTCTTGCCAAGGGTGGTACATATCTATTGTCAGAATAAAGTGCGGTATTTCATCATTTAACAACAGTTCTATCTATATAGTCTATCTGTATCAGGCAATTCCTTTGAATTGAATAGACAGACAATGCACTCATTCCAAGATCCTATTTTATCTAGTGGAACGGTATCACGCCTGGTCTCAATGTTACCGACATCAAAGCTCTATTAGAAGGGAGAGAAACAAATCTTGAAGAATTCCTGATTGACAAGAACAGTTATTCATGATAATAATGGCTGTTTTTCTACGACCCCAACACAATCCACCTGCTTCGTGAAATTGGTTTCATTAAAATATTTGAATATCCTCTCCAAGTACATTTGTGATATTCGACACGTACCATTTTACATGTCTTTCATTATATCACAGTTTTAAAACAATGTCAATTATTCAAATACATTGTCACTAACCGCAGAGTTATTTAAGATGGCGAATATATACATAACGAGGAGTGATTAGGTCAATATTTGTTTTTAAACCCCGAACACTAAGTCTTTAAGATATCCTAAAAGTCTTAACAATTCCGCTAGGCTGGAAAAACAAACATGGTTATTAGGTCCACTAATATTCGTGCACCGTCCGACCTCCAAAAATGAAATGACTGTGACTTTTAAAGCACTTCCGGCGTTTCTAATTCTATTCCATTTGTGCCACGTGGGTAGAAATTAAATAAGAAACAAATGTTTCAACAACAGGTTTTGTAAAGAATAAATTATTAGAGTCTCGGTATTAAAATGGCGATATCTGGTAACGTCACAATACAATTTCAGGAGTACTACAGTATTACCTATGATATGCCAGCCAACATACCCAATATCAATTTCATCGATTAAGTTAACCATGCTACTCCAAAGATGGGAGGCGGGGGGGGGGGGGGGCAAGTGATCTAAAGTGTGCACTTTGGATCATAAGGTCTGCCATGGGGTCACATACCGTTCAAGTGTTGTTTCGATCTCTACCCGACATGGAATAGAATCGTCTTACTAACCTCAATGTGTTTTTTTTTCCGAGACATCCGACTTCCCTCCGTGTTGCTTAAGACCCCTACGCCCCGATCGAATTATTTAAATACGTATAATATAGCCTACAGCATGTTACAGTCCTAGATTGCCCAATGGACCATCTCTCCTCGTCCTAACAATTTTATTTAAATTGTACTACCAGTAGTAATATTTTGAAGTTTACATTAATTTATATAAATTAACTCTGTCACCTTCAATCGACTGCCTGGCTAGAAAATTATAATTTCTATATTGTTTTACAGATGGTGTCATCTTATTTGTATAATCCCAATTAATTAAATACAAACATTTCGATTTCTAAAGGCGCTAAACCTCTAAATCAATATTCTCATAATAATTGAAATATTCAAACCACGAATCGGAATTCAATATTGGTCCATTTTAATCAATATTGATGTTGTTATCTTGCCGTGAAGATATGGGATACTAATAAACAATATTTAAGACACAATGCACATTTTATAATCAGTAAACGAGTTGATGGTATCAGGTTCCATATGTAATGAACAAAGAAAACCATATCCTAAAAGACATTGCGGAAGCAACTGATTGGTGATTCACAAACGACAAAAGAATAATTGGAAAGGTGAAGAACATACTTAACAGTCGTAAGTAAAAGGCTGTCGTTCAATTTGAAATAACAATAATATTTATAAAATTGAATATAAAACCACTTCATATACGTTTATATTACTTTCATATTGGCCCTACGGCCCATCAAAATACATAGAGTCATACACCCTTTAAGTTTAAAAATTTCATAACCATTCGAACCAAGGACATAGTATATAAACCTAGTACGAAGAAATAAGACATATTCAGTTTAGCTGCTTATACTAGGATGTCTCACGGACATAAAACCACCATTAAAATTCTGTACTGAAGTGGTAATTTTACCCCTGGAGTACCTTTGATTGCATAATCAACTGGGTCTTACTTCAAAGGCCAGAATTGATTAACATCCCGCTAAAAGAAATAAAATATGTACTAATAATGTATATTTTATTTGATATTACTCTTCATAAAGTCTGTCAGAAACATTTTACACCCATTAACAGTTAATCAACCTCGTTTTATCAATCCAACATGTTTAGGCTCTCAGCTAACCAAGACATAAACATTACCGTTACATTTACGAAACCAACGTCCACCAATATCATTACCATATGCGTTTAGGGATATGTATATATTAGTAAATGACCCACAATTCGTTGCGCACAAACACAGACGTACACGCCATGTCAACCATTTTGCTTTTCTTTGATGTGCTTTATACTCGGCACATGTTGCTGCCATTATATACAAATGAGAACTATAAAAATCTTTTGAATAAAGTTAGTTGAATCAGTTTATGGCGGCGTGAAGGCGTAGATAGCCATAATTAATGCTAACCTATTATTTATCACGATTCGATCACTAAAGATGATAAATTTTCGCTTTATATTCTTATTTTTCCACCCCGCTGCGTTACGGCCCATAAAACACCTAATGGTAGTCACACATCAAAAGCGACTTACCGGCCTCGATACGGAGAGAGCAATTCCATTTAGCTTCCATAATGGTATTTAGCTTAGCTTAATTACCTAGAACTTTTCAACCAGTCATGCTAGCTCTTTTTCTAGGGATCATAAAATGTATGTAAAGATTTTAACAGATACATCTCCACAGAGAAAGATATGGGAACGACGCGGGTAGCATGGCCAAGACGTAAACAAATCCTTTACTCTCCAAGTTTTAGATCTCAAAACACAAGTTTCCATTTACAACTTCCGTTTTTATATCATTTAATGAACATTTTATATTTTCTGGAATTTATACTGATTTCTGTTTTTAACGAAGGATTCTGATTCTTTTTAAGAATGGAATTTTAACGTTAAATACGATGGCTTAGAAACGCGTATTCATTGTTAAAGAGTCGAACTATTAATTAGGTATGACAAGTCGTCGGGGCGCACTTCTCATTGGCTTATTGGGAGATTTTCTTTAAATGTTTTACTTTCTCGCAAAGGCAATGATGCACCAATAACCTGTTTAACTTTGACTAAAGAGGATTGAATGAATTCATAATCTCAGCTTTGGTGGTCAATTTGATTCTATGTGTATACCAAAGTCCAGAGTATATGAAGACTAAATACAGATCATCGTGCTATTGGAAGTAACAACGGGGTCAGCGAATTTTACCCCTTACATAACAAAAGCCATAACATCTTTTATCACTCGTCTGAAGTCTCAAATATTTCAGTTATGAATATCTGTCTATTCGATCGTCCAATATATGATATAAAAAGTTGCAAATGGGCTGGGAAATGTGCTAAATAACTATCTCACAAAAAATATTTCTTACACACACCATTTGACCCTAACAACTATTCTAAACCTCTCCACACAACATTCCCCTTATGTAAAGTTATAATATTTAATTTTCTTAAATCATTCTTCATATTCCCTCAAGTTGTAAATAACCCTTCTGTGCAGTAGCCGCTTTGCCAACTCGGTGTTCTTGATTGACAGCACGGCCATAAACTTGATTGATAGCCGCAAATTTGACTGACAGCTGTCGTGTAATTTCATAGCAAATTGCTCATTGGCTAATCTTGCTGCCGCGGTGTGTGATATACAACAATAAAGGCGAGTTGTTCAACCAATGAGAAGGCGCGATACGACATGTTGAAATGTTTATTGACATGGACTTGGCGTTGTTTGGTACATTAGTAATTTATATTCTATAGTGTTGAAGCAAAGCGTGTAGTTGAGAAGCCGACAAACTGACAAGAGAGGAGCGCGCAACTTGACTATTTTTAGTGCTTGCGAGTCATCAAAAGGAGTAAGACCTATCTATCAGAACTTGTACGATCCTTAGCAGTATTTTGGATATATCTAACTTCAATTAGATACCATTGTGTCTTTATGGAATAACTTAGATTAATAGTAAATATTACTATAACTACATCATGTTAAGCGGTACCGGACAGTATTTTCCACCGGAATATCTCCATTCGATTCCAACATCATCGGTAAGTAAATACTATTCTTTCAACACACTAGCATTATTAGTAAAACATTAAGACGAATACAGCGGGCAGCCCAAACATATATTGGCTCGTCATGTTCAGACAATTTAACCACAATGGTGAAATATGTTTCGTGCCTGTATCCAAAGAGCGCTGAACAATGTCAAGAAAACATGAACACCCAAACTGATTCTTTTAAGCGCTTAGTATTCTTCGGAGTCTTTCCAAAGCTGTTGTATCTTTTACAGTAACGTGTCTCGTAAACCTTAATCTTAACTTACTAAGATTAGCTTTGTATAAATAAGAAGAAATACTAAGCCGTAGTTGACCCTGTTAGTTACTACACAAGTACCAGTTGTAAGACAGCCGTTAAAAACAATAATGCTTCAGACTGACTACAGCTTAGGAACGACTTGTAGCAAGATTAAGCCTTTATCTGTACTACGTGTTCAGATATTGGAGTGGATTCCGTTCAAGTCGATAACTACGTGTAAAATTTTAGGACCAGGCGATTTAGTAAAAAAATCTTATTAAGATAAGAAACCTCTCAAGTTAATACCGATATAACTACGAACTTGACAAAAATTAATTTCGGTTGTTTTTTTTTTTTGCTTTAGGTATAAACATTGGATTAGCATTGTTTAGTTATTACATTATGAAATCGTCATTTGAGATAGATAAAAAGTAAATAACATAAGTTCAGATTAGACTTTAATTTCAGTCATACACTAACCCAATTTGACATACACACTATCTTAGTTTAAACTTAACAACAATAGTTTATGTTAAATAACGATTTAGTTTATGTTAAATAAAGATAGGCTATATTAGTTTGAGAGTTTTAGCTAAATAGTCAAAACCTAGTTTTAGTTAAATAACAATAACAATATCTTAGTTTAAGTTAAATAACAATATCTTAGTTTGAACTGAACTGAAATGAAAATGGGGTTTAACGTCCATCTGGTCTACCCTGACTGGGATTATAAAGACGGATCTTAGTTTGAGGTAAATATCAACAATCTATCCTGAGGTAAATCGCACTATTTTTGTATAAGATCAAATGAAATTGGATTTAACGCCTCACTGCGTTTAAGATAAATAGCAATAACCTAGTTTTGAGGTAAATAACAATATCTTAGTATGAGATAAATAACAGTATCGTAATTTGAGATAAATAACAATAACTTTGTTTAAGATAAATAACATTATCATTATTTGAGATAAATAACAGAAACTTAGTTTGAGATAACTAACAATATTTTAGTTTGGGTGAATAACAATAATGTAGTTTGGGGTAAAATAATTATTTGAAATAAATAGCAATGACTTAAGACAAGCCTAAACTGGATCTGTAGTAAATATTGGAATAACAATAGCGTTAATATAAATAACCCATCCATTAAAATATGAATTACTTTTACAACATATGTGTTTCATAAGATAGTTAGGGTGAACCAGCCTTGGGTTTGTACAGGTGTTTGCGGGCTCTGAAACGCAAAATGTGTTCAGATGTTGAATCTTATACTATTTTGCTTAAATATATATTTATATGATAATAATATTACAATTTATTACACACTTGATGCCCAGCTACCATGTGTTTTGATCAGCAATTAATTGTGTTTATCTTTTATCATTTCAGCCTGAAAACCAAAAGAGTCCCTTGGAGTTATTGGCTCAGACATGCAGCAGTATTGGTAAAGAAACTACTCCAACCAAGATATCGTTACCAGCATTGGAAAAATCAAATGATAAACAACGTAAGTCACCTCCTTTGGACGAAAAGTCCGTCCACGGTGATGAAAAATTAAGGGAATCCCCTAAAGAAAACGGAAAACCCGGATTCCGTTCGGTTCCTTATACCGAGATGCCACCATTAGTCCCGATACTCAACCACGACGATAGTTCCAACAGTTCAACAGAAAGAAAATCTAGTCCCCTAATCATAGAACACAAGGAAAAGACACCAGGTTTAGAGAAGAAATCGTCCCCCGTTAAACCACTGAGTCCCCCAAAAGAGAATCCATCAGACGTACGCAAAACATCCTCATCGTCACCTAAAATTCCCCACAAGCCATCAGTACCTTCTCCAATTGGCGCCCAACGTGTTCCCACTCCGGCTAGTGTAACCGCAGCTCACAGTGCTTATTTAAATGGACTAAAACCAACCTCGAATCCACTCTATAGTGGATTTTCTGGTGCTCACCATTTGCCATATTCAGCTGGATTATCTCTTATGGGTCATGGATTATCACCCGAAGCCGCCGCTGTTTACCAGTCTCAGCTTTTAGCCCATTCGGGGTTACACATCCCAGGATTTTCAGCGGCATCTGCAGCAGCTGCAGCTGCCCAACACTCCGCTTTAAAAGCCAGTGCTGCTGCAGCTGCCTCAATGAACCCTTATGTGAGTTATACTCGTGTTAGAACCCCTTCAGGTGCTACAACTCTTGTACCAGTGTGTAAAGATCCATATTGTACAAATTGTCAATTAACTGTTCAAACATCCCATACTTCGGCAACTTGTAAAACACCGGGATGTTCCCAATGTGCTCATGAAAAAGCTTTATTAGGACTAGCTGCCAGTTCACCAGGCATGGGACTTGCTGGGAGTCCTTTGTCGTTTTATCCACAACTTTCATCTTTACCATCTAGTGCTACAGGACTTTCATCTTTACATTCCCCTTATCACCATCCCCATAGTGCTTTAAGTGCCCATCAAGGACTACCATATGTGTGTAACTGGGTTGCAGGACATGATTATTGTGGTAAACGATTTAATTCATCAGAAGAACTCATGCAACATTTAAGAAGTCATACATCGAGTATAGAATCCGGTTTACCAGCTGGTTATGGACTTGGTTTACCTTCAGGTCTATCAGCTGCTTCTGCAGGCTTGGCTCATTTGGGAGGTTCCGCGCCTATTAGTCCCAACGCTATACGTAGAGCTTATCCAACTAGTCTAAGTCCTGGATTATTGGGAAGCGGTAGATTTCATCCATATAAATCGCCATTAGGAAATGTAGCTGCTCCACCATCAGGCCAACAATTCCCTCCATTGAGTGCTTACTACCCACCCTATTCATCTCTGTATGGACCGAGATTAGGAGCCGCTGTTCCCTGAAACTATTGGCGCCATTAGTCGTCTATTGTTAAACTGTTTTATTGTGATATGAACTATTGTTACAAGATAAAAGGAGATTTTAATTATTAATCACTATTGTAAAGATTGTTTTGTTAAAGTTCCGACAAATTGAGTAATGGCGGTTGATAAAAGAATGAAAACCACGGATTGTATTAAATAGATGAAATGTAACTGAACCCCATCATTGTTTTTTTGTCGATTAAATGCTGAACGTAATTTAATATTTTATGCAATTAATTATTTGATGAATAAATAATATTAATGGAATTGATTTTGGTTTTGCTTTTTCTTTGTCTGGGGTTTATGAAGCGGTAATGAGTGTGAGAATAACAGAAGCGTGCGAAAAAAACTATGTGGTGGGAGAGCTTATCAACTACAATATCAACCACTCCTTTTATACGTGCATAAGTAACATAAAAGTGTTTCCTGAAATAGAAGAATTGTATGCATTAACATTTTAAATTGTGAAACAGTAGGGTTTATGTTTTGGGCTCTTCAGCAGCTTTATTTTACATCACGATAACCCCAGTCCTGCTCTTCGGTGATTAAATTCCCAAAGCCAACTTATATTTGAAGTTTAGCTTTGACAAACTTCACTATCTAAAGTTGCCTTTGGTAGTCTTCTATTCCTTGGAGAATATGTTACTACCCTGGTTAATTTAATTTGGCTAGAACGAATGTAAGCCGCATGCATTATGTTAAACTAGAAAAGGTACCCCACGTTATTATACCCCAATTAAGAAATACCCCACCCGACCACTGAAGGTCATTATATTGCACCAGTCGTCTAATAATTAGTTGAACCCGCCTTCCTTTTCATCAACATACCCAATATTCGGAAAACAATGAATGAAGAAGGACATATGATAGAGTTAGAGTCTATTTGCGTCATGGTTTTGAGCTTTTGCCCCCCCCCCCCCCCCTCCTCTCCGATTGTTCGTTCCGTTCGCAAATGGTAAAACAAATTCCGCGATTTCAATGCTGTTTTCAACATAATAACCACAATGCGTAACCAGTGTCAAACACATAACCATGGACGGATATGCTACAAATGTTCTAGAACAAACAGTCCTGTTATACCGAGTGGCACTGTGAGGAGCGCGTCCCCTGCACACACATTTAAATATTGGGTTTGAGGGACTCGGTAGGATATTGTTCCTCATACAAAATTATGGGTGACCACGGCCCTGGAATGAGTCAAACCGGAGACTTCTTTGACGTAGACAACAACAATAAAAGAAATCCGGATTGTCTCTTCGTAAATGGTCTAACAAATAACAACTAATATATTTCACAATACCCGCGATGTTTAGATCCTGAAACATTACATACATTAACTTAATTATAATTTTGTCATGCAGACAATCCCCCTACGTAATAAAGTATTACGTTCCGCGTGATTGTCCATCGAGAATGTTGGTGTACATTTCATGTCAGATTAAAGTTGACACCTCAAAAACAACCGAAAAAAAAAGAAAATGACAAATGGGCTTCCGATCATATGAACTGTCTGAGACTTTTTAATGTGTAATAACATAGACTACTTAAATTTCTTATGGCTTGTAGTAAAGAAGTGTATATTAATTACAATATCTGTAGAGCCGTCAAAAGATTTGTTTATTATTATGACTTCAGAAATAGACAAAGTATCGATTTTGGAAATGTGGTGGATTAGTGTTGTCCATCAGTCCGCTCGTCTTTCACAATTAATCATCTGATCTTTTTAAAATATATATCCTATTGAATTTCAGTGATGTCTGGAAATAGTTCATGGACATAGTGCAAACGTGGTCCTTTCCTGTTCCACAATCTACATTTATCATATGATCTTGTCCAAAAGAAATCATTTAAATTGAAGTGATATCTGGAAATAACGTCTGGACACAGTACAAACCACGTTATCATCGTCTGATCTGCATAATATATTATTCTGTTGGCGAAGAATACTTTTGAATTTCATTGATATCATGAAATACCCGTACAAACGACAATTATCATCCGCTCTTGTTAATGTGTATAGTATGTTGTTACATTCATGAGGCGACTTATCATATTGAATCGCAATGGCATCTGGAAATCACCTCTAGAGTTGTTGCCCTTGTTTATTTTAATGTCACCCATAAAGCGTATTTTAAACATATTAAAGTGTAATTGCCAAATTTTCTAATAAAAATTATCTCAATTTCCTACTATATCTAATTAATTGTTTGAAAGATAATTAGAAAAGATAAAGTGTTAATTTTAATAATGATACGAAAGTAATAAATATGATATGAATATCGAGATCCATTCTGGACACACGCTTTATATCCCCAGTTACATATAAAATATGTTAGTCAAATTATGAATCATATCTTTTCTAATATTCAAGTATGGCAAACATTACCATGTTATTATACTAAATAGATAAATGTAACAGATAAACGTTGAAATTATCATAAAAACATAGCTCTAATGTCCAGGTGCGCCTTCTGACGTCACAACATTCGGCTTCCATCAAAGAAACTGTATGACATTGAGGTGACGGAATGACAATTGTCTCGTGTTTTTGGCACACACCTGTTTGTTGTAATTACCATAGTGATAAACGTTAATTTAATGTTTTGTTGGGGTAATAAATTGTAGGCCTCTTTTAACTTGTCGCGCCATTCCCGCAAACCCGATCCTAGGCCGAACTAGTTTTTCGACAAATGACGATGAATTGGGCGCTTTTGCCAGACAATTGTCAGTCAAACCATTGATGTTACAATAAACAATGAATACATTTCAATCATAATACTTTGCTTTGACTGATGTTCTCTGTATAGTTAATACATCTTGGAAAAATATTAGTTAACACACATGATATCCTGCCTTCATCCGGGAGTCGACGACACTCGCCTTTATCTTGAGTTCTATGGTAAAATTAGGTATTTGATTATTTCTCCAGAAAAACAAGGCCCTGAAACGATGCAGTGTCACGATATTTACGTCATAAAACGATTTGTAACCTCAGTGAGGGGTCAATCAAAATAGTCGTCTTACTGTTCACATGAGCAAGGTCGCCAAGGGTGGTTGTTACGCTTTTGTATTTAGCCCAGTCCAATTGCTTAAATACAAACGCACCCTCCTCAATTACTAATGAATGATATTGGGCTTTCTAAAACGAATAAATCCATCCTCTGTCCTGTCTACGCGAATCGAAACTACAGTTTTAAGAGTGACTTTTAAGTAAAAGTCGAAATGAAATGGGGTTTGATGTCACGCTTTTCTGCTCCGAGTGGGCTGATAAAGACGGGCATTCGTCATGTGCTGTGAGGGAAATTTTTCCCAGCTTACACTTATTTCAAATTTCAGGGGATCTTTTACGTGCACACCAATGTTAATACGGGACCACGTTTCTACATTTTATTACAGGGGTATGGGTCGTGTATAGCGCAGTATATACATGTACATCAGTATAGCCTAATGATTAGGTGTTTACGAAAGCATAAAATGAAATGGGGTTCAACTGGACTAATGAAGACGGACATAATATGACATGCAGTGTGCGATGAGGGGACTTTTACCCGGGCAGGGGCGCTATGCCTTACTCTTATTTTGAATTCCAACCGTCAAGGGTGTAACGACAGCGACTATAGCCATCAACAATGTTTTCAATAATATATACCTATTAACATTTACTTGTGTCCTGTATGTGACGTACTTTAATATGTTAGAATTTATCTTTGTCGACTTTTAATGACATTTTTCGCGTTTCATTTGAACGTTTTTATAATTTGTAGACGGAAAGTAATTTCTCATTTTCACTTTCTTCCTTTTTTATTTTATAATGTACAAACTTAAGAGCATAATAATATACGTCTACTTGACAAATTACATTAAAACGACTTTCCTCAATGTACATAAAAACCATGACAATTCGAACTTGGTTAGACTTGCTCCAGTTTTCACTGAACATTTTTTCATTACCTGTCCAGTACATGTATATTGTTATTTATTTTTAAAACTCCCATATTTAAATGTTGTTCCCTATTGTTGTCACCCTATAGCCTACGTCCCTCGTTCCTTTCGTGATGCAAAGTTTCTTTGGGTTGTTCTTTTGGCTACATTTATGATCCGATTGACTGTAATTTTAGACTTGAATACGATATGAATGTCTTTAATGCCATGCTATTAATCCAAACGATCAAATATATACTTTGGACAATATTGGTTATGAGAAAAGTGTATTTATTGCACTAAATATTTTTATTTTCAGATTAAATAGGTGTTATAAGTATAAGTGTTTGTGTGGGGGGGGGGGCAGATTAAGTCAATTGGTGTGGTTTCGATTGTATGCAAGTTTTCCATTAATATTGTTTTTGAGTTGTGCAAGTCAGTATATTGTGGTGGGCATCTTAATACATTGGGACACAGAAACCACCTGAAATGTGAACGTTCCCTATCCTACGTGGATGCTTACACAAGTTTATTTGTTCGGCGTTACTACGATGAAAGTAGGGGAGAAAAATACCCTGTGCGAGCAGGGAAAGGTCCATTTCCCCCACCCCAGGCCGGGTAAGCGCAATACGACGATGGAGAGAGAGAAAGATAGAGAGGGAGAGAAATGGGGTTTAACGTCCACTTGACACAAACTAGGTCATTTCGGGACTAACGCGTGGTTTTTATGTTATTTCAATAATTCGCTTGCGCGTAGGGGTCTTTAGCAGTGGGAGGAAACCGGAGTGTCCGGAGGAAACCCACGAGGTTGAGAAGGCGCCCCCATCTCCATGCCACATACACTCACACCACGGATCGAAACCACAGCCGCAAGCCAGTGATGACCGGGCAGCTAGAGGTCGAAGCGCTACACTCTAGACCACTAGGCCATCCCAACCCCCCAAGACGATGGAGCTATAGAAAGCTATAGGCTTGTACATCATTGCACACAAACAGAAGCCATGTTCCAAATTCAACTATTTCATATACATTTTCAATCTTATATATAACATCGTATTCATTTATTATTATCACATTCAATAAATTCTAGTCGTGATTGTACAGCCCATTTTAATAAGTTCGAGAGATCTAATTATTCTGTCATTTTGCGCAGTTATGGTTATTTTTGTTTTCAAATGTTAGTTTTCTTATCTTTATTGCAAAAGTAAAATGCTTTAAGTACGAAAACATTCTTTCCACATCTGTTAAAAACATCAGATAGTTTATTGCATTACGGAATTTCAAATTACACACAAGTATGTACAGGAAAATTGTTTTAAATTCGAAGAATTGCTTCTGCAACCATACATCAAAACGAGTTTGATTGACAGATATCACTTAAATTACGACAGACGTCATCATAAATTCTACCGCCATGTTGACATGTTTTCACGAGAGTTATTCTTCCTTAACGGAAATTAGAGATCATCTGTGTAATACGTCATCATTAGTGTTTTTTTCTTGCGGCAGTTGACGCTCGATTAAATAGAATAATGTTACTTACATGATATATACGTTGATGATTGAATACCCCCACCACCACAATAACCCTTTTGGGATTTCATTACCAAGATACCCACAGACAGCCTATGCAAATTAGGTTAAACCACCAATTTTAAGATAGACGCCCTGGATGCTTTTTAAAAGTACATAGGAATTTCAAGGAAATAAAATACAGTGGGGTTTAACGTCCAATTTTTGTTGCCAACCTGGCCAGCAGGGTCAGGCATATACATCGACACAATGAGCAAGGTCTCTAATTGTAACCACAGGCCTATACAGTGTCACAAATGTTAACCCTTTCAACAGTTTGTAGAAATATTGTTTACTGTTGTTTTCTTTCGAAAGTAATTAGCTATGTTTGGGGTTTGCTTTATTTCTCATAGTTAAAGGATTTCATTTGTTTTCAAATCAATGCTAAAAGGTCACTAATTATAGATGCTTTAGGTAATAATAAAAGAAGGGTAAATATCAAAATAATTATTTATTGAATGTCAGACATTCTAATTACACTTTGCTCTTCAATAAATCAAGTTTTCAATCATGACGAAATGTGATGTTGTCCTTTAATTAATATAAATGTCGATCTGCAATTCTCAAAATATACATGTACGTATTTACGAAAAATACAGAATAATTTGTAAACTACAATTATATGTAAATCATCTTTGCTAATACCATTTAAAAATAGCTAGAATACATAAATCAAATCCAATGCCAAACTTCAAACGAAAATACGTCAAGAATATATACGTATACGAGACTAATTGTTTTTCAGTATATAATTAAATATAACTAATTGGTATATTAAATCTGCTTTGAAGCCTTTAAACAGAAATTGTTAAATCAATTAAAGAATAGCGGGGTGATATGAATTTGAAACGGTATTCGATAAACAGGTTTGTAGTAGACAACACAAAACTCTGAGATCTGCCTGCACGGAGTTGTTGTATATTATTATTCGACTTGGATCTGCACGTAGTTGTGAATATTATTATTAGACTAAGATCTGGCCGTGCTTTTTTTTTATCTAATGAGTTTTTCTAAGTTGATTTGTGATGGCTGTTAATTAAAGGTTGGGTGATAAACGGAGCAGCTGCTTTTACCATGCTGACTTATCCATCACTATTATAGCACTTGTGTCTTCTGGTAATTTGTTCACGAAATTTTACAACCCCATAAATGTCTCGCGCACCAAGGAGCAGACGAGTGATTTAGGAGGGCTATTATGGGGTTGTGTCGTTCACGAAACTATAGGGGCTCCCATCACACCATTCTCAAATCATTGTTGAAGCGCCCCACGGCACCATAACTAATCATTGAGGCATTGTAGTTGACGGCTTTAATCCCCCTAAACAAACGTTTAGCTGTCGTGAAATACGATGCATTCGGCTACATAAATTAAAAAAGGTGTCGAGCATGCAGCATAATGATTAGAGTTATGATAATTGGTTTGGTATTAATGTATTTTCGTCCAGTTCAATGAATCTGCTAATAAAGAAAAAAAAGAACATTGGCTGTTTTATATAGTTGTACGAT